>OZ012662.1:97092401-97545044 GCA_963942545.1 Oxycera nigricornis
CCATGATGTGATAGCACACTTTTTCATCCCAGTTTTGCTACGTGCAAACTCTAGCCCTAACATCCGAATATAATTTGTATGTACACGATATAGGTTATCAAATTCACTTGGCAACGAACCAATTGACCGTCATATCTAGCAGAGTATTGACCAGATATTGGTATACTCTATTATCACGTTGCTGCTATTGAAAATGGATGACAATGCGTTGTAGATATTCGTAGGAGGTTTGTTAATTATTGGCACACCTTGCAATAGCTGCATGTTAAAGGTATTAAAACCATTTAGGAAAACCTGGTCCCGGAAACTTTTTTTCATTCAAGCTTCATCTTGAGTTCTTTTAAATTCGAACGATGATCTTGCTTTCAAGTCTTAGACCAAAGCTAGATATTAAACTATAAGTTTCTTCCACATATATTTTCTGAATAAGTTATCCATGTTGATTGTTTGCAGACTATCAACGTTTCCGTTGTTGTTAATTTTTATAGCATGAGTTCATTGAACATTAAATTGAACGGAATCAGATAAAGAGAATTCGCCTGGCCTTAACTCGTATCCAGGAGGAGGCAGAAAACAACAGCTGCCCCCACTCGTCACAAGAACTTGGAAATTAATTAAGTGTACATATTCATGAAGCTTATTCTCTTGTTATGTCTTCTTATTTCATGTTATTGATCTCTGGCACCCAAAAATTCCCTGAAACATCCTTTTTATGCATCCTTATTTCATGTCATTGGTTTTTGGCACCTAAAAATTCCCCGAAACGCCCTTCAAATACTCGGTTTTGTAGTACAGAGTAGAAAGTGCCATTAAATAGCTCTTCCCCCTCTCTGAATTTTTTTGCGCACATCCTTCTTATGCTTATGAGACAATATTAACGGAATCCTATATTTGTGAAGTTCTGAAGACTGGAGTATTCCAAAAGTGTTGTGTACTGTCTCTTGAAACACTGATATTGAACAATCATACGGTGAGTTGTAAAGTTTGTAAAATTTGGTTGCAAACTATACAAAAACTAAAGATTCACGTAAAAACCAATTAAAAAATGTGTAGGGTATAATAATAATAAGATTCCGCTTAAATATGCAATGAATAATAAAAAGTTATGCAAACGATCGGCTAAAAAAATATGCAGGATTCATTGACTAATATTAATGACGCTTAAAAAATATTATGCAAAATTTACATCGCTACTTTTAGACCTAGACGGATTTTTTTTTCAGTTGGCTGTTGAGAGTGGCGCCCTGATTTTTGCAATAATAGTTGTGGAATAACTTCGTTAACAATTATTGACTTATCCTCCCTCTCAAAAAAAACGAGAACATTAATCAATAAATCGAAATGCTTACAAATTATAAGAAAATCGATTTTTCCTACTCTTCTCACTTCTAACTTTAAAACGATTTATTTTAGAGCAAAGTTGTGATGAAAAAAAAGTTGTGTAATTAAATTTTCTGTAAAATATAATTTGTAAAAATTTTTCAAAAAAATTTACCCTTCCCGCAAAATAGCAATGAATATAAAAAAGTGAAAAAATCGCTTAGCACTGCTGCTGTTGTTTTACTATATTAAAAAGATTTTCTAGGCATATTATGAAGATCCTTAGTGCATTTTAAGTGGTGAAAGTAAGTTTTTTTCTTCCTTTTTTTATTTCTATTGCTATCTTACAACAATGGTGAAATTTTTTAAAACATTTAACCAATCATATCTTATAGAAAATTTAATTACACAACTTTTATTTCAACCTTACTTTGCTCTGAAATGAATCGTTTTAAAGTTAGAAGTGAGAAAAGTAGGAAAGAATTGAGTTTTTTTTTATAATTTTCAAACATTTCGATTTATTAAATTCCCAGTATATGGGAAGTTCTTGTAATCGCCTTGTACGGTCGTACGTACGTACGTGCGTTCGTAGACAGTTTTTTCTACGAGCATAACTCACGTACAAAAAGTCGTATCGACTTCGTTAAGGTATAATATATCTCACGTACCAAACATATGATTTGCATTCTTAAGGTGCCCGTCGACGCATATTCACTTTTTTGTGATTATATAAAATTTTTAAAAAAAAGGTGGAGCCATTTTTTAATTTATTTAAAAAAATTGCAAAAAATTTAGGTTTTTTCGTAAACAATAAATTTTTAACCTGATTTGCAAAACTGAGTAATCAATATTTATAAAATTTGCAAACTCCAAACAGTTTTTGGGGAAAAAATCAGCAAAAATTGTTCTCCTGATTATGAAAAAAAATTAAATCAAAAATAAAAAATCCTTAAAAACTTTCATGAGACTCAAGGTCATTTCATTCACTATATCTCGTGAACGAAATACAGTATGTGCATCATTAAGGTTTCAATCGACGCGTTTTTATATTTTTGTGATATATCTAGGCTAATAAAAAAATGCTGGAGCTGTGTTTTCATTTAATAAAAAAATGCAAAAAAAATAAGGGTTTTTTCATAAAAAATAAATTTCTAACCTGATTTGCACAACACAGTAACAAATGTTTATAAAACTTATAAATTTTTATCAGTTTTTGAAGAGAAACCAGCAAAATCTTTTCCCTTGACTACAAAAAAAATTAATTTAAAAGAAAAAAAATAATCTGAGTCATATTCAATCATCCTCCTCCCTCCCTTCCGGACCCTCCCGTAGATGATACGATCAATAATAACTCATTCCAATTACTGTTATGAGTACCTTTAATTATTATTATTTAAAGTAGTATTATTTTGATAATTATTATTGTGTTTAGTATTTTTTATATTTATTAGATATTACTGGGAAGTTGACCGTGTGGACCCCAAGGGTCGCACCTCACGGCTTATTTATTAATGATCCCGAAATTTTTGAGAAGAAGGATAATTCAATTATTGTTATACAAGTTATTCCACAATTTTTTCTGCAAAAACCATTTGTGCCCCCTTTCAACAGCCAAATATGGTAATTTTCAACGGATTCGTCCTGGTCTATTTAAAAGCCTGTACAATTATACCATATCAATAAGCTTTAAGTATATTGTCTACAAAAAGTATAATTTTCAAGTTGTTTTCATGTTCGGTAACAAATGTCTTTGTATAACAACGAGTTCAGATCCTACCTCTTCCGCTCGTTTGCCACTTTCTGCACCTCATCCACACATATTGTATTGCTTCTGAATCGTACCCTTTTCTGTTTTGCACTCAACTCTCGTCCCGAAGTAAGACGCTGTCCTTGAGAGCATCTCTTTGCACCATTATCAGCATTTGTTGCAGCACTGTCGCAACTAGAACCGTCATTATAACGACGAACATTACGAGTTGGATTGCTCTTGGCGCTATTATTCACCACTGAATCCTCTGATTCCGGCACTTCACGAACACTTGCTAAACATGTCGACGATTTATCGAAGGACAATGCTCGATCAGGACTTTGTAGACAACGATAAGTGTCCAACTTATTGAACGATGCCTTTTTCAACACGGAACTCTCACCAGTCGATGCTCGACGTACACGAAAACGTGGTATGCTAGTTGATGATATTTCGTTGTCCTTTAAATGATCCGTCATTGATGTCCATTGGGACATTATTTTATCGATTTACTTTCGTTATGATTTTTGTGAAGAACTCTCCAGTAGACAGGCTTTTCATTACTGGTTGATTGTTTTTTACAAGATTTTCAGTCAAGATAATGTGAAATTAATTCAATTTTATTTCTCAAGTAGATGAACAGAAATCAGTACTTTTTCGGTATTATTGAAAGCAAACAAGGTATCATATTATTATTATCATTAAAAATTTCAGGTCATACTATGCAATACACATTTCAGATGCATTTCTTCCTTGTCAGATATTGTTCGGAGTTTTCAAAATAAACCTTCTGTCTTTCGAATCGGTTCTCTCAATCCTCGATGAAGAAGCTATAGAGTAACCTTTCAGCAAGCGAATTACGTTAAAAAAAGTGAAAAATTTAATTAACTACACCAGCTCACAGCACTTTTTTTAGATCATTAATACGATCAAATAATTTGCACCGATACTTCACTTGAATACAAATTGTATTACTAAAACCAGTGATCAAAATAAATAAAATAAACGACACTGTCCTCACTTTTTACCCGAAATTCATTACACCGTTTCGGGAAACTTTTCACGGCATTGTATTTTTTCGCAATTAACATATCGCGTAATGAATGTGCCACCGCGAACTACAAATTGGGTTAAAGCGATATTGAAAGTCCATAAAAAAACACCGCCTTCAACAAAACCAACCGAACGAGAGTATTTTTCATTACAGTTTATATGTTCCGAACAGATTTTTGGCCACATCCATTTTCCGCTTGACGCCTATGCGGTTACCACTAATTAATTTCGCACTGGCTACATTTTTGGCACACTTTTCGAAACTCCACACCACGCTAGCCCTGACCTGACCTTACTGATTTCTATCGTTGAACTAATAAACGGGACGATATCAGATCCACTAATCCCGACAGGTGATGCTGCTGACGGGGCTTGATGAAAGCAGCAGCAGCAACTTTGGCTGCATCAACAAATCACAATAGCAGTGAGGTGGACAATTCTGCCACGAAGTACATCTATATCGACAACTTCATTAACACCAGAACACGTGTAGATCGGATGCTTTGCTTCTGCTCTTTCAATACAAATGGGCGCTAAGCAGAGGAGATACTAGATATCTTCTTGCATATCTTTCAGCTGGATGACTGAGGAGCTATTTTTAGCCTCGAAATTGGAGCATAGTGAATTGCAGCCACTCGACCGACTAACTGGTAGTTCTTTGTGTTTGCTGAAGGTGGTCAGCATGTAGTTCAAAGCCAAGAGGAGAAAGGACATCCGTGACATTGAGGTGCATTTAGTTTTTATAGCGAGTCCATGTTTCATCGAAAACGTGTCCCTAGCTACTCAGGTTACTTTCACAAAAATCAACAAAAAAAGGCAAAGCTAAAGCTCCCAATTCAATGAATTCAAAGGACGAAAGGCTACATTTCAAATGACTTCTTCCAGAATTAACTAGAACTTCTCTTCTCTCATGATTGACAGCCTTATAAAAAACTAGGTTCCTATTGGTGATGAACATCAATGGAAATGGCTATAAGACCATCAAACCAAATCATATCCTTGGACAATGATGACTGCTCCGTTGAAGCATGGCCACAATAGCGTTTGTTTAATCAAGTCAACGTTGATGTCGATGATTAAGGTTGAATGTGCATCATACGTGCAGAATTCCATTTACGTGTTGATATTGAACGTCACCTGTCCTAGTGGCCTTGCGCTAGTTACACAACCTTCTCGTTTATTGTTGAAGGATTCAATCTCGCTGTGCTTTAAACGTAATATGCGTCATCTTATTTTGGCAATAATGGTCAGACTCGATAACGACATTACGCACCGAGAGTCTTAATTGAGAATACATGCTTACATAATTGATCCATGACTGCTTGATTTCTATATTAATCAATGAATCAAGAATATAGTCTTTGTTTGCTTCAGACACTAAATGTATAGATTAGGTAATCAATGGCTTTCGAAGGTAAATAATGGTCAATTTGTTCGAATAAACAATCTGTTTTTGAACTATCATAGAGAGCAGATAGGTAGAAAAAATATCTTGGATGCAAGGCAGAAAGTTGACGACAATTAAGAATAGCTACGCAGCTTTTCTTCCGATAAAATTCAAAAAAGCCTTTAAAGTTGAACACATGTCACCTTTCATTGTGATTTACCTTTCTTGAAATTTGTAGTTTGGTGTCCCAATGCCGATGGAAATTCAATTAAATAGCTTTTATTCTAGTTTCCTTTGCAAAAACAATATAAACAATGTATAACATTAATAAACTAAACGCATAGCTCATGCAAAATCCAAAAAACATTAACCATGCCTTTGGACATCAAATAATTAGCATAGTACATCAAATTGAATTTTCCTTGCTTTTAACTATAACTTGAACATAAAAACGAACGATTTACGAGAAATGTTTAAAAAGGTAACTTTTCAAATTGCGCGCCATACACGGCATATTCGATCTGCATTTTTTGTTGTTGTTATATTGATACACATGTCCCCAAAATATATTGACATTACCAGCCATTTTGCATTCTTAGTAGACGTATTTTGATGAGCTTGACGATGTTTTGCTATCGACAAAATGGATCGAAGAATCTGTATTAAATTTTGTGTAAAAAATAAAATTGAGTGCTCCAATGCACTTAAACTTCCAACTATGGCATTCGTTTAGTTTACATTGAGCAAAAAAAAATGTTAATAGGTGGTAAAGCTCTTCGCAGAAACCTGAGAAGATGTTAATGAAGATGCCCTCTCTGAACCCCCAGAAAGTCAAAAACCGTTAAAAACGTTGAAGCGGTGAAGAAAATTGTTTCGGAAAGTCGTCAAATCACTATTAGAAAAGTTGCCGAAGATGTCGGGATACCGGTTGGCTCATGCCATGCAATTTTGTCGAATGTTCTGGGCATGAAACCTATATCAGCGAAGAGTGTTCCGAAATAGCTAAATTTTGACCGAAAGAACCGTCGCATGAGCATCGCTAAGGAGCAGTGCCGGATTAAGGGGGGGGGGGGGCTAAGAGGGCTACAGTCCCGGGCTCCACTTACGCCAGGGACCTCGCACGCCTTTGGAATAACCCAATTAACCCAAGTAAACTGTAGAAAGCTTATCTGTAACAAGATGGTCTCGAAGATCAGATGCTTGCAAAGCGTTATGCAATAACTTCGAAGGCATTTATAAAGCATTAGAAACATTAGAAAATGATGACGACCAAAAACGAGAGGTGAGACGTGAAGCCTCCGTTTTAAGAAAAAATATTATCAAAATAGAAAATTGTTACATGGCTGTTTTGTGGAATTCTATTTTAAATCGATTTGAGTTGACAAGTCAGTATTTACAAAAAGTAGGTGTTGATTTAATAACAGCCAATCAAATGTTTGATCATTGGTGGTTTTTGTGAAGAACATGCGAGAAAAGTTCCACGAATTTGAAGAAAATGCTAAAAATCTTGGTAGTATTGATAAATCTGATCAGTCAGACTCAACGAAAAAAAAGTATTAAAAAATTAACAGACGGAAATACGCAACAAAGTACTTTATCTGGGTCTGATAAATTTAGAGTAGAGTCTTTTTATTTAATAATAGATAAATTGGTGGTTGAATTGAAGAAAAGGAGCGGTTCCTACGCTTATATAACCAGTATTTTTGGTGTTTTACAACGGTTATTATCGATAAAAGAAGACGAACTACGGATTAAAACGAATGAGCTAGTTAAAATTTACAATGGGGATTCAGATGGAAATTTATTGGATGAATTTAGGCAGTTCATTCCTTTACTAAAAGTTCAACCGGAAAATAAATTCACCAGCTCAGAGTTCTCTAAAATTAATAATAATATTATATAATATTATTAATATTCATGCAACGTAAAAATTGTTTTATTTTTTTTACTCTCGTTCCTCTATTCTACTGATTTACTTAGGATGTTTATCTGCTTTCAAGCTCTCTTTCCTACTGGACTATTCGGGTTATGATAGGTTACGTGGGTTACTTAATGTCCTTGGGATGCTGTTGCGTAATCATAGGACCCCATTTTACTTTTAGCCCCAGGCCCCACGAAGGCTTATTCCGGCACTGCTAAGGAGATATTGCATGACATCATCGACGCTCCAGATTTGCTCGAAAGGGTCATAACTCGTGACGTAACATGGGTATATGGTTATGACGTCGCAACCAAAGCCCAATTACCTTAATCAAAACGGCCAGAAGAGCGAAGACCGATAAAAGCACGCCATGTTTGGTCAAAGATGGATATTTTGCTCTCTGTTTTTTTCGATAACAATGGCGTGGTGCATGGTGAGTTCTTACCAAAAGGTTGTACATAGAAGTTATGTAAAGTTAAAATATTACGTTGGAGTTATGCGCCGTTTGCGTGAAACAATATGGAACAAACGCCCGGGATTGTGGAACAATCAGTCATGGATATTGCACCGTGATAATGCGTCAGTTCACACCTTACGGTTTGTCCGTAATTTTTGACCAAAAACAAGACGGTAATAACGTTCCAACTACCGTATCCACCGGATTTCGTCTGCTGCTCCGTTTCCTGATCCTGAAACTAAAAAGACCTATGAAAGGACGACGTTTTGCCACGATTGAGGAGATAAAGATCGCATCGCTGGAAGAGCTGAAGACCATACCGAAAACGCGCATATCAGATGTTCTTCAAGGATTGAAAAAAATCACTGGCACAAGTGCATTATATCTGAGGGTGTTTCCTTTGAAGGGGAAGATATTGATGAGCAAATAAATATTTTTCGAGAAAAACAAAAAGTCACCTATTTTTGAACATACCTCGTAATCAACGCAATAACTAAATTGTTTGAAATACTTTTGGACCAGGGCGGATCTATTTTCAGCTGGCCGTTGAGAGGGGGTACCCTGGAAAAGTTGTGAAAAAAACTCTTATAACAATAACTGATCTATGCTCACTCTCAAAAAGTCGGAAACATTAAAAAAAATCAAAATGTTTCAATTTTTAAAAAAAAAAACGTGTTCATCCTGCTTGTCTAACTCCTAACTATAAAACGGTTCATTTCCGAGCAAAGTTGCTTGAAAATGGAAGTTGCATAATAAAATTTTCTACAAGTTAAGATTAGTTTAAAAATCTAAACCATTTAACCCTTCGCGCAAAATAGCAATAATTTTAAAAAAATGGGAAAACAAGCCTTTTCTTATTCATTTTTTTCACCATTTCAAATAAACTTAGCATCTTCAAAGTTCGCTTAAAAAAGAGAATTTGTAATGCAATATTAAGGTTTTTCTCGCCAAGTTACATCGGCTTATAAAAAAAGATGAAAATCGCTCCACTATAAGCCGAGAAAATGCTTTTTCATAACTTTTTTGAATTCGTTGCAAATGCCCATCACGTTTGACCGGTTGTATCTCATTAACTAATAAACATAATTCAATATTTTTTTTTAAAAAAAAGTATACTTTAAAGTTCTTTCTCACGTCCTTTTTTAAATTAATTTAAATTAATGCTTCCCGAGATATTCAATCGATCTTCTATATGTAGAAATTCTTACATGCAAGATTTCAAAAATATTTGAATTTTTTTCAATAAATTATGATTGCCAAGTTGTTATGTGAAATCTACTGATTTGATTTTGATTAAAATTTGTGCGCTGTATTATTCTATAATAAAGATTTTGTAGGCGAACTATAAAGATCCTAAATTTATTTGAAATGGTAAAAAAAATGAATAAGGAAAGGCTTGTTTTTCCATTTTTTTTAATTATTGCTATTTTGCGAAGAGGGTTGAGTTTTTCAGAATTTTAAACCAACTTAATCTTGTAGAAAATTTTATTACGTAGCTTTCATTCTCACGCAACTTTGCTCTGGAATGAACCGTTGTAAAGTCAGGAGTGAGACAAGCAGGAAAAACACGATTTTTTTTTAAATTTTAAAATATTTCGATTTTGTAATGTTCCTGACTTTTTTTAGAGGGAATATAGATCAATTATTGTTATACTAGTTATTCCACAACTTTTCCTGCAAAAATCAGCAACTCTTAACTGCCAAATGTAGTCGTTTTTCTACAGATCCGCCCTGGTCTATTTACCATCGCAAAAATTAATAGATTCGTTGATATTAATGCGTGATCTCTTTGTCTTTATTTGTTTTTAGTGCCAAATCCTTTTAAGTGAGTGATATGAAAAGTGAATTGTTGGTTGAACGTGAACTCCCTCAGTAATTAATCAGCTACCTAGCATACCCTAAACATTGTAATATGTACCCGTACTATAAGTCTTTAAAAACATACTTCTAAAAAGAACCATTACATTCGTTATCCTGAAGGATAAATCTAATAACTCATGCTTAAGCTGTAAATTAGAAACAATGGTCCCGTTGAGATACACACATATATGCATGGTCACACAAAATCAAAATATGATCTCCTGCTTCTTTTCATGAGACAATATTTCAACGTTTCCTAGCATAGCTATATAATGTGGTTTCGGTTGGCATCTACATACATCCACATAATAAAAGAGATGCTTGCTTGTTGGCATGGCTTCAAATAGAACAATTTATGAAATTAAGAATTTCTGGGTTGCTGCCATATTGTCTCGTTTTCTTCCCGAAATTTACCAGATTCACTCAATGTCGTTAATTAGATTGTAGATACTTACACCATATTTTCAAAGATGATAATGAAGACGCTTCTTGATTTCTAAACCACAACATGCATAACATGTTTAGGTATAAAGTAGATTATTTCCATGCTTCCTCAAAATGTAATTAAATCCATTTAGCTAATCCTTTTACTGAATCTTATTTTCAAATCATTCATCAGAATGTTTTGCAATCGCGAAAACAAAGTCCTGATTCTGTAACATTCACAGTAAATTTCAAACAATTATCGCAATTAATAGCCAATTAAAGCTGGTTTGGTATCGATGTTAATTAATCAAATTATTACTTTCAAGTGAGTTGCTTGGCAACCAACCATCCCTCATCCCATTTGCCAAAAACGCTTCATTATTATTATATACAATGCTCTACCGACTTTTGAATTCTGGCTGCTTCTCAGAAAGTCATTGCCTTGTTCAGAGCATGCTCATGCCGAAGGGATTGTTCAACTCGTAAATTCTAATGGAAATTTAAAACTAGACGCTCAGTGTCCTGTAAACTGTAATTAATAAACGGCAGATACCTACGTGTATCCTTCGAAGTCTGATGGTTAAAGTAATTTCCTGCCGGTCATTGGCACGGTCAATTCACTGGAGTGGTGAACTTGAACACGCTGGAGATGCCATGTAGAGATGGAAGGAATAAGGTTGATGTAGTGTTGATTGCTCGGAAAAAAATCAGCAATTGAAGAAATTAGCTGAAAAGATGTAATCGACTAGTCATAGTCCTTTCAATGCTTGCTGGTTGGCACATTAAATGTTTGAGCTGAGTCATTCAACGAAAAGGGATACCTTCTGAATACTCTTCTAGGAAAGCGAACATAAATGCGCGAAATAAATGGTTTTCATTCAATTATGTACGATAACTCAATACAATTTTTTTGTGAGAACTTAGTGTAAGCTGGCATTGAAAGATTTTCACCGTTCATCATGTGTCCATTGAACATCATTACCAGTGAATTCCCGAAAATTTACAATGGAGTACTTCGCCTAATCGAAAACACTAAGCAAACACATTAGATTGTTGAATCTTGGATAAAGTTTCTTTTCCTGTTGTTTGAAAATTCTTTCAACCCATGGAATTATGTGAACGTTTGTCGTGGAGTTACTATTTGATTTTTTGATAAAAAATTTCTGTTGAAACTTCTAGCGAAAGTTTCATTGGAACAAAGATTAGTCCTGTCGGGATACAAAATTGAAAGAAATGAACAATAAGAAAATATTTTTCCGTGAGTTCAAACATTGGAAACTTTTTTTTAAATCAGCAGAAAACCATTGCCTGATTGCTGCTACAATGCCTCAAGGATATCTTGTCCACCAATAGGGTAGCTTTTTCGTAGATGATAAGGAAAACTTTTGGACATCACAATATTTTCATTTGTGTACGAAAAATTCAGAAGTGTTTATTACAGCACTCGAGACATATTCTCCCAAAATAGAAATGAGTAAAAATTTCCAATAGCCAGCCATCAATCAAACGCTGATATTGTTCTAACCACAGTATCATCTAAATTATTATTTCTTTGCGGAGAGGAATTACGTGAAACAAATCGCTTACACACCTTTACTGCACATTACCAACAGCATATCTTATAGTTCAGTCAAATGGGAGTTTAACCGTCCATTTTTTAAATGCAAAAAAAATTTATTGCAATGCAATGCGGTTTCGTTAGATTAAATTCAATTTCCTGAGGTCGCAACTCATGGCCTCTGGGCTCCATCTTATAAACAAAAGAAAGTACGACACCTCTATAACTCCGAAACCATGGCTCTTTAAAAAAAGTTTATTATAACAAACTTTTGTAAAATTTAATTTGCAGCAAGTCGTGCATACATCACTTTTACGTGGTTCTAACAATAAAAGAGTTATAAGCCCAAAACGACATCCGAAAATGGGAGAACATCTTTCGAGCGCCACAGCTTCATTGTTTTCACTTTAACCCCAAGATACATTGATAATAACTTTAAGGCAGCTTTGTTGCAAGTCGTTTGCGGTATTGATTGTTTTTATCGCTGTACACTGGCAGGAGCTATTGCATCCCAGAAGGGGGAAACGTGCAAAACGCGTTTTTAGGCCAAATAATCGGCTTCCGATGACAATCCTCCCATTGCAAAACTCACGGAGCATTTTGGTGGGCAGAAATTTTTTATTTTGCAATGAGTAGTATGCCTCTATGTGAGTTTAAATGAAAGTTGCTGAGGTTGCAGCTCCAATCCCCTTGGTGCCATCTTGAGAACAAAAAAAAGTGGGACAGCCCTCGGAAAGCACCGCTCACACAAAAAAGTTTAATATGACAAACTTTTGTAAAATTCAATTTGCAGTAAGTTGTGGATACATCATTTTTACGTTTTGTCAATATTAAAAGAGTTACACGGCAAAAACGACGTTTAAAAGGATGAAACATTTTTCACGCGCCACAATTTCTTTGTTTTCCCTTTTACCGCGAAATTTATTCGAAAATCACTTTTAGACAGTTTTATCACCAAACGTTTGCGATATTGCTTGTTTTGATCACTGTACTATGGCGGGAGTTATTGTGTCGCGAAGGGGGACAAGTCACAGGAAAAAAACCATTTTAATACCCGTTTATCTGGTCCTCAAATGGTTTGACTGAAGTGGTAATAAGGATCTTTCTTTGAACATTTTATTACTGCTAGCAATATACACAGATACTCTTCACTGTTTCAAGGCGGAGCTATTTCCGAAGATTCACCGATAATATAAAACTACTTTAAGGAGTTCGAATCTGTTAGTGCAAATTGAGATTTCTGTCTCCTGTTCGGTTTCTTGAATCAGTACTTATTGATAGGAAGAATTGAAGCTCAACAAAGCTCCAGGAATATCAATTGTGCTCACCTCACAGTAGTAGGTTTTCAAATATCTAACAATGAATTCCACGGATAGTAATTCTGAGGGGTTTTCACAGTAGTATTCTATCAAATTCCGTGTGATTGGAGGAAGTAGGAGCGTTATATTCGATGAAACTTCATTGAGTTCATTTAAGCCTGACTTTTTCAAAGAAATAGACCAGAATGTACGTTTCAAGAGGATTGATACCACCCTGAATAATGCTAAGAAGCATTCTTATAGTTCAAACTCGAACTGTAGCACCGGCATTTCTAAGCTGCAAAAAAATGACATGTCAATGAAATGAACCTGGTCTCATGTTTATAGTTTAAAAAGGATATTTCCTGGCAAAAGTTCAACCGAATAGTATTTATTGCACCACACAGAAACAAATCTATACGCTAATTCACTCAAAAGACGTACTCTCTCAGTCCTGTTTATAACAACCTCCTGAAAATAACTTTACTGCAAATTTTGTCCTTGTTGAGTCCCTTTTCACATCAAGTATATTTTATTTTCGATGTCGCTTTGATTTGTTTTACATTACGGAGTTTCGAAAAACAAACAAAGAGTACATCTAGAAGCACTCACCTGGTCGGGACAATTTGGATGCGGTCGTCCACCAATTCCCAGGATGTAATTTTAATAGGCCAAGCTACTTGTCCAAAACTCTCACGGACCAAGGCTTCCCACGATGCATACGACGATGCGCTCGAGTCACTCTGGAGCCGCTCGGAACGCTGTAAACGTCCTTTTTTACGAGGAGACGACGAAGCCGACAAGGACGTTGTAATGGTTGATGGCGACTGTTGTTGTTGCTGGGATTGGGTGGCATAGCTTTGACTGAATAGCGACGCTGATTGTGGAGGGGTAGTCACTACAGGCAGCTGTCCTGGCCCAAGCTGAGCATGAACGGCCGAGGGAGGCAGTGGTGGTGGTCGCAATGCACCAGGTGAAGACTGCAGACTCGTTGGATGCTCCATTTTTCTGAATGTCGGATGGCTATCGATTAGACGCAATTAGTCCAGCTTTGGTAAGTGCCTGTTAATGTCGATGCTGATAGCATGAAACTATTTCTGCTAATCGAAATCATTTGCATGGGATTTATCGAAATGTGTCCGCTCGCGAAATAATTATGGAGAAAGCTGTGCGCGTCAAAATTCAGGACACTAAATAATAATTTATCCTCAACCTCAATAGCGCGGCATCGTTTCGAATGTTGCGTGGATGCTATTTAATCTAGAAAAAATGGGAGAAACAATCCAAATAAATTTTTTGAAGTTATGAAACATTCAAAGGATAGTTGGTAATTTTATTTCAATTTCAAACTCTGAAATGGACATTTCGGGCTCATGAAGAGAATATCCATGGCAGGGCCAGAAACGGCATTTTTTTCTCAAAGCAAATAAGGCGTTTGTTATCTAGTCGACTTCCATATGAGAAACGATTAGTTATTTTCTGTGCGCTGAAATTTATATGAAGAAGACATAAATTAGCCACTTCAGCGAACTCAACCTAGAAAAAAAATTATCTTCAGAAAGCAGGCCCATCTCATCACATCAGATTCTCACAATCGTGTTTCAAGGTACTAACACACATTAAAAATTCCAAAAGATCGTTTTTTGCATTTTTCATTTATTCGCAACTTTAAAAATGATCTCTAAAAAAAATTTGAAAAAGTTTGAACGTTAGAATAATACAAAACAGTTTTAAGTGCGTGGGCGTTTTTGGCAGCCGCCGGCAGCATGGCATCGATTGTGTATCCCCTATTTGTAAAATACCAGTTTCTTCTATTCATTCACAATAGAACAGGCAATTTTCGTTTACTTGCACGTTTCAGTTTTTATTCTGACGTATAAAAAGGCTACAAAACAAAGTGTAGAAAAGAAGCCAAACTTCAAACGCGATTTTCTCGAAATAGCGGTTTTTCTACTGGACGCTAGTTTAAGATAATTCACCTCAATTAGACCAAAAAATTGGAAAACAAAAATTTGACGTGCAAAAAACGACTGGAAAAGAGGAATAATTTTTAAAAAAAAAAATTCTAATCTCCACAATTTTTTCGTAGTCAATTTTTCATAAACAGTAGTGAATTGTCACGCAAGATACCTTAATCTTTAAAACCCTTTTTGAGTTTTCTGTCTCAGATTAACTGTCGGCCATGCGATGGGGTACTATTCGCGGTGTAAACTTTCGCGCCCTCTCTATAAAATAGGTTTATAATGAAAATTTAAAAAGACCGTTTTTTGTACTCTCAAAAGAAAAAAGGTTGTATGTTCATATTCAATGAAGGAGCTGAGAAAAAAATTCATAAAAATTCGCTTGTTTCCCTTCTAATGTGAACTAGTACCTTAAATATATATCAAACTTCGCACCAGCTTCCATAATAGGCAAATTATTAATAAATTCTAAATTTAGATTAACAATTGCATTCGACTGGCACATTTGCATTAAACTAGCCAACCAAAATCACGTATTAGTGCTGAAAGCACTTCAGCCTTACCGAACATTAAACGGTCATTCGTTCAGTATCGTTTATTTCGAGAAGCAGCAATTTTCAATTACAGACTCCTGGAAAAGGCTAAGTTTGAAAATGAATTGTGTACTGTACGCCACCATTATCGGGGAAGGACACTAGCCAAAGTGCTATTCACTACTTCATCATGAAAATGGGTCGTTTAAGAGTTTTCATGCTGATGTCACGCCACGAAGAAATTGAAAATGGAAAAGAAATTTGCATAAATAAAAGTGCTTAGTTATTTTGTCAAGCTTCCAGGAAGTTCCAGTGCAAGTTTGATATAGTTCTGTCTGTATTTTGCAACTTTGAAATTGATTACCGAGATGTTAATGGAGATATCATTTGGGTTGTTTTCTGGAAAAGTGTAGGAAAAATTCATGGAAGATTTCAACTTAACTCTTCAAAGCAGTGCACACTTGAAGCATTATATTTTTGGAATTACAACATAAATTTCGATCGCATACCAGAGTGATCTGTTTATGATCGATGAAAATAATTTGCCAGAGGGTTTTACATAACCGTTTTGTTGAAACGTCCGGGGAATCACCTAATTTTCGGAGACAAGATGTAATTTGAAAGTGCAAAATAATAGCAGCGGAAGTAAATTAAACTCGTTTTCGGGAAAAAAAATTGTTGCAATTAGGATACAATGAGGGTAAAGAAGGTTGACAGCTTTCAAAACTTTTGTTATTTTTAGTATAAAATATACCTTTCAGGAATAATGGGCCGCTCCAAACATTGCAGTGGCGAAAAGAGAGATTTAATAAAAAAAATGCTTTTGGGAGGCAAAACCTCCAAAATTTTTGAAGAAACACTTAGCTGCTCTAGTAAAATGGTCTCAAATGCAAAAAAGTGGGTGAAAAAGCCTGAAACTTGTGGAAGAAAAAAGAAACTCAGCACGCAAGATGCCAAAGATGTTGTACGGCTTGTACGAAAAGACCCTTTTTAGACATCATCGAGTATAAAACAGGAGCTCAAGTTGAATGTCAGCACTTTTACAATCAGAAGAACCCTTATTACCTCCAAATTAAAATGTAGAAGTCCGAGGAAAACACCATTACTAAAAGAAAGACACGTTCAAGACAGGTTAAATTTGCACGAGACCATAAGGACTGGCCTGCTTCCAAATGGAGAAATATCCTTTAGACTGATGAATCAAAAGTTGTATTATTTGCCTCTCCGGGAAGGAGACAATACATAAGAAGACCGCCAAATGTTTCTCATGATCCACGGTATACCACGAACACAGTTAAGCGTGGAGGGCAAAAATAGATATTTGGGGCTCGTTTTCATTTCAGGGCACTGGCCCCATATTTTGGATCAAACCCACGATGGACACCAAAATTTACGTAGACATATTGGAAAATGTCATGTTACCTTTTGCGGAAGAAGGTATGAACCTGAAATTGGTCCTTATGCAAGATATCGATCCTAAACACATCAGTCGTTTAGCCAAGACTTGGTTTTCGACCAATAGGATAGAAATTATGGACTGGCCAGCTCAATCTCCCGACCTCAACCCCATAGATCACTTATGGACTGATGCTAAGCAGGCTGTTTTTTAAGCAAAGCCGAAAACAGTGAATGATTTTTGGCGGGTAGTGGAGTTTGCATGAAATTCTATTACCACGGAACGACGTCAAAGTTTGGTAGCGTCAATGACACGTAGATGTGTTAAAGTAATAGCCAACAAGGGCGTTACAATAAACTATTAATTTAGAAATTTAATATTGCTACTTTCCCCCCATGAAATATATGTTTTTGGATCATTCTTAGTTATAAGTTGAAAAACTGCTATTTTTTGCACGGTTCATTTCAAACATGTTTATCAAAATTATGAAATTTGAAGCAAAGGGCACATTAAAACATTTAGTTTTCTTTGCTATATTGTATTGCCACATTTATGAATACATTTTATATTA
This sequence comes from Oxycera nigricornis, assembly GCA_963942545.1. NCBI lineage: Eukaryota > Metazoa > Arthropoda > Insecta > Diptera > Stratiomyidae > Oxycera > Oxycera nigricornis. Next base: position 97,109,890 of record OZ012662.1, read on the forward strand.
TTCTTTACAACGAAACTGTTTTTTTTTTTTGAAAATTTAATCAAATTTACCGGCACTGCTATTATTTTGCACACAGGTGTATGTATCCAAGTAAAAGTTTGACTACTATAATTGCCGGAGTTCAATTTTTTTCTTATGCATAAATCCTGATATCACATATTAAATGACGTATTCAGCCCAAAAAATGTGTTTACTGAGTTTACGATTGCTTCGATTCTAGTAAGAAGTTAGTTATTGAAGATGATAGCGACATTTCAAGTATAAAAGGATTCAACATTGCAAATGTTGCAAAATACGTTTTGCAAGAAAACTTAGGCAATGTTTATTATTCAAGGGTATGGGATATTATGACTTTATCAGTGATACTACTTAAAATCTCGTAACACGGCGTTCTTACCTTTAGCAAATTTAATCAGGCTTTTAACAAATTCAAACGTATACGGTTTTGTTTTTCCAAGCAAATATACAACTAGGCATCTTATATGTCCCTGTAACTTTTACGCTTTTTTCAAGTTCATGTAATACTAGAAGGACATGATAACGCTCCATTGGATATTTTCCTACATCTTCGATTCCCCCAGGGCCATTTAATTCACGTCATGTTAATCTAAAAATGTATGACCGTTGGGTTTTGACCTTTGAAACTCTGTTTCGACCAAATGTCTTTCATCGATCCTATATAATTTTCTCTCCAGGCTCTACAGGAAGTTTTTCTTCTGCCACATGTGAGACAATAAAACTTTAAGTATGGCAAAAAAAACTTCACCGAAAAATCGTTCATCCAGAGATGAAACATTCACCATGAAATAAGTTTGTGAATAACTGAGTTCAGTGAAAATTTAACACATGAAAATGAAAATGTGCTCAATCATTCATGCACACTTATGAGCATTTGAAGTTTACTGACGGTTATTGAAACATACAGGGGAGACATTGAATGTTAAGTTATGTCTTGAAACACCTTAACAACTTTCAAGCAAAGCTTGTCACGTTGATTGCTATCCCAAAAAAAATTCTGATAAGATTTTAACAAATTCTTTACAATTCCCTCCAGTCATGTCCTTTCTCTCTCAAGCATTAATCAATTCAAACAACCATTAGCTGACCCTAATATTTGCACATCGTTCTAAAATTCATGCCTTCGTTCATTTTTTGAATATTTCATAGCTCCATAACACCTTCACTTGATTTTTCTATACCACCCTCATTGCTGAATCACCCCAGGCGCTACTTTATCACCTTTCCACATTGTATCGTTTCCTCTTGTTTATAGTCCAAACGATGAGACAATGAAACGCCATCATTGGAACAACTTCCCGTAAGCATAATCTAAATGGACCATAAGTGATATGCGATGACAATGATAAAAGCAGCACCCCATTAAAAACATCTTCATGATTTTTACGACGACGAACGTAAAAAGGATGTCCTTTGAACAAACATATATAGAAGATAAATGGGAAGCGATAATATATCATTGTGCGCCATCAGCATTACATGTTTCATCAAAATTGTTGAATGAGGATGGTGAGGACGCGAATATCAATTTCAACTTTTTGTTAATCATAAAGCATTTTAATCTGTTTAAGCCGTTTTAGTGCTATGCCGAATTTCATTAACTCGTTTTGATTTGGGTTCATTTTTCGATTTTCTGCACGAGACACTCGTTGATGCGAGATACGGTAAGAAATATTCGCTGAAAAATACTTTTGATGGATATGACAAAAAAATTCGGCTTTTTTTGACGAAACCAACAACTTTAATTTGTGATTTCATCTTCGACAGAGTGTGCAAAATAAAGAGATTACTTTGAACCATTGATTTCACTTATCAAATAATAAACATGTACCAAAGGGTTAGAATTTGATGGCCTTTGGGCATAACCATCCCAATTTGTAATAAGCTCTGTGATTTTTCGGAGCTTTCTCTTGTTTGCCCTCTCAAGTTATGCGTGATTTATTTATTTATAATTTTAATAACTTGCCAGTACATGGGAAGTTTTTGTAATCGTCTCGAAAATCGAAATTGAAATTTTCGACATTTCCTTGCGTTTTGAGGTCTTCAAAGTATATGTAAAGTGTTTTCAGAAAATGAGATGTATGTATGTTTGTGTGTGTACGTACGTTCGTGGACAGTTTTTCTACGAGCATAACTCGCGTAGACAAAGTCGTATCAACTTCGTTGAGATGTAAATCGAAGCGTCTTTGCAATCTTAAGAACTGGTTAGTTTTTGGAACCCTTCATTCAGAGGGTTTGTTGTTTTGACCCTTTGAAAGTAAAATCTGTCATGCACTATATCTCACGAACCAAACATAGAATTTGCTTGGTTAAGGTGTCAGTCAACGCGTATTAACATTTTTGTGATTCTGTCAAATTTTTAAAGAAAGTGTTGGAGCGGTTTTTTAATTTTTTTAAAAAAAGTGCAGAAATTTTTTCACAAACAATGAAATTTTTACCCGATTTGCAAAACACAGTAATCAATGTTTATAAAATTTGTATACTTCAAACAGTTTTTGTAACAAAATCAGCAAAACTTTTCTTCAAGACTACAAAAAAAATTAAATTAAAAATAAAAAATAAAAATCACTTTCATGGTCATTTATGTCATTCATTATATCTCGCAAACCAAAAATAGTGTATGCATCATTGAAGTGCCAATCGCAGCGTGTTAACATTTTGATGATGTTTTGAAGCTATTAAAAAAATTGTTCGAGCCGTGTTTCGAATTAAAAAATAAAATTGCATAAATTAGGATTTTTTCATCAAAAATAAATTTTTAACCTGATTTGCACATTGCAATAACAAATGTTTAAAATGTGGTCTAAGTGCGATCCTTGAAGCCCACACGACTAACTTCCCAATGGGGCAAATAAAAAGGCCATAATTTGTTTCTATTAATAATTACTATTATTAACATTTATTATTCTAAATTATTATAATTACTTTCATTATTTTTATTTTTTTGTCTAGCTATAAAAGCATTGGTTGAGGAAGACGCCTCCACCATCTGGTCGCCCTCAACCAAAGCTTCGGGAACCTCGTCTTCCTCTTCGTCCACCTCCTCGTCCTCTTCCTTGTCCCCTTCCTCGTCCTTCATCTCGGCCCCGGAATCCACAACAATTATTTAGGGTAGTTAATTTTTATTAATAATAATCAATCGTTATTAGGAATGTTTAATCGTTACTGAATAATTATTATTGAGTTTATATGTACAAAACAAAATTACAACTATATTTGATTGTTATTAACAATATTAAATTATTTATAACAATATCCAATTATTATCTGCATTAGCGTCACTACTCCTATTTTCCCAAACTTGACAATATTCTAAGTTTGGAATCCAAAAAATAATCTTGATTTTTTTAAATAACAGTTTTTACAACTTTGATCAAAATTTCGCTGAAACGCACAATAATAATAATATTATTATGAAGGTATTTGGGATCTGCACGCATTAATAATGAGTGTTAACAGTTTCAAAATTAAGATTTTTTTTTTGTTTTTTTTTCAGTTTTTTCATCCTCAGTAAAAAAACGGCTTAACAGATTTTACTGAAAATTCATTCAGTTTTAAGTTATGTAATTACGCGTCGAATGAAACCAGTCCCATGGGATTTTTGGTTCTTTAGATAATCGAGACGAAAAATAATTCCGAACGCACATCCGCACATACGTACATACACACACAGACATCTCTCTAAAAACGATGGCTTTGGATCCTAGAGACCTTAAAACGTGGAGATATGTTAAAATTTTGGATTCGCAAAACTGACCCCATTACAATAACTTCGCAATGGGAAGTTAGTAAAAATTATATTTTTATCAATTTTTGTAGAGAAACAAGCACAATTTTTCTCATGATTTCAAAAAAACTTAAAAGTTAAAAATCATTCAAAGCCATCATGTAGAAAGGGTTCATACGAATGATTATTCATTATATCTGTTATTCTAAAGACATTGGTGTAAAGTCAATCACAGTTTATTAATATTTGCATAATTTGAGCAGATTTTCAATAGTCTTCACAGCACCGGGTTTTAATTTTAATGAAAAAACTGCTTAAATTTTGAAAACCATTAAAAATCAACTCAAACTTGCATTTGTGGTAATCAATGTTTTGAATGGTAAAATATTTTGTAGTCAATACTTTGCAAGATCAAATGCCTTAAAAAGCTTTCATCAAAGAAAAAATTGAAGTTTTTAATTGTTTTGTTTTTAGTGGTTGTAAGATTTCAAGTACTTCCTTCATCATTTGTAATACATATATTTTACTTTTTACATGCAATTGAACCTATTTTTGACTGCATATTCAATATTTTTCAAGACCAACAGAAATTCACAAATTGATGTAAAATCTCGAACAAATACAAACTCAGTGATTATGCCGAAGTGCTGGCAATTTTGACCGCAAGTATTCAAAATGGCCAACACGCGACAAAATCTCTTCAGTAGGCGTAATAACAAAAACTACATTCATTTTTACTAGCGCTATTTTGTCCTTCAAGCATCGATATGAAAATAACAAATAACATGGAAAGGGCTTTGTAGCCAGACCTCCACAGATTGATCCGCGTGATTATTCAATCAAACCAATCCACCAAAATCCTTAGGTATTCAATTAACGCTCGCGTAGATGTTACGATTAATATTAACTCATTCCAATAACTTTTATGAAAGGTCCTTTATTATTATTTAAAGTAGTACTATTTACATAATTATTATTGTGTTTAATATTTTTAATATTTATGTAAATATTACTGGGAAGTTGACCGGGTGCACTTCAAAGGTCGCACCTTTTGGCTTGTTTTGCATAGTTTCAACTCTTTAAGTAGAACTGTCTGTTATAAATTTTCTTTATGAACCACTCAGCATCATTATTTTTATTGGTCTCTGAAATTCTCTGTCCACATCGTCTAAGGATTTAATTCAATAAACCAATGCCGCGTTTCAACCTTAAACAAATAGCATGCATTTAACTCTTCAGAATCCTGATCGCAAGCTCACAATCCAATTGACGGACTCATTAACTTCCAACAAAAATTGCTTACATTAAACCCCCTTGTTGATATTCTCCAAACTGCCATCCTTTTGCTTCGCAAGAACGTTGTCTGCAACACATAAAAGCTTTTCGCTGATCAAATTTTCTACTCAACAACCACCGAATTGTTTGTCCACCTTGAAAGACACATTTTGACTCCTGACAGTCAAAACACTCGACTTCCTTACAAACTCTTGCCATACTACCGTTCACGCTTTAACCATGATCCTCTATTCAAGATATCACCCCGTTCCTCGTGCAAAATGTGTTCCATTTGAATAATGATTGGCATAAAAGAGCCGGGCGCCTTGGTCGCCATTTAGCTGGTAGCTACCCGCCAACTCACCAACACCGGACGAATGGGATTACTCCAATAGATTAAAGGATAACTTCCAAATGGGACTGACATTATTAACGGACGATAAAATTCAACTGATTTGGAATTCCGTTTGGTAAAAGCTCACCGAATTCTCGGTTGGTCCAATTAGTGGGCACACACAATTCCCTGGTAGGGTGGCTAAAATGGTTTACTGATAAATGTTTTTGTTGTTGTTTTTTCAGGAATCGCACGTCGAATGTCCTTCTGCATGAGCTTCAGCACATAGTCCAAGGTGATTCTCTTTACGGCAACACTACTTTGGTATATGTGTTTGTTCGTTCGTTTGCCATTTACAATCTCCACGTAAGGATAATGGATTTTCCATTTATTCTGGAATTTCACCAAATATTTACCTCAACGCAGGATAACAATAAACAGATTGAAGGGGGGGGGGTCAACATATTCGAATTGTACGGCATTCACGAATAGCATAAAACTGACTTTTTGTTGCTTATCCAAAAACGTAAATTTTGGTAAAGTTTCAACAGTCATTCAAGGATAAAATTGTAAACAATTGTAAAGGTATTTTAATAGAATATTTGGTTGAATTAAAGATTTTTTTCTTCAAAATTTTGCCTTACATATTGAGCAACCCGACAAATAGTTCCCTATCCTTGCTTACATTCTATGAATTGCGATCGGCCTAAACTGCCATAAAAGTCTTCCAGATGAATATAGATTTAGATGTGACTAGATATTTTCGCAATAAACAAAGTGAAAATTGTTGTTTCACCAAACATTTTGTTTGATAATAAAATTAAAATCTAATCCGCCTACCGATCCACCGTTTTCTCACACTTCTCTAAAGGGGAATAGTAACGAGGTTTCTACTTAAATTCAGTGTTGGCACTCTATAGTCCATGTTAACATCGTTATAAATCGTAAAGAAACCTTTTAGTATGACGGAGTACCCGTAGGGACACTTTTTCAAGCAACCACTTCACTTCAGACGCGAAGGACTAACGTCTGTCGCATCCTTACAAAGCAATTATGGCAATAATATTTCATCATCTTCTAGCCGCTTCCGCTTACTGCATACGATGTGTGTTCAAAAAGTAAGGTGACTTTTCAAATTTCGCGCGCAACGTACATTCGATTATCGAATTTTTTATTTTTTTTTATATTGGTACACATGTTTAGTTTGTTTGCGAGAGGCATAACGGTTAGAGGTGTTTTGCGTGCTCGGCAATTTTTTGCTATCGAAAAAAATATATCAAAGAATTTGCATCAAATTTTGTGTGAAAAATGAAATTAAGTGCTCCAAAACAATTGAAATGTTGACAGTGACATACGGTGAAATTGTTCTGAGTAAAAAACATGTTTACAAGTGGTACAAACTTTTCCAAAATGGCCGGAAAGATGCGAATGACGAGCCTCTCTCTAGACGTCCAAGCACGCCAACAACAGAGGAAAACGTTCAAGCAGTGAAGAATATTGTTTTGGAAAGCCGACGCATCACTATCGGAGAAGTTGCTGAGGACGTTGGCATCTCATTTAGTGCGTGTCCAGCAATTTAAAGGAATGTTTTGGATATGAGACGTCAGCGAAGTTTGTCCCGAAACTGCTTAATTTTGACCAAAAGAATCGTCGCATGACGTCAATGATGATCCTGATTTGCTCAAAAGGGTCATAACTGGTGACGAATCATGAGTATATGGTTATGATGTCAAACGCAAAGCCCAAACCTATGAAAAGACTGAGATTTGCAACGATTGAGGAGAAAAAGATTGCATCGCTGGAATTGCTCAAGGCAATACCAAAAAGTGCTTATGAAGTGTGCTTCGAGGATTGAAAAAAGCATTCCACAAGTGTATTGTATCTGAGGGGGATTACTTTGAAGGGAACAACATAAATATTGACGAATTAATAAACATTTTTTCCTAAAAATACAAAGTCACCATACTTTTTGAACACACCACGTATATTCATAAAATGTAAAGAATCATGCATATTTGGCTTAAATTTAACGAAGCTGAAGACTTTGCAAATGATTTTTAATGGAAAGATTCATTTTCACGAGCACATCTATAGGTTCTCGTCAATTGTTCATTTATTTGAAGTGAACGCGTCTTTGGCATTCTATGCTTTTTGGGCACTTCCAGCAATCTTCATCTTATTTACTTAGTTTGTTGAGTTCCAAACATTTGGCCAGCCTATTCTCTTGAGATGCTCTCAACAAAACAAATAATATCATTTCGAGGTACCTTTGCAAATCTAATAAATAACTTTTGCCAAGCAACAAATCAAGAAAAATGAAAATTTGAAGTTTTAAATCGTTTCCCGAGAAGGTGACCTCACAAAAGACCAATTTCATTACAAAACTTTCCAAATTCATGCAATAAATTCAAGAGCCACTGCAAAACAACAAACGAATATACGCAGCCAAAGCGATGAGATGAAATTTTCAAATGATTTTCAAAAAAAATATGTAAATGAATGGTAAATTCAAAAGGTAAGTGACCGACTCCTGTGGAAGCACCTATCCTGGCTTCCATTCGTGGTGAGACAAAAATATAAATTCCATACTCACCCACCCAACAATCACCCAAATTCTGATGGAAGACAACGAAATTGAAGGCCCCGTACACTTTCTTCGCTATCATCCTTGAATAATTTGGGAATTTTTGACAGCACCTTCCTGAAGGCATCGTGCGTTCTTTTATTCTTTCCAAGAATTTCTCCACGTAACAATGGGAAAATATTTTTATCATACCTTTCAACTTTCATCGGTGGACTTGCTTGTTTGAATGTTTGAATCTGTAATTGCGTTCGTCGAACCGTTCGCTAACATTTTCCTCGCATTCTTGAGCATGAAAATCGTGGAACGCTTGTCGAATGATATTATCGTCAGTACTAAGGTGGCACCTGTAACATGAAGAAGGATGTCTTTTTGGGTTGCCTGATGTGAAGCTCATCAAGTGCAGGTTTTGTTCAGTCTCATGTCCTCGACGATGTGTTGCCATTTATTTTGCTGGCAACTGGCAAACAAAGATTCAGTGCAACTGAGAGTACACATGTAAGCATATTTATTTACGTTTAGTGCATCAAGGATAATAAAGTTACAGCTACTCTCTCTAGTTTACTCGCACAGAGCTCTTCAGACAATATAGAGCTCTCATGAGGATTGCAATTTTGTGTTAGATATGAGATATGAAATCCGGATGGGTCACGTAACATTTTCAGGCAAGCAATTGAAGAGCTTAGTCAAGCAATTATGTATTGATTGCTGGTGTTACGAGGATTCTTTACGAAATAAAAGGATAGCGATGGTCGATTTTGTGTAAACATAAAACAACGCAACTTCTGACTCTAAAAGGGCAATCTCGTTCCGGGTAGGCTACATACGTAATTAAACATGGTCGGTTATGTGTTAAAACAAACAGTTTAAAGCTTAATTGTCGCCAAAACCCGAGAAACAACTTCTTCAAGAACGCTTCGAATTCATTAAAAAGTTGCTAGTTAGCAATACAGTAAGTATGAAAAAGTTCTGCGAAAACTGAGATTCCTGGATAATGTAGGAAGATATCCCGGTTTTTGCGGAGCGTCTCGCTTTTCCCCTGAAAATTTTGAGCGAATATTTCGTTAAGTCGCAACGGTAAGCTTTAACTCGTGTTTTTTTGGTTTATCATACGTTACTAATGAAAAAATCGCTAAAATAAGCTCCTGAAAAGCGGAACGACACTAGTTCTGGAGCATTTGAAATTAAGAGGTCATTAACACTTGGTTGTAGTGGCAGCCCCATTTGTCAGAAGGCTGCTCACTTAGGCCAAGGTAGGCCTCATTAACACTAAAAGGCGTTAAAAAAATGGTTTTTTGGAGATTTTAGTAAAAAAAAACTCTTTCAGTTTAAGAGTCAGACTAAATTTTAGATAAAAAATTTGAATTTTCGAGAGTATGTTTGAAATTTTCTTCACAATATTTTTTAAATTAAAAAAATTCGTCGCAATAAAATTACCGCAAACCGTATTCATTTTCATTTCTTGGAAAATTTTCGGAAACAGAAATCCAAAATTATTATTAAAACAGATACTAAAATCTAGTCTTTTTCATAGCCAACTTTGAAAATATAAATTTTTTGACAAAATGGTGGACATATGAATTTAATATAGCGATTTAAAAGGAAATAATTCTTACGTGATCTACCAATAAAACAAAGAGTAAACTATAAAAAACAATATTCCTATATAAAAAATAAAGTCGAGCGTTAAAAATGCGGTTTTCGAGATATTTTGGGTACCAGTTTGAAAGATGTGGATTACAGAAAAACCCAATTGAAAGTTGGTTAAATTATAATACACGCAATTTTTCCATTCACACAGAATCTTCAATGCCATGCCCATTGTAAAAATCTTCTACGATGGATGGAATGCCAAAATCAGCTAAGTTTTATTGACGATGACGTCATCTGCCTTCTTTTGAATCTTTCTGCATCCTGTATCTTTGCTTCGCGCCTGAATTCCAACAGAAATCCCTTAGCTGTTCATTATGTTGCTAGTAATGAAGCCATATTAACAGTGACTGTCCCTCTGTACATTCATTTTAGAGCTATTTTACGAACTAGCTTATTACAAATTTCATTATTATTTTGCGTGAAACCGCCGACACAGCGCTTCAATAATGTGTCTACTAAGATCGGTATATATTGGTTTGATGACATTCAGAACTACTGTTGGTAATATCGAATAGTCTAGACTAAAATAACTTAGTTCCTCTTTAGCTTTGGCTTATTGCCATTTACGAGCCACGTTCAGAAAGTTAGAGTACTAGCTGCCTTCTCATGCTGTGAGATTTTTTTTCAAGGTTGGTAACACTGAATAGTAGTGGGGGTTCTCCTGGACAGAACGAGCGCAGGCGAGACCTTGATAGTATAAAAACTCGCTTCGTAGTGTCTACTTGTGTGAAATATGTCGATACGTGTTCAAGTGCTGTCGTGAGTTTAATGAAGGCAGAACAAATGTTCATGACGATCAGAAGTGTGGAACTCCTTCAATTTTGAACGATGAGTTGGTGCGAAAAATTGAGAAAACTGTCCGTGAATACCGGCGATGGACACTGGATGAAATTTCAGCGACGTTTTCACAACTCTCTTTATCTCTCTTACACAAAACAATTACAGAAATGCAGGGATTCCGAAATTTATGCGCCAGATACTCATGTCCCAAAACAACTGACAGAACAGCACAAATTGAATTGGGTCGCTAGCGCTCGCGAGTTCCTTGAGTGATTTAAATTGAAAGGTGAGGATTTCCTAAGCTTGATTGTAACTGGAGATGAAACCTGGGTAGCTTATTAGACTCCTGAGACAAAAACACAGTCATCATAGTGGCGGCACACCTGTTCCCCATCTGCCAAAAAATTCAAATATTCAATTTCGGTCAAAAAATCATGGTAACTATATTTTGGGACCGAAAAGGGATCATTTTGATCGAATTTTTTCTCAAGGGGTGACGATTAATGCAGCACGATACTGCGAGACCCTAAAAAACTCAAGCGAGCAATTCAAAACAAACGAAAGGAGTGTCTTTGTTGCACGACAACGCTGCTCGCACACGGCCAACGCCACCAAAGCGCTTTTGGACTCATTTAGTTGGGACATTTGAAACCACCCCGCATATTCCATTGACTTGGCGTCTTTCGACTTCCATCTTTTTACTTCCCTGAAGACTCACATGGATGGAAAAAAAATTCAACTGACAAAGATGTGAAACAAGAGGTACTGAACTGGAAAAAGAAGATGGCGCGAGAATTCTTTCAGAAAGGTGTTGAAAAGCTTGTGCCATGGCTCACAACCTGCATAGAATGGGAAGTAGACTACCTGGAAAAATGACTGACATATTTACCTACAAAGTCCTTTAACTTTGTTTTCAATACAATTTTTTTTAATTAGAAAAATCGAGTACCCTTACTTTCTGGACGTGCCTCGTACACCACGAATCAGATCTTTCGGGCCAATATCGATGTTGAGTATTTATCGTTGAGTTGTAGTGGTAAAAAATTTGCCATGTCGCTTTCTTTATATAGATTCATTGTGTCTTACAATAGCTAAATCATAATAAACGCTCAGCTTGTCTATAAATTGAGCAGTTAATTTGTTTGTGCCACCAATGTCAGGATTATTTTTTTGCACGGCCTTTTACACGTGACCCACAAGTTTTTTTAATAATTTCACTGCCAACACCATATGGTTTCGCATTTATTATTCTCGTAAATGATTTTCACTCGGTACTTTTCGACAAATTTTACAAATAAGTCCTTCAGAGCGTTAACTTTTCTTTATGATCATTGCACGTCCAACGAAGGCGTACACTTTTCTTGCGATAACTTCATCATTTCTTGGAAGATTTACTTGAAATTTTCACCATTTATTCTTCAGATCCTAAACTTCAAAAATATGCAAGAATTGAACGACGACTTTTTTTGACCAATCTAGGTGTCTATACCGCCCCCTTAAGTTAACTGAAAATTTTAATCATTCAGACTGCGGCAAAATGTACTCAAACACATTACGTGTACATATTTGCAATTCAATTAATCATCAAACACCAATCAACCTCGCCACGTAAGCACTTTAGAGCCTCCTTAAAAAAAATTTAACATCACATAACTTTCATTGCCCATCACAATATCCATAAATCGTAAATCCTGCTGCGTCACATTATTTTATCCATGGAACATTTAATATTGCCCCTAAACACAAAGAGATATTTAAGGGCGCCCAGCATGACCATGAAAATTTTCAAGGATATTGCCAGCAAAAAAATATATGATAGCATCGCAGTCTCGATGAAATGATTTGTGTTGCCCAATGACATAAAATAGAATTTATGATGAAGGATGTCCTTGTGAAAAAATTCAACATTTCTTCTATATTAATCTCGTGAAATTGAAATATATATAGCATTTCAGAATATGAAATGAAATGCGTCTGAAGTGTTTCCTTGGTTTGCGGCTAGCCAATATGGAAACGTATAAGTAGATAGTAGGCATGTGTGAATATGTATGATGTGGCATTGAAAAAAATGTCCCTTCAGTGAATTGTTAATGGAATATAGAAAGCTGATACCCTGACAATAGGTCAGAGCAGTTGATGCCTTTTATTCAATTTAGATTTCAAAAAGGAATTCAATTTCTTGTAGCATGATAAAATGTCATTGAAACATATTTTTTAACGGCAATACTTCTTCACCGTCAAAAATTGAGACGACATCATCATCATGCTTCTTCATCCATGACAAGAAGATATTTTATCCAAATATATCCATATATGTCATGGCTTTATCGTATGGTTTATGTTTGTGAGGTTTCGAAATAATTGAGCCTTTTGTGAAAATCTCTCTGAAACGATTGTTTGTTCAAACATTTAAAAATAATCAACACAAAAGAACAAATGGCTTGCACATCTGAATCATTTCCCATCAAACGCGTTTCATACCATGGAGTTTTCAATTGAAAACATAAGCTTTCAACGAAACACCTCTATAAAACCGTGAGCCATATACTTTGTAGATAAAAGCAGTATGCCTATAGTTTCCCTGCAACGGTATGCTCTTGAAACATTCATGACTTTCTGATAATTTCTCTACTTTGCCGATAGCATATTCTATAAGCAGCTTGCTTTCTGCTACATTTTAAGAGGCTTATTATGCCATTGAAAACGTAACAATCCTGTTAAAAACTGAATGTATCTTAGCTAAGCTGCCATTTGTTCAGAAAGCGCATTTCAAAAGCTTTCAAAAAATCCAATTGTTTGTGAAGCAAACAGTCCAAAGAAAATTCCGGATATTCTGAAAATACTACGCAAGTAAAGATGTTTATGTTATGAAGTATTTTGTACATGTTTTATTAACAAAACGAAATTTATTCTCATAATAAAATCGATCGATTTTTCTGCTACATTTTCATCTTTAAAAATTCAGTCGCATTCAAATAAATAAAATAAAATTGGAGCACATCCTGAAGTCAATCTAATTAATGAAACTTATATTACTGTGACTCGTTTTCGGTGTTCTTTTCAACTCAAATGTTGACGGTGCTCATTCTTTTACTTTATTTCGTGATGTCCTTTTAGCGTGGAAGAAACCATACCAAGGAAAAATTCAAAGTGAATTTCATCAGCATTTGCTCTGTTGGCAAAATTCTTTTACAGCCAGTAGCGCGAAAAATGTTCGAATTTTCCTCAACCTCTACGACGAACTCGGTTCAACTTCTGGTGTTCCATTTTCCTCACAGTATTATTTGTTTTTGGCGACGCGTCTGCGTTTTTGTTTTCTTCGTAGCCAAGGTGTTTAGAGAGAGGGATGCGGTGGGTGAATATCATCTATAGGGAAGTAGAAGGACGACTCATCCTTTCATATTGCAGGAATTTGTCTGAGAGTGTTGTATGTCGAATGTTTTCTGCCTTTTTGATAACTTGGCGTCGTTCGGACTACTATTTGAGTCAAATTATGATGTAGGTAGCAACTCTAATAAAAAGACCTCGTCTGATTTGTATTAATATTTCTATTCCCTCGTTTTTTCCCTATAGGCAACTGAATGGTAAAATTAAACGGCTATGATTTAAAGGGGTGGTAGTATATTACTATTTTGGTCAGTATTAATATACAAATTGGATGTTCAAATACATTTTGGGCAGTATAATATGAGCGTCAAAGTATATGAAAACGAGGAGTAACATATCTTCATATGAGCAGCTCAATAAATGATTGAGTGCGTGAAAATCCAAATGGGCAGTAAAATGAATAGTTGGGCAGTTACGCGCGAGATGTTGTTAAATCAAAATTGGGCAGTAAGAAATGCTGCAATGAGTAGTTCTATGAATATTCATGGATATATTTTAGTGAAGTTGCGCATAGTTGTGGGTGTGTGCATTTACATACATTCGTGGTTATTTCTTTCTCAGAAGATAACTTACGGAAAAGATCGTATTGACTTTGGTATGGTATTAATTGAAGTATATTAACAATTAGATGAGCTGATTGAATTTTGAAATATTTTGGCGTGATCTTTTATTTGTTTTTGCAAATCCAAGGTCACTTCCGCCTTTCACGGTATCTGGCGAACATAACGTAGAATTGGGTTTGGTGCGATGTCAATTGAAGTGGTATTTAAGTTTGCATTAACTTCCCATTTACTGAAAAATTGTTCCTTGCACTCAGCAAAGTTTTCGGGAGGGTTTTCAAACACTTTGCATTCCTTTGCTTCTGCACCTGGTACTTTATAATGTGTGAAGTTTTCTTCTTTCCGAGGTATCACTAGAATTTCGTTTGGCAGCTTTGCCCAACTGTAAGAGTCTGTCCATTCTTTTAAACTAATTATGGGGAATTTCGAAATGAAATACTCCTCTGGATTCTGTATATATTTAGTACACCATTCATTCATCATTTCTTTGGCCAGCACGAGAAATCGACAGCACTGTTGACCGCTCATGCTGCAATGTCCCATGATCATCGCCCATTTCCTACAAGTGTGCCGCTTTTCTCACCCAAAAGAACGCTCAACTTTTACCGAGCGCCGAGAACTGGCCAAGTATTTATTTAACTGCCCAATCAATAATTTTACTGCCCAATCAGTCATTTTACTGCCCAAATAATAATTCCACTGCACATTTATTTATTCTACCGCTGGAGTGACTTTCGAACTGCCATTATAGATATAAATAACGTACCAAATTCTATTATATTACTGGCTTCATTCTACCGCCAGAAATGATTTAATTACTGCACAAACAATTTCATACTGCCAATATGAATTATTAACTGCTCAGTGCATCTGCCCAACTGTTTAAAAAACTGCTTAAATAATTAATTCCCAAATTAAACAAATTTCGAGTTTACTTTAATTTTCACTTGTCGTTACCCTAAATCAGTACGCATTTTATTGGGTAAAGATGCAACTCCTTCATCTACTATAGCATCGTATTATCGCATTAAGTTCACCTCATAAACTGTTCATTATTATGGTAACTAAACAACTTAATGAACACAGAAAAGAAGATGGAGAAATTAGAAGGGATATCTATTCTCCATGCAATTCCATGAAATTGAAAAACGGTCAGTTTAAAACTGAAATGATGAAGAATCATTTTAATGGGACTTAGTTTCCAGGCTTTTTTGAATATATTTAAATTTAAAGTGGTAAAATGAACCCCGGTATTAGAATTAGTTTTATTTTATTGCTGTTCACTCTCGTCCTGAAAATCTAATTGTGGTAACGCAAATTGTTATGAGAAAACACGTGCGAACGAGCAAATTAAACTAAGCAAAAATAAGTTTGTTTTTCTAAATGCAGAATCTTTCAAAAAACTATTGCAAGCACTCCTGAATCTTCAAATTCTCAAAATAGACCAGGACGAATCTGTAAAAAAACGACTACATTTGGGCTTTTAGAGAAGGCACACTGATTTTTGCAGGAAAAGTTGTGGAATAACTCGTATACCAATAATTGACTTATGCTCCCTCCCCAAAAAAGTCGGGAAAATAAAAAAAATCGAAATGCTTACAATAATTTAAAAAAATGTTAAATATCTTAAAACATTTAACCTTTAGCGCAAAATTGCAATAAATATAAAAAAACGGGAGAAAAAAGCCTTTATTTTATTTAATTTTTTATACCACTCATGACCTTCATATTTCGCCTAAAAAATCTTTACAATATTATAAAATTGCAAACAAATGTTCATCGCAATCGCGTCAGTAGATTGGTCAAAATAATTTTGCAATTTAAATTTATTTTAAAAAATCAAAATTTTTGAAAACTTTCAAGTCAGAAACTTAGACTTATAAAAGTTTGAAATTTTTTTCGCATTTAATAAAGAACCTCGCCTATCAAATGCATTTTACAGAATTAAAAACGGATTATTACGGCGGCCTCAGCAGTTTTTGCTAAACTTGGTAATAAGCTCTAAAACAGTGCTGCGCGGCTGCGGATTCTGTTGATGGAAGCATGGCTCCTACGACTGAATCCACAGCCGCCCAGCACTATTTTAGAGCTTATTACCAAGTTTAGCATTAAATCCTGAGGCTGTCCTTATAATCCGATTTTAATTTTGTAAAGCGCATGTGATAGATGAAGAAATGTTTTATATGTGAAAAAATTTCAAATTTCTATAAACTTAAGTTTCTGACTTGCAGAAAAAAAATTTTGATTTTTTTTTCAAATAAATTTAGGTTGCACAGTTATTTTGGACAATCTACTGAATCGATTTTGATGAAAATTTGTTTGCTATTCAATGATGTAATAACGATTTTTAAGGCGAAATATGAAGGTCCTGCGAGCATTTTCAGTGGTAAAAACTTTAAATAAAAAAAGGCTTTTTTCTCCCGGTTTTTTATATTTATTGCAATTTTGCGGCAAGGGTTTTTAACCAATCCCAGCTTAAAAAAATTTATTACGAAACTTTTTTTGCCACATTGGTTCGACCTAAACTGAATCGTTTTAAAGTAAGGAGTGAAAAAAGTTGGGAAAAAACGATTTTTTTTCAATTTTTAAATTTTTGATTTTTTTTAATGTTTCCGACTTTTTTGACAGGGAGCATAAGTCGATTATTGTTATACGAGTTATTCCACAACTTTTACTGCAAAAATCAGTGTGCCACTTCAACGGCCAATTGAAAACAGATCCGCCCTGGTCTAAAAAGGTATCCATGACTAACTTCTCATATTTTCATGTTGTTCATAATACCTACGGATCTGCACTACCTCACTTGCACAAAATATTCCACTTCATTTATTTGCGTTAGTCCTGAGTAACTCCCGTTGTTTCTATCAATATACATAGACTTTTCGTCCAGAAGACTTTCATGCATATCCCGAAAGGCTGCCTTTTTCATCCCAAGCGAGAAGAATAAAAAGTTTTAGGTTCAACAACATCAAAATAAAAATGTTTTCAAATCTTTTCACTGAAATGGGTCGTTAATATTGTAAATTCTTAATTTCGGACAACAACAGCTTAAAGCATTTTCTATTGAATTAAAACAAGTCTTTAAAGGAGCAAACATTTAAGCGTTTTAAGTCATGTCAACATTTTTTGTTGAAGTCTCTATTACATTTTTAAATCTGAAATTTATCACAACGCATAGACGAGATCCAAGACAATCATGTCGCAATCCTGGTCGTGCCCGTGCCCAAAAAACAGCAATTTCAAAGCATTAAGTTGCTGTATCATGATTCCTTAATAAAAGACGACGGCACGTCTCCAAGAAATACTATCAACCATCAAAAAAACTCTTAATCCAGAAGCTTCCCATATTCCACCTGTCTTTAGTCGGTTGCGAATGGATGTAAATCTAGCATCATCGAACCAAATAGGAGAGAAAATCCTTTCCAATTTAATCTTGTGCACATACAGATCCATAGTTGTAATTCAACACATATGCTTGTTTGTACAAATCGAAACAAACATGCTTAGTAGCATCTTTACGAATAATATCCGAGTTGCCTCGTAAATCACTGTTTCGATTTTCACGATAAGAAAATTTCTTCAGATACACGAAAATATCCCATTCCGCTAGATTTTCTTTGAATTTAGCGTGTCCCGGAGTAAAAGGAAAACACCATGACGACCATAATCCTTGTAAAGCCTATAATGATGGCAATTTCTATTCGCCATTTGGAGTTCCTTAACTTGAGGAACAGTTCGTAGACAAACTGCCGCTGTTTGAATTGGATGTGTATGGAGGGAAATGAAAACGCGCGCTGTCGAAATCAGGATTAAAACGAACAGTATGTAGTCGAGAGTAGTCAACAAAAGAGTGGGCGTAATGGATAGAGAATGTTAAGGAATCAGCAGGTCTGGAATTAAAGATTGGGCTAATGAAAACTCTGCGAGATCCGACAGGTTTACCTTACAATTTTAAATTAATAGAATCTTCACAAAAGTACAATATTTGCAAATGTTAGTCCTTTATACGCAATCTTCAAAGTTCTCGAGAATTGCAAAGATTAATTGTTTGGGTTTCTTTAAATTTCATCAGAAAGTCACTGTGAAGCATCGATAAATAATCGATGAAGGAACATCTTCTTACCCTTCGAGTAGTCTGCATTTACACTTGTTCCGCGAAACTGCAACTTATTTCCTTTTTTTAATTTAACCCGCTTGTCAAACAAGTTTCAATTTAAGGACTGACAAGCAATGTACATATACTTGCTTCCTTATCAATCATCAGCTTTCGTTCTCGTTACTTCTTCAACTAACAGCGATTTCTTTAAATATTTCGATATATTTACAGAAAGAACACATCCAAAGCCATTCAATCATATCCTAGTCACATGTATTTTTGTACGCTTTCTAGATTTCCTTCTGGCATCAATATTGAATGAATGTCAATGCCACTGACAGATTATTCGACAAATAATATTATTCAAGTCAATAGATTGTCTTCGGGCGTAAGATTTAGTAAGACATGTGAATTTGTATCAGTACAGACCCAACATAGCCAGGAAATGTCTGTTGGTTCCACTCACCACATATTATCCATGAACTCCTTCTCTTAGGTCTAAGCAATCCGAGGCGAACATTGAACCAAAGCTCCTTCCAATGTAGTTTTGCGTAGATGCGGAAAGTTATTTTCTTTGGTAAATATTTGCGCAAGATTTTAATACTTCCATGCCAAGTACAATACACAAGGCTGGATTCCTTGACAGAGCAACGTTTTTTGTCCTCTGGGTGAACCTTAAAAATGTTCCATGAACGATTCAATAAATATTTGTCATATGTATGAAAATTCACCTTGCTCGGAGCATGTTATCCTGGTTGAAGTTGGTAGTTTCTGACTGGATTTGATGGAAATAACCTAACATGAAGCCAGCAGTGGGTTATATCTTACATGTGGTGTCGTGCTTTGCGGCTACATGGTTTTGAACGTGAACTTAAAATAGAATATAGCAATCGGTATTATGTTTCAAAAATCAATGCACGTATTCTCTATGGAAATGAACGGTTGACTTCAATTTCCTTATAATTTGTTTGAATGCAAGAAGCTGACCCACTACTTCATTTAGTATTTGTTCAGAAAATATCAATAGAACTCCATCCTTTCCTTCTGATTTCTGATCTGTAACGTTCAAAAGCACTTCAACAATAGCCACTTAGCAAATTACAGTGTGATCACACCTCAATTCACTGAAAGTATGAAAGGATCCGTTCAGCACCATTAATTATGCAAAAACTTTACATAGCTCTTCAGGCAATTGAAAAGTGGTCCAAGTGGAAAAATTCGAGGACTACTTTTCATGGTTAAAAAGTGGTTGCTGAAAAATTCAGTGTTTAGTTAGAAGTGAACTTCGCGGGAAGGTATTTTACAGGTGGTTGTTGCGTATTGCTTGAAAATTGAATTATAATAACATGGATTGTAGTACAGTGGAACTTGGATAATTCAAACTTGATCATTCAAAAAATTCAAACTATCCATAAATTCGAATTAGAAATGTTTTTAGGAAACGCTGAAAATAACGGAACACTGCATGATCTAACAAATAAAACTTTATGACGTAAATTTAAGGCACTTCATTTACAGTTTCATGAAGAAGTCCGGGATCTTCATTTGTTTCGTAGAATTTATTTATTTATTATCAGCTGATCTTACAGAGTAAGCTCTAATTACAAAATAAGTAAATAAAAATAAAAGTATAATTAAAATAAGAGTACTTAAGTGAATAAAACTATGCTTAAAACTAATATAGGAAGATGGTAAAGGTCCAAACTGAAGACTGTTATGTGTTCTAGGTAAACGTAGTAAAGTCGAATTAAAGAAAACTTCCGTTCTAGCAAACGGTAAACTAAAAATTTCGGCTGATCGAGAGGGTCGATAATGACATCTTAATAATAGAGGATTATTGATGTTCACCTGAATGAAGTTATTATAAAGCTTAAAAAGTAAGCAGGGTCAGGTCAGGGTAAGAGGTCAAGATATATCCTACGTGATTTCAAGGAAGGTAACCAAAGTAAGGCAAGACGTTCATCATACGGAATATAGGAAATTTTGAACTTAAGGAAGAGAAAGCGTGTAAATTTACGCTGAACAGATTCTAGGAAATTTATTAAATACTCAATATAAGGTGACCGAATCTAGGATGCATATTCAAGGATAGAACGAACAACACTCACAAACAACACTCACAAACAATTGAACAGCCGAAGCAGGGTTGGAGAAAATACGGCAATGTCTCAATACAAACCCTGAAAGCTTAGAAGCTCTGGAAACTATGTTGAGAACATGAGCATCAAATTTTAGTTTGGCATCAAAAATAACACCAAGGTCTTTCACTTTGTCGACAGTAATTTAGGCAGTGGCGGCTCGTGGGGGTTAAGTATGGTGGGGCTACTGGTACGAATTATTCTATATAAGTTCTTATGTGAGTTTCCACTCCACCCAAGGGGTATCACATGTGGAGGGTTAACCGATTTTAAGTGTTCGGTTTCCCCAAAAGTAGATTCGCTGGCAATCAAAGATGTATGTAAAGATCTTATTATCGTGTTTTGAATAAAATATTAATAAATAAATAATAATGATAAAAATCTTGTTAATTATATATTCAATCAAAATCATAAATACCATAACCTGAAGACCCCTTTTCTGAAACAAACTTTAAGAACTACAAAACTTTAAAAAATACAAAACACTACAAACACTACGAAGGCACACTAAGTACTAATACCATGCACTACACTGATGAGACTACTTTTGCATTAACAGTCATCACCTTCACCCCCTTCGGCCCGTCGTAAAAAATGTTGCTCATGCCTGCTCAAAAGTATTATCCAGACCATGCCAAGACTAAACGTTGTCGAAGCACTGAACAGGCTGCATATGATTAGCCCGTCCACGATGTATACACACGTTATTTCAAACACGCACACTCCCGCCGCTTCAGCATAGAATTCACCCAGTCATTCAAATCGAAATACTCTTTTTCAGGGCAAAATCCATGTAGCCCTTTCCTCAAAGTAAAGGTGGAATATTGTCAAAGAGAAAATAAGTTTGAATTTTCCTCTCAGCTTTTACTCGGTGCAGGCACAACGAAGCGATTCGAAGAGAAAAACAAATTGTTCTACAGTGCGTGGCAAGAAGACTATGTGAAAGTAAACTACAGCATAAGCGAAAAAAATGCTACATTATATTTTGAAATGAAATCAAATTATGAAAACAATATTGAAATCTATAATGATTTATTACATTTGCACTAATATAGGCTCATCAATAAGTGGTGGAGCTGAGCCCCACTAGCCCCAAAGGTAGAGCCGCCACTGAATTTAGGGAACAGAATCAATAAGGTATACAAACTGTAAGGGAGAAGATTTAAGGGAGAATGTCGTTGAATGACATTTAGGAATATTCAAGGAAAGGAAGTTAAGTTGACACCAAGAACTTAGCGAGTGCAAATCATTCTGGAAAGTTTCGCAGTCATCAAGAGATCGAATCACTCTATAAAGCTTAAGGTCATCAGCATAGAGAAGGCAAGATGAATCAGCTATAGAGGGAAGGTCGTTAATAAAGAGAATGAATAGGAGAGGACCAAGAATGGATCCTTGAGGAACACCAGAACTAGTAAAGAAAGGAGCAGAAAAGTTACCAGAAACAAAAACGCGGCATGCTCTAAAGGACAAGTACGAATATATCCACCGAAGAAGAGAATCATAAACCCTAAAAATCTCAAGTTTTTGACAAAGCATGTTTATGTCAACGGTGTCAAAAGCTTTGGCAAAATCAGTGTAAATGACATCAACCTACAGATGTTTATCGAGGGATTCAGCAACAGTATTGGTCAAAACTAGTAGATTCGAGGTGGTGGAGCGATTAGGTACAAAACCATGCTGCTCAGGGACAATCAAATGTCCTAAGGCACTGTACAGATATGAGTGAACAATGCGCTCAAGAATTTTTGGAAAAGCTGAGAGGCGGGAAGTTGGACGATAGTTTGTGACTGAAGAAGGATCTCCGGATTTGATAACAGGAAGAATATAAGCCATCCTCCAGCAGTTCGGAAACACACCAGAAAACAAACTTAAATTGAATATAAAGGCAAGGGGCGTACTCATCGAAGAGGCAAGAGATTGAATAAAGAAATTGGGAATGCCATCAGGACCAGCCCCGACATTTGAATCTAAGGAGATTATAACAGACTCAACTAATAGATGATCAACAGTGATCCAGGAAATCAATCTATTAGTTAAACTATTATCAGGAATAAACGAGTTAGAGGTGTGGGAGGAGAAGTAAGAGGCAAAAAAATCATTTATTTCAACAGCAGAGGAGGCATAATTATTATTCGAGTGGACAGTAGAAGGTATGGAGGAAGAAGATTTTAAGGATCTAATGTAGGACCAGAAAGGTTTGGGCTGATTAGAAATGAATAAGCCTTCAATGGAAGAGTGGCACGAACTAATCGCACGTTGAATTTCTATTTTCGTACATGTTCGTAACCTTCGATAATTTCGAAGCGCTTCAGGAGAGTAAGACCGCTTCATTTTTTGACGAGCCCTATCTTTAAGTTTAATGGCTTCAATAACAGCTTTAGTGAGCCATGGAGGTTCAGATTTCATTGAGCGATGACGAAGAGGAGTGTAGCGCGAGGTAAGATCAGAGAGAAGAAGATAAAACTTGCTTACTGAATCTTCACAGTTCAGATTCGAAAAGAATAAAGACCAATCAACAGAGGATAACTCACGGGAAATAGAGCCAGCCTTAAATAATTGAAAGATGGCGGGAAAGGACAGACACGTTGTCTGATAATAGCAATAGTAATCAAGATGTCAAGAGGAGGATGATGTGGATCAATAGGAACAAATGAAACAACAGCCAAAGAAACAGAAACAAAAGATGAGGGAATGTTAGTCATTACCAAATCAAGTAAACGACCATTAACATTAGAAAAAGAATTAAACTGAGAAAGAGAAAAATGTGAAAGAAAAGAGGAAAGTAAAATCGAGAGACCGTTGGAAGTTTTGTTAATAGAAAATGGATAAGGAAACCACTCAACTGAGAGACAGTTGAAATCACCACAAATTAATACATTGGAATTTTTTTTAAGAGAATTGCAAAACATTGAGAATTCATCAAAGAAGGTTTCAAAGACAGACAAAGGAGAGTGACAAGGCATATATACTGAGCAAATAAGTATGGAAGAGCTAGGAGATGTTGTTACTCTCACTAGGATACATTCGACTGGATTAGATGGTCCAAACTGATAATAAGATGAGGATAGAATGGAATTTTTGACCGCAACAAGGACACCCCCTCCATCAGCTATCTCTGATAAAGATAAATCACGATCACAGCGATAAAAATATAATCACTAGAAAGTTCGGTGTCAGAAACAGAATAAAGTCTCTCTGTCGTAATGAACGATTCTAACTGATTTAATGACTGAAAAATCGATTTACTTACTTCATTTCTACTTTCAAAAAATCGTTTGAGTTCACCAAATTGATTTGCTGCTTTAGCCTCTCTTGTTTAACTGTTAAATCGTCCTCTTCATCATCGGATATATTGTCGAAATCTTGATTGTCCTTGCCGAGTACCTCAGTGATGATGTCCGCTTCAGTAAGCTCGCCACCCACCGCAACGTTTTCGTCTACGTTAAGGAGGTCCTGATAGGATATAGAAGGATCTGACATAATATCCTCCCAGCCGTTAACTACAGGCACAGCTTCAATCACAGATTGGTTGGAACTTTCACTTACTGCTTCTTCTTTTTTAAAAAAATCAGCTTTCTTGAAACAGTTCTTAATTATTTCTTGTGACACAAGATCCCAAGCTTGTTTACACATACGCGGGGTCTGAAGGACATCAAGTTTAATTTTGAGAGAAGTGAAATCTCCCGTGAGAATATTCTCGACCAATAAACGCCGGTAAAAATGTTTGAGGTTTTTTATTATGCCCTGATCCATAGGCTGAACATTGTCCATAAGTGAGAGGCTTTTGTGAGCAGTGCAATTGCCAATAAAGAGTAAGACCTTCCGTTTTCCCTTTCCAAATTTTTCATTGATTTCCAGGAGCCACTTCTCAAAAAGAGGACTTGTCATCCACGCTCGTGCATTACATTCATACTCTACTGGTTTTGACTTTACGTTTTTGAAACACCGGGGACTAGCAGATTTTCCTATCATTAACAAAGGCAGTTTTTCGTAGCCATTCATGTTTACTGCGACCAAAAGCGTTACTCTTTCCTTGCTAAGTTTCCCTCCATAACATTTCTCGTCTTTGAAAGCAAGCGTTTTTCAGGGGTGCATTTGAAAAATAGACCAGCCTCGTGAACATTGTCCTTATTGTGGATCATCTCTTCTAATTCTTTCCTCCACTGTCCTGCTTTATGCTGATCAACACCACCACTTTCGCCGCAAATAGATTTAAAAAACATATTATTTCGCTCTTTGAAACTGTCTAGCCATCCTGTGCTCTGCACTTTTTCCGGCCATTTCCATTCTCAAATTCACTGTTTAAAATCTTTCCTTTATATTTTAAATAAGTCAACAATGTGTTAGAGGGGATTCGGAAGCCCCGAGCGATCTGCGATTTCTTCTTCAGTCCCTTTTCCACTTTCTTAATCGCCGCTTCCTGTTCAGTTAATGTTAGTGATTCGTAAGCCCGCAAGTTTGACGATGGCATCTTGGCTCAATGTTCAATGTTCAACAAAAATCAACAAATCTGATAAAATTAAGTCTCACAACAAAAAACAATGCATAATGTAAAATTCAGTCCAACAGCAAACTGAAACACGACACGCACTATAGATAAATTGTCTGTTAGTAAGCGTTGGCAATGATCGCTCAGGTCGGATCAGGATCAGCTCAGGATCGAAAGGGGAGACACTGAGGACACTGACTATACACAAAAGTGACCTCGTAAAGAAGGGAGGCACTGACTTGACCATAACGACACGATTGTCTCCCACGTCAATGTAAAGTAAGCCCATACAGCTCTTGGTGAATCCCCGAAGATAGGCAAGAGTAAGGCTATCTTCGGGGATTCTCAGAATTTATAACTGGCTCATAAACACATTTGGCGAGCAAAATGTTTGATTTATCCAAAATAAAATCGAATTAGCCTCGATTTTTCAATATGAAACTCATATGGAATGCTAGGGACTAGTAATTTCAAATTAAAGACGATGTCAACTTATAGGAGTTCGAATTATCCAAGTTCCAAATTGTAGTAGCATTCAATCTGAAGAGGAGGGTCATTATTGGCATAATTTCAAGACGGTTGAGAACAAACGCTGTTCTACCATTCTAAACTCGTTCTTGGCTGTTTACTCATTGAAAAAAGGTGTTACTTTATACAGTGGCTCACAAAAGTCAACACACAGTATGTAAAAACACGAATATGGTAAAGTGGAAAAAGACTGCAAAAGACTGCAATGAAAACGTAAAAATAGCTTTACTGGCATTAAAAATAAGTTACATAACATAAAAATAAAGAAAATCTGAACACAGGAAGAAATAAGCCATGAAAACTAAAAAAAATTCATCCATCGAAAGTCAGCATACACTACGAGCCATGTTTCGAAAAGAACGAGAATGACCAAGAAACGTGAGCTCAATACTTCGTAGGCCCTCCACTAGCCTTAATAACAGCTTCTAAACGCCTTCGCATCGATCGGACGAGATTTCCGGTAATTTCGGGTGTAATATTCATCCAGGCACACAGCAGAGCAGATTTCAGAGCCTCTTTGCCAGTAATAGTTGCTTTTACGGATGCCTCACGAATTTTGCGATCCAATTCCTTTCATACATGCTCTATAGGGTTTAAATCGGGAGATTGTGAAGCTGGTGAGGGACGTTATAAAGCAACCATTCCTTGACACTTCTAGCTGTATGTTTTGGATCATTGTCCTGCTGAAAGATCCAACCTAGCTGTAGGCCTATTTTCTGCACAGAAGGTATCAAATTGCTTCTCAATATGTTCAAATACATGTATTGATCCATAGTACCATCAATAAAATGTAATTGCCCCACACCAGCGGTCGACATGCAACCCCATACGAGGACTGACCCTCCACCGTGTTTCACTGTAGGACGCAATTTCTTCTTTGCCAATGCATCGTTCCGCTTCCTTCACACATATCCGCGCCCGTCAGAGCCATAAATATTATACTTGCTCTCGTCACTAAACAGAACTTGACTCCAAAAACTGTCGTCCTTATGAAGATGCAGGCGAGTGAAGTGAAGTCTCTTCCTTTCATTCACTGGAGAAATGAAAGGTTTTCTGCGCGGAACTCTACCGTTATAACCCTGTTTACACAAAACTTGGCGTATTGTTTCTGAACTCACTTGCTTCCCTGTTGCCTTTGCAAGTTCAGTGGCCATTGCCGGAGCACTTTTTTGTGGCTCCTTACTTATTTTCCGTAACAAGTCTCTCTCATCTCTCTTACTTAAGCATTTCGGTCTACCTGTTTGTTGTTTTTATTTTGTATTCTTCCTTCCGTTCCCATTTTCCGTATGATCGTTCGCACCGTTGCCCGACTTCTTCCAAGTATTTTAGCAATTTCGCCATACGACTTTCCTTCCACTCGTTCACTAAGGATAATTTTTCGCAATTCCAAACTCGTTTCCTTCCGTGTACTCATTTTTAAGTATTAAAGTCACCCAAATCACTTTAGTTTGATCGATTTGCAATGCACTAATGTTTATCTTTGTATATTAACACGGTAGCAATTTTTATCGCAGTATGACTCATCGCTTAGACTGATTCTTGTGAATTTTCTGTGGTGTATGTTGACTTTTGTTTCCTCTGTTTCAGCGGAATTTCTTGTTATTTACTATGTATATGTGTATGTATATGTTTGTTCTCATTAATTCTGTGTAAAATAGATTACAGTGTCTCTGATATTCCTCTTACATAAGTTCGTTTTTCACCCGTCTTTTCATTTTCCTTCTACCTATATATTGCCAATTCCGCGTTTTTAAACGGTGTATGCTGACTTTTGTGAGCAACTGTACAACCAAATATTTGTGCACAGAGTTTACTTTGCTCGAAATATAACGTCAGTGAGCTTTCCTACTCATTTAATGCTCCATTATAAAATCTGATATTTGCTAATGAGGACAGTGATTTAACACTTTTGGAATTCCAGATAATTTTACTCCTGTTTTGATTGATTGCACCTTAAACATGAAATCTACTCAGTGAAGACTGGTTAACGTTCGTATGCCAGTTTCTTTAAGAAACTTTTTCTCCTTATATATAGTCATACGATCAACCCACCCCCCAATCCTGTCAAATTAAGACTGATTTCTTTATAATGGATCCATACCAAGCAGCATCTCGGCAGCGACAGATTCCAACCGAGCAACGTAATTATTCCGTATGTCTCCGCTTCAAAATCAAATCCCAAAAGGACGAAATGTCTATTACATGCCCAGCACATTACGCACAGCATGAGAAGAAAAGAAAATGGATAATTTAATATTTGGCTTCTTTAAGGCACTTAAATGTTCAGTGACTGCTTTTTCGCATCAACAACATTAATAATATTCAATTGGTAAACATACTTGCTTGTATATTATCATATTAGACAGAAGTGAGATATGTTTTTGAAAATTAATCTGTTAGTTGATAACTTTCTTTTCGTGCTTTGCTTTTGCCGTACGGTTTTTCAACATCTTTAATCTGTTTCTTTGTACACATGAAATGAATGGAATTCTTAGCATCTGCTCTAGACGATGAAGATGTTTCGATATTGTATTGTATTCTTTCTTAGTACGAAGGTTGGTTCTTTTATTGCAGAGACGACTGCCACAAAAAGAATGTCTTTGGGGTGAACGCACTAAATCAGGACCAACTGGAAACAACTTACAAACTGAACAAGCACTTTTTTGTTTATCCTGGCAGTATAGTGAGTAATAAATATTTGATTTGTTGTTATGAAATGAAAAATGTGCTTAGAAGTGAGCCTTGGGGCGGTGGCGAGGACATGGCTGCTGGTTTATTAATACCACCACCAATTCAATATCTGCCTCTCCAAATGAAAAACATAAACGTTTTTCTTTTTCAAGTGGAACTTTGCCAAAAATTAGAGCCGGAACTGTTAACAAATGATGGTGCTTAAGCCACGAGTGCGTGTTTTGTGATGCTTTTATCGAGATCAAACCTATTCAATGTAAAGATACAAAAGCGGTGTAAGTTTGTTTTTGCATTGCTATATTTTTTCATAAACTTTTTCCCGAAAGAACTGTCTTACGAATTCTAAGAATTCGGAAAGCATAGAGTCATGGGATGGTAGTTAATAAACGTGCCATTATCTTTCAAGCCTGAAATTCGAAGAAATGATTGTAATCGTTGCAGAAAGAAAATGCTTGCTTCAAATTTCTCGGAAAATTTAATCGTTTATAAGTATTATCTTACTTCAACATTTAATTTTCATTATAACGCCGAAATTTCTCCCACTTTAGATTTAATTATTATCGAAATTGTTTCGTAGATGAAACAGAGAGACTGGGAACATTACAATGACGATTTCAACCTTCATTCTTGCATGAATTTTCAGCTCTTTTAAGGTGGTAAGCTGTAAAACAAGCAATAGAATCAACACTTGACCGTGACCCTATTTATTTTATTAGCAAACCCTTAAAACCCTTAAAAACGTTCTACGCATTCAATGATATTCTACAGGAATCCATTTTTCAAAGCAATTCTGACTATTTTCCTTTCATTTGAATCCAACAAATGAGATTCTATGGTCCAAGCAAACCCACATAAATAAGTGCTACATTACGATTTTCTCACACGACACGTTCTAAACTTCTAAGGTTATGACAATGGAGCTAACGTTTTGGAGCTAACGTGTTTACATATTACATTTGAAGGAAATTTAGTAAGGGATTATTATGAAGTATGAACTAACTTTAAATTTGAAAACTTTCGTATGGAGATGAATTAGATTGAAGGATATTAAAGTTAGTTTAATCCATAGCAACACAACCAGATACTTAAAATTGTTAATACTAAAATAATTGCCTTATATCCTCCAAAAAATAAGCAAGGGGAAAAAGTTGGGCTACCTGGAATGCCTTGAGATTAGGTAGACCCTAAAGAGAAATGAAAACCTGCTGAATGAAATTACCCCTCTTTTGCAATCACCACTCCTTCAACCATTAGTTATTTAAGAATAAAACCAGGAAATATTTGTTAAATGTATGCAACCTGAAGATGATCTAAGGATCAAAACGCGTCGTATTAATAAAAATTTGTGAGTCAAAAAATCAAGTGTATAATTCTAAAAAGGTTTTATTGCAATAAGTACTTGCAAACCAATTTCATAATCAAGCTGGGCGAACAATTGGTCTGCGGAAAAGTTTTTCAAAAGTAGATGAACATGGTTGGAAACAGGATCATATTTGAAAAAAATTCAGAATGTAATGTGAGAATGTTAAATATTTTCAATTCATGCTTGGATCTTCGTTTTCACAGAAGAAACCTGCCCAATTTTCTTTCATCTGATTTGAAACCAGTATTTTAACATAGAATCCTCTATGAAAGACGTAAGCATCTATAATTTGTTAGCATCTATAATTTCTGAGATATTTCAGTTCTTGTTTTTATGTATGAAAGTGCGATTCTTTACTTAAATCTTGTATAAAGTAATTACTAGCATAAACAAATTGGCACATGGAGTTTTAATCACTATTAAAATTAATGCAATAGAATTACAGGAGTATAATTAAAAAGCCAGAGAAAAAAATATCAATCACTTGAACTAATGAAAGGAAAATGTCCACACGAAGGATTTTTGACATTTTCAAAAGTAAAATAATGTTAGTTGGGATTATCTGCATTTAATTTTTGTGATTGGTGTGCAGCATCACTCACGCAACTTTGAATACATCACCACATTTAGATAAAATTATTTTTAGATAATTTTTTGTGATATCAATGAACATCCTTCTAATCGTGTTATTTATTGAAAAATGAAGTTTAAGTACAAAAATGTCTTACATGCCATTTTGTGTATCTACATACATATTGACATTGTAATTATTCGATGTGGCCTTCATCAGCTTCAATCACGACTTCCATTCGTGGTCTGAAGCGCTCGCACGCTCTCTGCAATTCTGCGCTGTCAATATTGGCGAACGCTGCCTCAATGGCGGTCATTAATGATGCCACATTTGGATGTCGAGACTTTATGGTAACCCTTTCAATCACGCTCTATACATAATAGTCCAAAAGATTTAAATCTGGACTATTCGGAGGCGAAAATTCCTTTAAACAAGAACATTTCAAAATTGTCCGAGAGCCAGTTTTGGACCAAATGGCTCGTATGAGCTGGAGCCCCGTCCTGCTGGAACCTTGATTGTGTAATAATAATACCTAAGGTCCTCCTTAACGATTCTCCGCATGGTAGGCTCGCTCACATTCACAATAGACGCCAGTTTTCGTAACGATAACTCCGGGTCTTCCAGAATTAGCTCTTCAGTTCTTTTGGTGACTTTAGGGGCTCTCACGGTGTGCTTTTTTGGGTGTCGCTTTTTTGCCGGTGTGCTTGAACCTTCACCTAATTGTTCTTGAACATTGTACTGAGTAACAACCTCATATACAGTTGATTTCGGATATCGGACAACTTGAATAATCTCCCGTGCTGACCGTTCAGCGCGAAGACTTTCGATTATCGCGGCTCTTCGGTTATACTCCTGACTCAATTTTAACCGACTGAAAATTTTGAGGTAAACACCTTTTACTTATGTCGGCTGACTACTCGTACGCCAACGGCAACCTCTGGCACAAACACAATGAAGCGGGAAATTCAATTTGAAAATTGTCCGGATTTTGGTGACGCACCCTGTATACTTATATATATATATATATATATATATATATATATATATATATATATATATATATATATATATATATATATATATGAATATCTAAATTTTCGTAGAAATTTGTCTTTTAGTGAGATTCACTGTTTGTAAATTCAAAAGTTGCATAAAAAACAATAAAAGACTATCAGTACAATCTTGCGTAATAGTATCATAATAAAAGCTCACTATCGCGATATCGTCCTGTCTCCACGAACTTTGCTTCATAACCATTTCTCGATTATCTCCAAAAACCCATTTTTAATTCGAATTTTCATTCCTTCCTAGAGCATATATATTTCTTGGAATTCATCAATCCTTATAGAAACAAAATTTTCTTGAACAAATTATTTTCCATCTATTTTTCGCCGCCAGATATGATGAAAATTTCAATTTTCAACTCACAGGAGAATTGTCACGAATCAATTGAAAAACTTGATTGAATTGACAAAAAGTATCGTTCCTTGGTTCATATTTGATTAAATGCTGTTGCTACTCACCGTTTTGCGAACATAAAATAAATAGAGCATTACTCGGAAGGACTTGTATTTATGCAATCTAGTTATGATGAAGATGGAGGACAATAGCATTAATGGTACTATGAGTAAATTAAATATGTTTGTAATTTAATTGAAAGAGTTTCAAGAACTTCTGGATAGATGTCACCAATTTGCCAATTTTTTCCAAATGAAATGTTACATTTATTTTAATATTTTTAGCTTGTTTATTACAGTGCATAAAATATATTTCTTTGATCAAACTAGAGTGAGAAAAACAGAAGAAAACGGTGACTAATTACATTTTTCGTTGATTTGCGGAATTTAATGCACATTGCGATTGGTTTAAGTAATCTCTTGAGTCCTGAAATTTAGCAGCAACAAGCCAGTACATCTGTTACTACATATATTCCTGACTTGCTTGCCATCCCACAATCGGCTAGACATGCAAGCCTGCAAATCAAGGCTATTGTCCAGTGTTTTTATGATGGTGCCAAAGCTCAGGGGATACCCTATGAAATCATAGCACAGCCTTGGCAGAATGATAATCCGATATGGTATCAATTGTATTTAAACAACGTTGCACCACCAAAAACATCGCAACGCGGTGATGACTACCCCTTGGTCTCATAAACTCCTAATTTTCCTGCTTAATTTACATGATTTGAATAAAAGGACTCCACCGATACGATTCCAACTAGGGGACTAATTTTTCCTTTGTTTGTCAGTTTCTCCGTAAACTTCAAGCAAAACAATCTTTGTTGGAAAAATATAACAAGGGCAGTGCAGTAAATGTTCATAAGTTTTTCTATAAAATTTCACTTGTGGGATAATAATAATAAAAGATTCATGGACGAATAAAAAGCGATTCATTACGAAGAAAACATTAACTGAAATGTTAATTCAAACGTTCGCAAAATTATTGTGCTACAATGCTTCCATCCTTTTGGACACTGATATGTTTTACGTC
The DNA here is from genome assembly GCA_963942545.1 of Oxycera nigricornis. Taxonomy (NCBI): domain Eukaryota; kingdom Metazoa; phylum Arthropoda; class Insecta; order Diptera; family Stratiomyidae; genus Oxycera; species Oxycera nigricornis. The sequence continues at coordinate 97,142,571 of OZ012662.1, forward strand.
ATTAAATTATAATAAAGATCGAGAAAAATCGAACCAACCATTTGAAACTGGAAATGTAAGGACAATTCATTCAAATATATATTTTATTCTTCAAAATTTTTGAAGCATCGCAGACAAATACGAAACGTGATCATTTTTAACTACTTTTAATAGTAAAAATAAATAAATAAATATAAAAAATATCGTTCACTAAAATTTTAATCGAAAACGGCTCAATCTCTTGTTTTTGAACTTGAAAGAAAGTGTGATATTGCAGCGTTCCAGACAAACATGTTGTACAATGTTATCTTTTCATCGTAAACTTTATTTTCTAATTAAAAGACTCTATCAGAAAAATACAACATGATGCAACAGCTTGGTAGCCCCGCGTTTATATTGTTTATATTTACTCGTAAATAAATGAAGAGTGCTTAAAAAGAAGATGCTTTGAGGACTCTTTCGCAAATAATTTCGATTAATTTTTTATTATTACTATGCCTAAAATATTCAACAAACTTGACAGCGTGGATTTATTTAAAAAAAATTAGGGATGTAAAACCAAAAACTCTGTTTCAAATCGCTAGAGTAGCACTTCATTTGCATTCAAAGTTTGCCTTGATTTTGATTAACTGTATAAGCGAACAGAATGTGTTTTCTAAAACAATACCCTTGCAATTTTCTAAAATTAATATCCAAAATATTTTTTTGACTTTTCTTTTTTGCAACGAGGACTGCTCGTAGCAAATTTCTTAACAAATTTTATGAGAAAGAAATATTTTTTTTTTGAAAAACTCAATTTATATTCACAATATTATTAGATAGTTTAAATATCTTTTGTCCTACATATTTGAATTTTCTCGTGTTTTCTTACTATGAATAATTTTAAAAGCATGGCGCATAATTTTTTCTTAAGTTAAATATTGCTCAAGCTTCATGTTTACTTGTCAAAAATGAAAAATAAAATAATTAATAAATTTTATCGTTGATATTTTCGTGCTGATTCCCCGAAAATCGTGCAAATTGTGTTTCGAAATTTTGTTGCCTCACAAGCACGATTTTTGGGCACGATTGATTAAAAATAGATGCTTGATGTTTTACAATGGCTCTCATTCGGTAATAGATTTTAATTTCAGAAAAATGCAAGGTTCCTTTTGGAGAGGTTTATTTTACAATTTTTCAAGAAAAAATAGTTCATCATTGATTTTTTAGGTGATAGTTAAAAAATTAATTTCTTTCGATTTGCTCTAAAAGAAATTATTAAGTAGTTACACAATTTTTCGTAGCAAACGTTTATAAAAGTTTCCGTAACAAAAAATTGCTCGAATTAAAAATAATGATTTTGTTACTCTCCGCCAATTTCATCCCAATTATTAAACCATGACTGTAATTCAATTTTTTGTACGGTAATGGTGTTCTTACATTAAAAAACTGCAGTATTGGTCAGTAGAGATTTAAAGGATTCTCTTCCATGAGATTTCAACCACACCAACATATTGAAAGCCATTAACTCAGTCTCTTGCACAAAATGATTTAGGCATTTATAGTCTGATATACATCTCAAGTTTATCTTGACTAGTATTGTTATTTTGCCCATAAAACTTGAAATGTTTCGTTCCCATAAAATCCTCTTTCGATTTACGTAATTTAACTTTACCAGTTGCCTTGGCTACATTGCAAAAAGATTCGGTAGACCACCAGCCTCGTAAATAAGCAACAACAAGGCGAACTTTCCCTCTAATTGGCCCCGACGTTCCAATAGCACACAAAAAGGTAACTTTCAAAGACTTCTATCCGCTTGCTCCCAATCCTGTGTATCACTAGGATTGCAGCTTCACTAAATTGACTGATTAAAATGGCTTCATATAATCGCAGCGTGAACATATCTGAACTGATGATGCAAGGATAGTGCAAGTTTATAGAAGATTTTTTTTTACTAATTAGCAAGGATCAATGGGGTCAAACCATTGTGTGGAGATTAGTTTACTCAAATATGGAGGGAGTAAAATAAACTATAAAGCAATGGAGAGCTTGATTAAAAATATCCTTCGTGCTTGCTATGCTTGTTGAGTTTTGTAATCGGCAGTTAGCATTTCTTAAGCATATTTAGTCCTGGCAGGATGTCAAAATGTTACAATAGAAAATTTCTGGAATAGGAGACTTAGAAATGGAACAAATCGATTGATGAAAGAACGATTTGCAAGAATGCTAGCCACATTGAATATGAGTTTTCAATCTGAACTGATTGGCGTTTGATGAGGATCTAAGGAATAATTCAGAATAGAATGGATACCCAAATTGGATTTGTTATGAATTCAAACCTGCGTCTCTAATTTCCGTTTCTATTATTGTTGGAATTTCATGAATGTTCATAATGTGTCTACTTTTTAATGACTTATGCAAGGTAAGCTTCTAAATGTCTTGACTGAAGCTAGCTTATTTGGAAATCAATATTACTAGCAACAATTGAGAAGCGTCCGGACAAAAAACTGACTATTTATATTTTGGGCCAGTCCCGTGGTTTTTTTCGATTGGTGCTCTTATACTTTAATTTTTTTTTATTTTCCGGAAATAGAACTTAGCAAAACTATTCATTTAGAGGTTAAAAAGTAGCACAAAAATATCAATTTTGATCAAAATTTGCTATTTACAAATAAAAAATATTATCTTTTTTAATAATATGTAACGCACTTTGTTTTATGTCATCTTTCATGAGTTTAACATTGAATTATCCTTACCAGCATCCAACATTTGTACTGCTTGTACATTATGGAGCAACAAAATCAAAATTGAAAAGGACCCGTGTAAAGAAACGCATGGCTATTACAGAAAAGGGAATACATAAGCTGCGTGCAAATTATTTTTATTCTCTAATGAAGAATGAAGTCCCAAATTCGAAAATTTTCTGTTTTGACTTACAACAGCAACAACCACCTCCAAAAACGCCAATACAGGAGGCCTTTTATAGCAGACAGATTTCATTGTACAATTTTTGTGCTATGGCACTTGATAAAAGCAAGCCTTCTTATACATCTGGGGTGAAACTGAGGGTGGTAGAGGCTACGTTGAAATGGCCTCTGCACTATATGATTTTTTATGTCACCAGTTTCTAGAAGACACTGCAGATCAGAACTGTAACCTAGTCAGGTTATTCTGTGATGGCAGTGGTGGCCAGAATAAGAACAGTTACATTGTTCACATGTTGATATTCTGGCTAGCTCGCAAAGCTCCTGAAAATATTAAAGAGGTTCATCTGACTTTTCCAGTGCGTGGTGATTCATTTAAACCTGCAGACCATGGTTTCGGTAAGATAGAAGAAGAATTAAAAAAGAAGGCAGTGATGACAAAAAGGAACAGTATGCATTGCAAGGCATGGAGAAGTGAAAGTAGTTGGGCAGGATTGAAAACTTTTTGATTTGAAGTTTTTGAAGGATTCTCTCAAGAAAATTAATCAAATTCTGTCATTGAAAATAATTTAATTGAATTGAAAAAGAAGGAACTTAGTGAATGTTCAAGCCAGAGGGTTTCAGAATAACAGGTTTGAGGAGATTTTAACTTTCTCCACTTTGTTTAAAAGAGGTAAACGTCTCCCTTTGGAAATGCCAGCAATGAACCAGCGTGAACGTGGACTTTTTGCGGAAAAAAGAAGAAGAAACGGTTTGGAGACGAGTGGCATACATTGCCAGATTTACTTTGGTATAAAACGTTGCTACGGAATCAATTTAATACTCTTGAAGCTGTTGATTGACGCTATGAAGGACATGTTAAAGGAGATAACCACTGTAGATGCTTGGAATTTGACATTGGAGAACGTAGAATATAGTTTTAAGATTTATGAAGCTACTTATAAAAATAGTTCACTCATAAAAAAAATTATTAATTCTACTACTCTATTTCAAATTATTTGTAGGTGTTTGTATAAACAGATCCAAAACAAAAGTGTTTATTTAGTAGTATATACACACAACAATAACCACTTCAGCCCAGGCACTTGTCAACATTCATCTCGTACCACAACCTATGTAAATCCATTTAGCACGCCATCTAGGCATGCATAAAACCCCATCCAACTGGTACGCATGTAAGCTCATCAAATTCTAATTGGGTGTCCAATTACAATAGTTGAATGAAAAACACTTTCTTTGTTTACAAATAGCCAGACGCGGTCGAGTGGTTACTGACCTATTAATATCGCCTCCTGGTTATTGCCCTGTGCTGTGCACTGATACTTAATCAATTACTCATATGCCATATCGATAAAATGGGTTGACATATGAGTATTATGAAACATATAAAAGAATGTGGGAACCTAATCCCTTTAATTTGGATTGGTTGATTCAAGTTTTAAAGTAAGCATTTTTGTTATGTATTTAGAATTAAAATTTACATTGTATTTAGAGTAGGGATAGAATAAGTAAATAGAATATTGTATAAATTAAGAGAACTGAATAAAGGAAAATAAGTCTGTCTAATAGACTCAAAGCTAATTGCTGTTTCATTTAGCAACTGCCTCCTTACGGCAGAGTTAGACTTTGATTAGACTTTGCCTGATAAATTCGGCAAACCAATCTTCAACTTGTGTACAGATATGCCTTTTAGTGGCATGAAAGTACATAGAAATATCGACTGCTTGAGCATTGTCTCTGCGCCAAATATTTGGCGATCTTCGGAATGCCGGTAGGTGGTTTTCCCTTTTTCAAAGAGATGTGAGTTTTTCAATCTCCACGTTCCCCCCTTTACATATATTTAATAGAAACAAGAACTGCATCACCCTGGAACAATACAGAGCTAGGAATAACTTCCAGAAACAGAAAAAAACTTACTATGGGGATCCAGAAACACAACATGGCGATCCTGCCAATCTTTTTAGAACACAACAACAGGTTTATTTTTCATTTTTTTAAATAACAGGCATAGATTTTTCAAAAAATTTGGTACATTATGATTATCAGGCAACTACTACTGAGGCAAATACTGCAGGAAAATTATTCTTATTTTCAACATTTTAAAGTAAACTGTATTCTAACGTAAATAGACAGTTTTGAGCAGAAACTCCTCAATTGTAATCGTTGAAGAACATAGTTTGGTATTATGACAACAAAAGCAAACAAAACAAATGACCAAAAAAAAGGTAACCATGATTTTTTCACTGAAAATCGTTTTTCCTTAACATCATTTAAAAATCAAAACGAATTGCCATGACGCTGTTGCATGAATCTTTAGTCCATAATTAAACCAAAACTTTTCATCAGCTTCGTATAAATTTTTACAAATATCTGCAAATATTGTTGAAATGCAATTGAATTATTTGATTTATATTCGCATTTTCAATGGTGAACTATAACGCATGCACAGACAATTTATAACAACGAAATTGACCAGAAAATAGCACACAAAACTGAATCACATTTCTGCAATTACTTCCAGTTAAGCTCTCGGAAACTTTCTTTTCGACAAATAATTACCTTCTGAAGATAGTCATAGCTCATTAATTACTGAGATCCAACAAACCATCTAATTCAAAGTTTGTTTGAACTTCCGTGGTTGTAGCTTAAGAGACTTATAAACTTCTTGATTAAAAAGATGGCATTGGCAAGAAATGAATTTTGTGTGTAGTGTTCCACTTCGAGTGACGCCTGAAGAATCTTCAGTAGGCAATGTCAAGAAAATGAAGAAGTTTCGTCCTGTTGATAACATAAGAACAGGAAGAACTTTGTTTCCGAACTAATTGTTCATTTAATATCATCGTTAGGCACTTTCATTTGGATCGATATTAATTAATTTAGGATCCGTACTCGATGCAATATGAGCTATGATATGTACTTATAGGTGATGATATATTCGAAAAGACCTTATGTCCTTTCTGAAATTTCAATTCTTAACTATACAGCATCGAATTTAAAGTATCAAATGGTCTATAAATCATTTGGTGATTTTTTAAAGTAGAGGATTTTTTTGGTGAGGATCACATAAAATATTTTCCTATTGGAAGTTTACTGACGATATGTAAGCTTCCGATACTTTAAAATGATCAATTTTTCGAGAAGAATTTTTTTTTTTTAAACTATAATAAACTCTAACCCAATTATCTGCGGAACGGACAATCAAATAAAAGCGCAAGACTGTCCTGAATACCATTTCGAGCTGCTCTTAAATTCCAAATTCACACTTTTTATATCACCATAATATTATCTGTCAATCAAACGTCTTTTATTGTTGCTACCCATTGTTCTTATAGCATTTACATAGAAATAGTAGAATACTGTAACTCAAAGCGTCATCTCGAAGACATCTCCATATACGAGAGTCGTACGAATACGAAAAAATGCTATTTGAATCTTTGAATATTTCATGAGCCTTAACGACTTAAATATTTGCAAGCATCATCTAAACCATCGAGCGTTACCATTTTATGAAATAATCCCTCGAGGTACTTCCGGAAAATTCATCACTTCTCTGCAGGAACACAAAATTCGTTATCTTGGTGTATCCATCTCGGCCATTGTTCATGGCTACATCGTATTAAACCTACCATTTGTTAAGCGCAATTCGTTTATGGTTGAAGAGTCCTTATTTTTTTTTAGTTAGTCTGCGATGATGCCACTCATACCGGCATACGTCCATAAAATAATTGACTGTAAAAGGCTCAAGGACACAATATTTAACAGGGATGTTTGTGTTTAATTAGCTTTACGTGCAAACTCAAGCAACTTCCATAGAAAGACGAATTAAATTTGAAGAATGTTGTTTGAATAGGAGCAGGACTCGTTATGGTGTACCACCTAAAACATTATGAATCAGCAAACAATCATTTAACTGTTTCACTTCCATGTACCGAAAAATATTGCAAATTGTAAAAGATGTCTGTTTTCTATTGAATCGTGGTTTAAAATGAAAAGGACTTTTGCAAAGCAAAGCGTTTGCTTCTGAGTAGGCTAAATTGATCCTATTTATCTCACGGGATGTGTGGATTTTATGACTGTCATAAACTCATGACTCAAAGACATTAGTTGAATAATGTCTTCCAATTATATTTTAAACCGTCAATGTCTCAACTCTAAGAATGGACGGAAATCCCTACAATAAAATTTTATGCCGTGATGATTGAAGGCGGTAATAAAAGCTTGTATCAACTTAATTCAAGCTGTTTTCTGAAGTTATCGTAAAATAAGAGCGTGCAAGGATTTTAAAAAGCAGCTTCATGTTTCTAGATGTCTCTGAAATATATATCTCAAAAAGATAAACTAGCTACGCTTCTCCATTTTAATATAAATATATACATATATATATATATATATATACCGATACAATAGAGCTTGTATGAGCGCGATCTGCAGTTTCAGCTTTAAACGCTTTTTCGTTTAAACAACGTTTTATGACCTGGCTGACTCGATTTTGAAAAATATATCGATCGATTAAGCTAGAATTTCGAGGGGTTATTCAATACATATACAGTTTCAGATTCAACTAGAATCATAATTTTTTATGAATTTCTAACTCTTTTTCAGCAATTTTAGTTTCAAATGAATGCCAAATTGAAAAGTTCACCATTCTGTTTTTTTTTTACCCAAAATGTTTGTTCTAGCTCCAATCCTAGCCAGCCACTCATAGTTGTAGATGACTCGAGATATAATGTCTATCAGTTTTTAATAGGGCTCAAATACGGTCGCCATTTTGTCGGAATGGCTAGGGAAAAATTACAGCCAAATTTTTTTTTTGTAAATTCTAGAGTTCAAGATTAAAATTTTATTAAATAAAAGTTTCAAAACATTGTAACAAATGTTGCGATAAACACAAAATGTTGACATTTCAAGCAATAAACCCAAACTGTCCCCTTAGTTTAAGACCCATCGTAGAATTGTAGGTTTTGAGTTTTTCATTTTGAGCTTTGAGGGCTGACTTTTTTCGAAACTATGAATGTCCCAGTATTTGGGCATTTTTTGTAATCGCCTCTAAAATTAGAATCTGTATATGTGTGCGCGAGTGTGTGTACGAACATACCTACGTACTTTTGTAGACAATTTTTCTAGGAGCATAACTCACGTAAAACAAGTCCTACTGACTTCGTCAAAGTGTCAATCAAAGCATCTTTGCAATATTAAAAACTGATTAGTTTTCGAGAAACTTTGATCGTGTGTATTTAACTTCCCAATATATGGAAAGTTCTTGTTTTTTTATTTGATCTCCCCATTTCTGTCATGCACTATAACTCGCGAACCGAACATAGGTCTAACATCAAATGGACTTTCATTGAAGACAAAGAACAATTAATATTTGTATGATTCTTTCAAATTTTGAAAAAAAAATGTTTGGGCCGGTTTTCAATTTAATAAAAAAAGTGAATAAATTAGGGTTTTAGGGGGGAAAAATATTATCCTAATTTCTACAAAACAGTAATTAATGTTTATAAAATTTAATTAACAGTTTTTGGTAAAAAAAATAGGAAAAATTTTTCCCGTGATTACAAGTATATTAAATTATAAATAAAAATATAATTAAAAGTCACTATTTGAAAGGGTTCACATGATTAAAGTACCTGATGTCTCTTATTCTAAAGGCATTATTGTTATGTCAACCAAAGCTTATTAATATTTGCATAATCTGAGAAGATTTTCAATAATTTTCGCATAACCGTTTTCTACTTCAATGAAAAAAATGCTTAACATTTAAAAAAAATTCAATCAAATTTGCATTTCTTTTCAACTGAAGAACTCGGTGCAAGAAAGGGGTAGCTACATTTCTTGCGTTTTTTTTTTGTTGACATATATGAAGAAAAATATTCTCTCTGTTTGTGTGCAAGAACAATGCAGCTTCAACAAATATTACATTTGGCCGTTGAGGGGGGCACGCTGATTTTTGCAGGAAAACTTGTAGAATAACTCGTATAACAATAATGGATCTATGCTCCCTCTATTAAAGTGGAGAACATTAAGAAAAAAATCGGAATGTTTAAAAATTTAAAAAAAATTGTGTTTTTTCAGCTTGTCTCACTCCTAAGTTTAAAACGGTTCATTCCAGAGCAAAGTTCTGTGAGAATGAAAGTTGCATAATAAAATTTTCTACAAGATAAAATTAGTTTCAAATTTTAAAACATTTAACCCTTGCCGCAAAAAGCAATAATTAAAAAAATAGGAGAAAAGGCCATTTCTTATTCAATTTTTTTTTATCATTTTAAATAAATTTGGGACCTTCATAGTTCGCTTTAAAAAAAATTATAATTAAATAAAGCAGCACATAAATTTTCATCAAAATCGAATTAGTATATTTCACAATCAAAATTTATAGGAAAAAATTTAAAAAAAATTGAAATCTTGCAAGTCAAAAACTAAAGCCCATTGAAGTTTGAATTTTTTTTTGCTATAGAAGAGCACTTCACGTATTGGAGGCTATTTTAAAATTAAAATCGGATTATTAAGGCGGACTCAGGAGTTTTTTGAAATTATAAACATTTTATTTGCTAATAAACAAATTGAATATTTCGGCAACCATGAATTTCAATTCAATTAAAAAAACATGAAAAAGAACTTTAAAGTACGCTTCTTTTAAAAAATATTATTGAATTATGTTCCTTGGTTTCTGAGATACAACCGGTCGAAGGTGACGCGTATTTGCAACGAATTTAGAAAAAGTTATAAAAAAAGCATTTTCTCGGCTTGTAGTGAAGTGAATTTCACATTTTTCTATGAGCCGATGTAACTCAAACACAGAAGCTTAAATATCGCATTACAAATCTCGAAGACACTTTTATTATGTTATAAATGAATTAATTATTTTGTTATAAACAAATTAAATTCAAATTAAATTCAAATTAAATTCAAATTTTATTACACAACTTTCATTCTCACTCAACTTTCTCTGAAATGAACCGTTTTAACGAACAAGCAAGAAAAACAAGATTTTTTTAAATAAAATTTAAACATTTCGGTTTTTTTTATGTTTCCGACATTTTTGAGAGGGAGCATTAATCAATTATTGTTATTCGAGTTATTCCACAACATTTCCTGCAAAAATCAGCATGCCTCCTCTCATCGGCCAACTGAAAACAGATTCGCCCTGGTCGAATAAGATATTAAAGATAAGGAGTTGTAACAGTCTGTGTTTCGGGAGAATGTAGAAGAAAGTAACTAAGTTTACTATTATCAAAATAAACATTGTTTTTGTCATAAAACAAACAGGTAACCTTCTGTACTATTTTCAAAATATATGATTGTTTTTGTCACTATTCCCTCATTTTTTCACCAGGGAAACCAATAAAAACACATGTATTTGGACCAAAACAGGACAACTCCAATACATAAGCCTTAATATCATATGTTGAATAATTTATTTTTAAAAATTATCATTGAATTCGGGGTGTAAATGGCAAAGTCTAAAATAATACGAAATATAAAAATAAAAATCTTTAAAAAAAAATTTTGAAAACGTTTTTCTTTGTTTTTGAAAAGTTTTGAAAAATGGAGCTGTCCCCTTCTTGCATCGAGGTCTTCAATTGTAAAATGTTTCGAAGATGAAGACATCTTATTGAACAAAAATCAACATTTTTCATGATAACAAATTCATACAAAAACAATACACTATTCATTTTTATAATGAAAAAAGATAACTTAAAATAATGTTACCTAATTTCAGTTACTCCAATGACGTGGTCTCTGCAAAAGCCTTTTCTATCTAATTTAAACTTGTGCCAATCATTGCTTTTTGAAATCACATGTTTTGAGTTCTAATGAAATAAAATTTCATAGTTTTTTTTATTAATTTTCAAAATCATTTATACAGATACAATTAATATGTTTAATGAATAAAGGGGCGTCCGTTGAATATACAAGGACCTTTTGCCAAATGGTTTGGAGCATATTTTGTAAGAGTTCTAAATATTACAGTTACCTTTTTCTCAATCTTAAGTAAGATTTTTTATGTTTTGCGTTTTTCAGATCAGCTTCAAAATAAAAAATAATGATCAGTGTTTGAAGGTTAAATGGTGTATTCGTACAGAGACAATGACAGTCAGTACGTTCCAAGATATTTTTAGCAGCTTAGTGTTTCAGACTTCGTAAGGTTTTAACAACATCCTCCCTCATCTTTTGTAATACTGTATATTTTTTACATACAATCAAACAGCGATCATTTACTGCATATTCAATGTTTTTCAAGGCACATTGATGTAAAATGGTTAAAAAATACAAAAATTCAGTGACAATGACGCACCCATGGCAATTTCGGACGCAGCTATTGGCAAAAATGGCCATCACGTGACGAAATTTTTTCAGTCGGCGGTTTAACAAAACTGTATTCATTTTTGCTAACGATACCTGATATGAAAATAACAAATTAGTTAGAAAAGTCTTTGTAACATGTCCCTCCTCCGATTGATCAGCGTAAAGAGTCAATCAAAAAATCCATCCCCGGCCCCATCCACCAAAAGCCTAACGTTATCAACAGACGGTCCCTAAGATGATACAATTAATATTAACTCATTCCAATTACTGTTATAAGTACCTATATTTATTATTATTTAAAGAAGCATTATTTTCATTATTATTTTTGTTTTAAATATTTTTAATATTTATGTAGATATTACTGAGAAGTTGACCGTGTGGAACTTAGGGTCGCACCTTGCACCGCACGGCATGTTTTGTTTTTGGTGTTGAAAAATATTTTATACCCTAGAAAACGTTCTTATTTGAATATCCTTATGGTACCTTATTACAACTTGTTGGTAGTATATGCTGCTTACTATTCAATTTTACTAAGAACAAGGGTACTCATCATTACATCTAACCTTGAGTTGTTTATTGTATCGTGAACTAGTAAATGCATTTTATCTAGCCTATAAGCACTTACACATAATCAACGCATGTTCACGAATTACAGTCTTATCACAACCTCAAAAACCTCTGATTTGATTCCTTGATTCAATCATCTAAAGCCAATATTTTCAGACCCTCACCCCATAAATTCTGTGTTTCAATTACCTGATTGCTTACGCACAGCTTCACTAAGAGTCCCAGCTCCTGTTTGCCATCAACATCGCAATAAACAAATCCATTATTCACTCCTTCACTTTCATCTGGCCAATTCAATTTACATGCGCCCAACACCACCCTAAGTACCAGGTCTACCCTTCATGCTCGAGCTGTTATCACACGCTTGATTACGCAACTCATACACTTGTGGATCCTTTATCGAATTAATGTTGCGTGACAAGCATAGATATGGATATGTTTGCGCTAACAGTGTGTCTCACCCGGAAACGTAACAATGTCGTCTGTCACAGATCAATTGAACTTTTGTCCGTGTTTGCGTTCACTATCGCGTCTAACGAGGTGACTAACGCACTCACGCACGTATGCAGTAAAGGGAATTGGCAAACGCTAATACGATATCCTGGTCCGTTTGACAAAATCACAATGCACTACACATCCTTTGCGCTACAGCTAACAAATCCACACGGGGATTATGTTGCCCAGGAAGATGTTGTATCCAATTCAGCTGTGACAAAGCAGAAAATGAGATCATCCAGGCACTGAATATGTTAAGGTCCTAACTAACAGATCTAGCTTCCTGCCAATAGACTATGGCAAATAGAAAAAAAAACTTCAGTCACAATCAGTCTGAGAGTCAAAGGACAACTGGTGTAAGCGAGAGTGTAGCACAACCACAACCGAATGATAAGGATATCGCTGAGCGACTGACGCTGGAAAGCTCCTTGTCGCCTGACCTAGACTTTGCTCATCTGTTGATGGCGTCCTGGTCGTCCACCATTCCCTTGACACGCTTTCTTTATTTGCATTCCGCCCCACCAATGGCCTTGCCCCTATTCACTGATCCTGAACGTATCCTTCGGGATATTCAATGCCAGGATTACCAGCAAGAATTTTCTGGATAGAGATACTGCATGCACTGCTATTTTCTTGCCATGCACCGTCGTCCTTGGTTGGTGATTTGATTCGTACCGCAAAATATTCCAAATTGATAGATTGTTGTTTGCTTTTGAAAGGATTTTGTATTGAAATGTGTTTGTATACGGAAATAAATCATGGATTAGCAACAGGTTTTGTGGATATCTGATAGAGGCAAATCAAAACGTTCAGGACATCAGCATTTGAATGTTGAAGTAGCCATCAAATATCACCAGAAAAATATAAATTGAAGGTGAACTAACATCCTTTCAATATTGGAGTGCAAATAATAGAATACGATAAATTATCGCTTGCAGTTTTTCCAACAGTCCCAAGAGTAAAATCATCAACTTTTATCTCGACAAGTGAAAAATGTAAACTACCAAATAATTTTATTTAAATGCAACAATTCAAAAGCCTCGTCAAAAATCGAGAAAAATGTAGTTGAAATAAATTGCAAATACCATAGAAAATCAAGATATTTGACGATACTAAAAAATACAAAATGAAAGCAAATTTAAATGTAGGTAGTTTAAAGTGTAATCTTTGAGATAAATTTCGTATGCAATTTTTTGGAAAAATCGCTGAGTGGAATTTTTCTTTCATTTTTAGAAATACTTCAAAATATATACAAAATCATTGGCAACTGAATATTTCAGGTCACAACACAACCATTTAGATGTAGTATATTAAAAAAATTGATTTATATTTTTTAACTGTTTTACAGCAAAAGATTGTAAAAAACACTAATTTTTTACAGGAAGTTACCGTGGAAAATCGCTAATATTTTCAAGAAAAATGTAGGCATTTGTAGAAATTCACAATAACTTTGTAGAAACATCGTTGAATCGCATCTTTTACGCGAAACATTTTTTTTTCTAAATGCAATTGTTTAAAAACTACGACAAAAAAATACAGCAAAATAATGATGTTCAAAAATCGGATTTGGAAAATTGCATATATGTATCTTAAAAGCAAATAAAGTCATCGAAAAATTCTACAAATAATTTTTGTGGATAAATTCTAAAGCTATAAATTTTTGTATTTTCATTATTTCAACAATTATAGTGAAATAAATAAAAAATAAAATATTTCATTTACCAATTTTCCGGAAAATTGCATAGCGCTTTAAAAAAAATTATCTTAAAGTTAACTCTTTCAACAAGCTACATTGAAATCTTTATCCTTTTTGTAGTTTTTGCAAGATTTTAAGAAAATTTCGTATACTTTTATAACATTAAAATGCAAATACGATTCAATTTCAATAACGTTTAAATATCAGCTAGCTTGATAGTCCAGGGTAATTGCTCTCAAGAAAAATTTAATGACATTTGATTTTAAATTTTAATCGATAAACTCATTTTTTGAAGTTCTCATGAGGACGCTGATAGCTTCTAAAAATTGTAACATAAATCTTTACTTCCCCAAATTTTTTTTTGATAGAACAGGCTTTCTCTACAAAAATAGTTTGATAGTATTGTTGTAATACTGTTCTCGCAGCGTAAGCGATATAATGTCAAAAAATAATGATTCAAAATTTCAAAATTGTTTTAAAATAAGTTCAAAAAATTTGCAAAAAAAACGGAAGAGAAATTTTGGTGTTTAAGACAAGCCATATTGATGAAAATCAAAATCAGATTTTTTTGACCACTAAATCTGTACTGCGAGCAATTTTGAGTGAGGCAATGAAGGTTTTTCCCTTGTAAAATGTCGCTCCAATGTCCTTAGACTGGGGTTTTCCAAGTGATTATCATATTGAATAGATGGCATCCCTGATACGTTACACGTCCTGAACAAACTGTTGCTTGCAGCATTCACGAACATTACCGATTGTAGGTCCTTTCACTCTTTCCTGTTGAGCTTTTGGCGGAGAACATCTGTACACATTCAAAACAACTGAACATGTAGCGTATGTGCAAGGCAAGGATACATTTAACGTAGTTAACGCGTACACTTGACTATACGATGGGGCAGACGAATCTCTTCAGGGTGTCCTTGAACTCGGCTATGCTTAAAGATGTCCTGTTGAAAAGAGCTCACAAGTGGCATGTTTGTTGTTACAGGTGCAACATCCCGCGTTATTGCAAATGCGGAAAAATAAGGACACTTCATGGTCATTACTCGACTAGATGGACGTATTTGAATCGACTGGATGCGCTCAGACAGTAGAAAAAACGGGTCCGTGTACGTGATATGCAATGTGAAATAAGTGCCTCCATATAAGAAAAGGACAATTATGATATTAATTGCTGTTCAACTACTGTATTTCAGCTTGCATAAATTGGACCCGAAGTCTTCTTGCTTTGGATTGTTGCGTAAATCTTCTGGTAAGCTCTTAATCTGCATTACATTTTCTGCTCCTCTTCA
Organism: Oxycera nigricornis; assembly: GCA_963942545.1. NCBI lineage: Eukaryota > Metazoa > Arthropoda > Insecta > Diptera > Stratiomyidae > Oxycera > Oxycera nigricornis. Next base: position 97,157,813 of record OZ012662.1, read on the forward strand.
CATGGATATTTGTGTTTTCTAGAGAGCTTTTGTGTAACCCAGCAAACCCATATATTTATATATCAAAACACGATATTTAAAAAAAATTCATTTCTTAGCACAGCAATGAAGAATCGCAACTCATTACAATGCAGAGATAAATTTATTGCCTATATTCTACTTCGTTTATTTAGGAAATTTCCTTAAAATTACTTCAGCTGGCATCCACAACAGATGGCTGTAAATGACACCTTTGATGTTGTTAATAGCTCATATCTATATGCACATATGATCTCAGAATCAAATTTATTTAAAACATTTTCGAATCAGGTGGAGCCAGGAGACTTTCCGACAATGCTTATTTGAAAGTCGTGAATAATATTCTTGGGATTGACTAACCAGAATAGAATTTTCTCGTATTTCAAATATGAAGCAGACACAATAATGATAAATGTGTAAAATAATGATGAAGATTTTTGAGCAAAAAGCGAGTTGCCAAGGCATGCAGCGAAATTTGTATTTTGTTCGAAACAAATTGATACGTCTGGTTTCGAAAATGATTGTAGTCAAGGAATTGAGAGCAAGGATTTGTATTTTTATTCCATGTGTTTTGTTTCTACAAATTTAAAAGAAAACAGTCTTCTTGCGTATTGGAATAATGTATATAGGTATTTCGAAGTTACCTTAACTTCTTCTTCAGTATAAACTTTAATGATTTACAATTTTCATGATTTACAAGTTTATATAACGACTTACTTTAAATAGGATATTCAGATAGATAGATAGATAAAAAGTTTATTAGTGTCGAGATACAATTTTGCGGTGTTATAGAGACTTATGCTAGAGATACAGACTATGGTGCCGCCTTTATATCGATAGTTCTTTACAATTAGACTTGCAGATAGGTTTTGCTTAAGATTATAGTTATCAAATTTGCTAGGAAAAACGTGTAAAAAACCCTGGCTTGCGAATACTTACACCTAAGAAACTAGCCTCATCTAGAACTAACTTAAGGATAGGCTTAAACATCTGGCTATTTGCTTAATGTAGCGATGACCTAGAAGGCAGTAGCAGAGGATTATCAATCATTGCTCTTATTTCGAGGAATGCATTATGCCGCTTCGTGACGAGATCTTTTATCGTCGGGACTTGAGCCAGTTGATGCAGCCGTATGGTCGAGAAGTACCAGGGTTTGTCTAGGATAATCTTTAGGCATTTGTTTTGGAGAACTTGAAGCTTACATTTATGGTGATTTGCACATTGTCCCCAAACGCGTGCTGCATATGAAATAATTGGCTGAAATGCAACTTTGCAAATAAGCAGCTTATTATGTAAGGAAAGCTTTGAATTTTTGTTAATGAGGGGATACAGGAGTTTTATGGCCATTTGAATTTTGGTACAAACTGTTTCTACGTGATTATTGAATGTGGTAGACTTATCCAGAATCATTTCTAGATACTTAACAGTTTCGCTCCAAGGAATGACCTTCCCAACGAAGTTAACGCATCGCGTTGGAAGTTTCAAGGGACTTCGTTTCCGGGTGAAGTAAATAGATGCAGTTTTCGCAGGATTTACTTCTATTTTCCAGCGAAAATAAAACTGGTAGAGCAAATCTAGTTCACTTTCCAAGGACTGAATTATTGAATCAGGATCACTTGCTTTGGAGAAAATGCACACGTCGTCTGCAAAGATCGCAAGGTCACACCTGAAGTTCGAAGGGATATCGACAGTGTAAATATTGAACAGAGCTGGACTCAGGCTTGCTCCCTGGGGCACTCTTGCTGGGACGCGCCGAGAAGTTGAGTGGGTGTTATTAGTTTTCACAACGAATGATTGCTTCGATAAAAAGGATTGTATAAGCTTTACCAAGTAAACTGGGAATGCAAATTGTGTAAGTTTGAACACCAGTCCGTCGTGCCAAACAGAGTCGAAGGCTTTTTCGACATCGAGGGTGACCATCCCTACGGACTTTTTCTCATTAAATGCATTGGTGATGCAATGTGTTACCCGGTTCAGTTGATGGGTATTAGAGTGGCCCTGTCGAAAACAGAATTGTTCGTTTGGGATCAGCCTATTTTCAGCGATGATTGATTCGATTCTAGCAAGAATTATTTTTTCGAAGACTTTGCTGAGCGCAGGAAGCAAGCTTATGGGTCGAAAATTGCTGGGAGATCTAGAGTCTTTTCCAGGCTTTAGTATTGAGATAAAAATAATACCATAACTTGAAGCAGGAGTGAAGTATGAAGGTGATTAGAACAATAGGTTCATTGGAGAGATTATTCAGAAGTATGTTTGGAATTCGGTCGGTCGGTCGCCTAATAAATTTAAAGATTTCTTTGGGTTTGCAGAAACAATTGGTAGGTACATCGAACCGAGAGAGGAATGACCTAAGTGAGCTGTCGACGATATCCTCAGTTGTGTTACTGCTCATGCTTGGGTAAGCGTATGCAAAATTTGAAAAACATAGGCTAAAAGCTCGGCTTTTTCAAGATCAGAGTGGGCTGAGGTGCCATCGTTCTTAATGAGGTGAGAAGTTTTTGAAGCTTCCACATGGAGAATGACCCTTCGTCCTTTTTTGAATTAGTGGCATTGTCTCTATATCTATTACTGGTGTTTGTACAAATTGCGCTTTTATTTTCTTGGGAGTCCATAGCTTGATTGCGTGCCATAAATCATCATTTAGCTGGCAAATCATTTCGTGTATTTGTGAAACGTTTATGACTGTTCTCAAGTCAAGCTTTCTAAGAGAAATGTTTTCGTTTAGTCTTTTACGAAACATTCGCCAGGTAGTTTCTCTGAAACAGAAGGACTCCGTGTTTTGATTTAGGGACAAGGCAATATTATTAATTTGACTGAAAACTGAAAAAATAGGATATTATTACACAAGAAATCATTTAACGTGCCTAAAAAGGATACTATTACAGGTACCTGTATTGCTGTTTATTCTTAGTTCAGAGGGTATTTTATTAATATCTAAGCTTTCTATAGCGTCCAATTTTTGAAACTTGGAGACTACTTTAATTATATCTACGTCGTTAAAGTTAATCATATGTTTTCTATTATTATGTGCTCTGTCACTGACGATTAGAAGTTATGGTATTTGAGGCTACTCCCATTTTTTAGAAAATATTTAGCCTCTTTTTTATGCTTCGAGAATCTGGTTTCCACTAATCACCTGGTTTGGCCAATATACACTTTTTTGCACTCAGGGCAGGTAATTTTATATACTCCGTTGACTTCTTCTTTAGCCTTCACATCTTGCTATTTGCTAAGCCATTTTCTTAGCATATTGTTGCTGCTATTCCACATACTACCATGTCGTATTTTTCCAGCTCTTTCTGGATCTTCTTGAATATATCCGAATTTGGTATGCTGATTCTTTTTACTGCAAACATTTTCGACATCATATCTTGTCTAAAAAGTGTAGAGAGACTATCCTGATGGAGTTTCTTACGTTTTTTGGCGATGATACTTTCAATTTCCTTCTTCTTGTAACCATTTTTTGTTGCCGTTTAAATTAAATACGTAAGCTCTTTGTTGAAGTTACCGTATGACATCGGCATGTTAAGCAGTCTATGAACCCGACTATGATATGCAGCCATTTTTTGGCGGTAAGTATAATTTGAAGGTTTTGTAGATAATATCACAAAGTATCTGTTTGCTTATTTTTTACGTTGGTTAATTATTATTAACGAAATCTAGAAGTGTAAAATGAGAATTTCGGCATTTTACGATGAATGTTTTTTCTTTCTAATTCAGGAATACATCCTGGTTTTTGAGATACTCTCGTGAACAATTTATTTGTTTCAATTTCTTTTTAATGAATGGTGCTACAAGATGAAACAAATTTCGGAGTATCTTCCCTTCTCATTTATTGTAATATTTGCTGATGTATTTTCACTCTACCCTGTAACAATTCACGATAGAATAAATTAACAACATTTTCAAATGTAATTTTTATAGCCAACCATTCAAAAAAAAAACAATAAACATCTAAAAAATTATGAATTCATGAGAAAAAATTGCCAGGACAACTCTTTCTCGTGACCAACTACTCACGTAATTTGAATTCAACCGTGTCAAATAAATTGAATTAAATTCAACCCCCCAAGATATCACGTTCATCAGCAAATAAGTACCGACCGTGGTCGTAATGAAATTTACATTGACGCCACTTTTTCATGTTATCTCTCCACAGACTCCACTAGATCCTTGCCAACGAAATAGTTTTTCCTTCGTTACCGTTGACGGCCCATTCAGGTTTCAAAGAATCTGCATGAAGTTCAATTATCCTTTAAATGTATTTTTCACGAATTTGCCACTATGTATTTAACTTCTCTCTCTTCCTTTTTCTCGAAACCGGTGTATTTAGTTATAATTTAATGATTATACGGATGGAAGTTTATAGTTCGATAGTAAACCAGCCGGAGTGTTGATAATTCTTACGGAAGTAACGCTTACAAGGACTTTTCCTGTTAATGGTATGAAAATTAATATATAGACGTTGAAGATAGGTAATCTGTTTTATATTCAAAGTATTGTTTTTTGATTGTACTGTTTATTGAGTAAATTTTTGTGGTATTTTCTTAATTTCGATATGTTTCAAACTTCGATTATAAATAAAAAAAGAGATACGAATGAATCCAATAAATAGTCTTGAATCTACTTTTATGCTTTTTTCACAAATCTCAGCTGAAACTTCTAGACACACTCTAAATGAAACCTACATATTAGAAATTTTCATTCTAGGAAGTCTAGTTTTTATGGTTTTTTGATGACATGGAAAATTTTCTTGCCATATTGAATCTTATGGAAATTATATTATACTGAAATGGAAACACTCACCGCCTTTCCATTAATCAATTGTTGAAATGATATTTTTGTTACACTTTTTATTTTATATTCGATTCTAAAGCTCTGTTAGTTTTGTCCGATTAGTTTTCCACTAAAACAGGAAACATAATAACAAATCACTTGAGTCTTATACATAAAGGTTTCGCAGTTCAGGCACAGCAAGTTTTAAATAATTGAAATTCCAAACGAAAGTTGCATTGGCACTATTTTCCTTATTAAGATTCGATCTAGATCCTGAATTTATCTGCTTTGATTGTTACATATAACATCGAAACTACACTGAGTGACTTTTATTTATTTTCTCGATACTGAATCGGAATTGTTAGTCGAAAGACACAACTTTCTCCTAGATATCACGTTTCATTTTCAGTAAAGATCTTTCGTTAAATTTATTGTTATTTCCGAAACTGAAAGATCTTAGTTTATTTTTACTTTTCCTGAATTCTAAGTAGCTACACTTGAAATGTATTTAGAAATTAAACAACAGGTTCTGTCTCTACAACTATTCCGACACAGGTAGCATATCTTTCACAAAAATATCCTTCACATCAAAACTATATTTTGAATTTTACTAGTACATACAATGATAATGTTCTATTAGCACCGTCAAACCAGCCACAACTGTTGCTTCTCCTTGTGTAAAAGGACAAGGATATTTCCATGGAAAGCTTTGCTAGAATTCAAGGTGGAAGGTCAGCTTTCTAGCAACACAAACGAGCTTTTCTTCATAAAAAATATTTCTGATATAGTTTTCTATAGTGATTTCGCGCCACATCTTCCGTATCTGAAAGATTGTCATATTCAACTAAATAGAAGAAAAAAACAGGGAGTTTCAATAATTTCTGGTAGCTCACAATTAACATAGATTCTGATAAATTATTTGATTATCATAATTATAACGGTATTAATTCTAATTTGAAAGATGCAGCATACTTTTGAGAAATATTTAAATTTGAAAACATTTTACAAACCTTTCTAACCAGGAAAATTTCTCAAAATTGACGGATGAATTGATAAACAAATATAATTTTCTAGCAAAATCTGAATAAAAAAATGTAAAGAAAAAACTTTTCCATTGAGTGACTGAATCTAAATATCTTAAAAATATTTAAGATACATATTTTTTAATTCATTGTAATTAAAAAAGACTAGAAACTAAACCAAATAAACTGAAATCCAAAATTTTATCACAGCTCTATACGGCAATAATGGAACCAATCCTTCTGTATGGTGCAGTTATTTGGTGGTCAGATATTGCGAAAACATTTAATGCAAACCTACTAAACAAAGTCAAAAGGTTTGCAGTTATTGTAATCACCGGAATTTTATGCATTACACCGATAAAGGCTCTGTTTATGTTGTTAAATAGGCTCATGACTGAGCTCCTTACGAGACAGCAGATTAATAGCACTACATCTCTGGTATAAGTAAAATATTGAACACTCAACCATATTACGGAGGGATGGACCAACGCCAGGGAGAGAAGACCTTGCTTCTACAATTTCCTGCTTCCACCACGATTTCAAGTCAGTCATCCTGAGTAGAGATGACTGGACCATAGAAAGAAGTGAGATACAGGAATCGATCGACATCTATACTGATGGATCAAAAACGGATGGAAATGTTGACTGTGTTTCCTCAGAACAGCTGGGCCTGAAACTATCCTTCCGGCTTTCAGACCACTGCAGTGTTTTCCAGGCAGAGGTCATTGAATTATACAAGGCAAACAACTGGTTGAGAAACCAGAAAATTTATATAAAAAAATTAAACATTTCCTCTGACAGTCACGCTACTATCAAATCATTAACCACGTATACATCTCATCTAAAATTGTTATGGAATGTCACACACAACTTAACATGATTTCACTTCACTGTGAAGTGATCCTTTCAAAGATTTCTCCCGAATCTGCAGATCTGAAGAAGAGGAAGAAATGATCCAACATTTTCTGTGCGAATGTACAGCACTATCCATTAATCGCATGCTAACCCTCGTCCTTGCCTGGACAGCCTCATTAAAGTAGCTAATTTCAACATTGGCCACATGGTCAGCTTCATACAAGAATCTAAATGGTACACATCATTCCGCAGCTGGGTTCTAGAGTCGTCTCAATATTCTGTGGTATCAAAATGGGCTCATTGCGACTTAAGGGGGAAAATCACATTAAACAGTTCGAAAAATCATCTTTTTTTACCTGAAATCGACAGTTTAGTTATCTAAAATTGTGCTCAAAATGTTTAAGACCGATATTCGAAGTCCTTCTTAAATTTTCGGGACAAGAAGCGAAGTGCGCTCGATTCTACCACAAGCTAGGTAGGACAAAGCAGCTGTCTTTCTATGAATCTATCTGGCTTTGTTTGTATTGGGGCAGATTTTACCAACAAGATGTTTTTTTCTGGTATCCCTGTGTATATAAAAGTAATACACAAGTCACGTCAATACTCAGTTTTTTGTAAATTGTTTATAAATGAGTTTTATTCAAAACGCGTTTTTCAGGCTTGCGTGCATTCTATCGCAACGAATTTTTCACCGATATTCAAAAACCAAAAAAAAAGTGAATTCTTCTTAAATTTGCGTATAACTGAACCTAAAAAAGAATAAAAAAATCGATTAGGAGTTTTTTTAAAAACAAAAGTACGAAAAAAATTTCAATATTTTTTTAGAGGCGTCTAAAATTTTCAATTTTCCAAATGTTCACTCAAAGTCTGGTTCATCGAAGAAGTAAACATAAAAATAATATGGAATAATTGCTTGAATCGCTTTCACATTAAAATTGAGGACTCCAGCATGCAACGCAACGACGGACCTCCATGATGAACAGATTCTAATTTTGCAAATTTTAATGATAATCACTTGAAAAAAATATGAGATGTAGTTGAAAATATAAATAAAATATCTTATCAATTTCAATTAGTTTGAATCATTTCTTCACCTTAAAAAATCACCAAAAAATTCACGTAAAAAAGCATGAAAATATGCCTCCGAATGTGGTCTCCCCCTTAAGTGAGTCATCTGTTGATAAAGAGCTTGGTTGGTTGATTGAAGTGGTAGCCCTCTATATCTAGGAATGCCACTTCAAACAACCAACCAAACCAAATAAACACATTAAATGCGCTGAGCAAACATGCTTACTAAAAAAACGACTTGTTTGTTAGTCATATGTCTTTATTGGTAATTAGATTCAAAACATTCGTAACATTATTTTGTATAATTGTTGTTTGTTTTTTTACGGAATTTCATATCCATTTCTTGCAAATCATCAAATTTTTAACTAGTGCTAGTTTATATGTATGTATTCATTTAATTTCTCATATGTTCAGCATTTACAATATTGGTGAGACGTTGTTTTATCTAATAATGTTTAAATCATAATTTCGAGTATTTTTGCACCATTTTCTCACAAACACTTTGCCAATAATTCTAAAATATTTAGATATGACTTGACTCCACTTGATGAAATGCTTCATTGTTTAGGAATTAGTTATATTTTTTTTCATATTTTCGCTCTTAACATTTACGTATATACATACGAATCACGTATCGCACTGGAAATGATTAGTTTTAGTTTACAAAAAAAAAATGTATATATGGAAATGTGAATGTATTTTCCATAATATGTCTAAGAGAGCAGTGAAGCGTATAACGAATCACTTGCCCTGGAATGTTTGTGTATGGATGAGTAAATTTTTTTTTATATAAATGTTTCGTTAGAACGGTCTAATTGACTATTTTAAATGTCTGATTGCATGTGAGTCCCTCCACCTGGTCATCACTGTTTAACCACTACTTGCATTGCATCTATTGTTTAGACTGTTTTCAAAAAAGGGATGCTGTATAGTCTTGAGGTTTGCAACTTCTTGAATAAAATGTTGCATTGAAATTTATCGAGAGTGTCTGGATTTTTAACAACAATTCCTACAAGGAACTGTGAAATTTATATAAGTTCATCTGAATATGATTGCAATACTATCTTCTACAAACACTCATTCCTTTAGTGATATAGTCCATAAAATCTGCACCGCTTGAAAATAGTCCTATTTGATAATATATTCATTCGTTCTCAGGTTTCCACAACAGACTAACATTTTATTAAAATGGCTTCGTGGAATGATGTGAACAAATGAATGACCCAAGAGTTTCTGGACGTTTGCACAGCCTCGTATGAAACATCTTCATCAAAAGGACAAGTTAAAGTTCCGAAATTTATATTAAATCATTAAAAATACCAATATATCTCGAAAAGATTGGTTCCTTTTTCGGGGGAAATTTTGAGTACACGAATATTATGCATTTTATTTCCTCTCCATTTATGTACAACAGTTTTGATTCGAATGAGCCAGTTATACACTAACTCAGGCTAGAGAGGATCAATATATTCCAAAATGCGTTCCTTACGTTCATAAGCCTTACAACAGTTTCATAAGATTAGTAGGTAGCTAATATATCATCGTAATAATAGTATTATTTAAAATATTGGCACTTAGGGTTATACATAGTTCTGGTCACAATCTAAGCAAAAAGTATTACATATTGTTTCGCATTTTACAAAGTGACTTATTGAAAATCGATAATGAACCACATAGGCAGTGTTGATTTATCCTGAAGCTCACTCCTGAATTCCGATAACGCCCTACACATCAAACTATCACCACTTCTCACTTAACCACGACTTCTTTTCCATTCCGAACAATATTTGTGACCAATTGATTTCAACACACGCTTCTATTGTCCTTTGCAAATTTAAAAGTTCATTTTCAATTTCCAGTAAAGTCGTTGTAGGGCAGCGTATCTTCCGTTGTTGTTCTTCACCTTCACCAATCACGTGGTCGATTCTCATTGCTATCCGATTTAAAAGTACTTACACGAGATTCCACGTATTGTGTTTGAGAGACGACCTGAGAGCCACCCCCGCTGCCACGACGACTACGTGATGGGGGTGCAGGTGGTTGAGCAGCACGTGACTGGAATGTCGTCTAAAAAAATGTAGGAATGCATCAGTATCTTTGGTAAAATGGAAATCAGATCGTCACCAGCAAATTTTTCTTACTGGAATATTTAAGGATAGCGAAAGATTTTTCGTAGTACAGAAAATCGACCGTTTCAAAATTAGGTCAGTTGGGATGTTTGAATAAATTTTCTAGTTTGAAATTGAGGATGAATGAATTTTCCACGTCAGGAAACACCAGCTGTTAGAAAACGCGAGGAGATATATTGCCTTCCGGATCATTAAACTTACGTTATAGAAAGATCTGAACGATTCGGAATATAATTCGAACTACTCACTTTGATTTGCACGAGAAACTTAAAAGCATGAATAGAAACTGAAGAATTGCCATACACGTTTCAACTGTGCTTCAGTAATAATTATAAAAATCAACTCATTGCAACAAACTGCTGCTGGTCTCCCTATTGTCTCAATCGTTTTATATCTAATCAATTAAATATTAAAAATAATCATACTCACCAAAATGCGTTGCGATCGCCTAGCTCGCGGCGTTGTATCTGGCGACGATATATCTGAATCCTCCGGAGCAATCCAATGCTCGGTAAATTCGCTTGCCGATCGTGCCAAGCTCGGATGGCTCAACGATCGTTGTACGGATCGTCCTTCATATCCTTCCTCGTCGTAATAGCGTTGTGGATAAAATGAACTCACCTCCGACATATTGTCGAAATGATCAGGACGACCAAAATCGACAGTCATCTCGGACATTGATCGCATATCGACATGGTCCGATCGATATGAAGATCGTGATGTATGGCGTGACCGTGGTGGTGGCGGATAGTTGATGCTCGTGCTGGGCATGGCTTCATTTCGGATTGTTCGCACACTAGATCCACCATCGCTATCATATTCGTATAGCGTTGGTAGCGAGCTACGACGTGAACGAGTGTCCCAGGCCTCCTTCTTGTTCTTGTTGCGTCTGCTCACGCCACGGCTGTCCAGATCATCTTCAGGTGGAGCAAGGATACGGATCAGTACATCCCATGTCTGTGGTTCGAAAATACGTTCGTATCGGATATCGTTGCGAATACGCTCGAAGTCTTCCCGGACGACTGCTTCGGATAGCATTGTTCGCAAGGTAGACTCAGTCGTGATGATTTCCTTCCATTTAGTTTTGTCCTCGTAGCTGAGCTGGCGAATAAGTGGGAAGGCCGCCGAATGAACAGAACTTGCATCGTCCACTTCTGGCATATCTGCATTCTCAAGAATGCGTATCAGAATGTCCCAGTTGGGAACCGCCTTGTCCTCAGGAGGTATTTCGATTGGTTTCATATTCCCTACAAGCTCGGGACTGGTCAACTTCTGGCCGCTTTCACTGATGTACTGAGTGGGTGGCAGGCTCATTGGCATACGCTCCATTTTCGGGGTGAGGGTCATACCTGATGCACTGGAAATATCTGAGAAGTTCTCCCATCGATTTTGAACTTGGTCTTCTGTGGGGTAATTGCGGATGGTGACGTCCCAGGTAGGATCAAGTATTGGCTTCGCCTTGTATTCAGTCACACGACGCTTATGGCTCTCGATGTCCTCGATGGTCTTCTTTTCCGTGATCGTACGTAGGAAAACATCGTCGACGGTGTGCGATGAGATCTGTGGCTTCTTTGCAATTATCGGTGGCTCTATAATGCGCTCGATTTCGACAGTGGTGTGATGCGGCATTGGATACAAGTGCGACGAATCCACCATTTCACTCACAGAGTGGGTGTCGGTCATCTCAGTTCCTAGCGAAGCAAGGCTACGAGTTTCACTGATTGGTGGCCCATCATGGTAATCTGCTCTCCAGCGTTGTCGCTGATAAATAAAACATAAGTTAGGACTAAACCGATTCATCCCTAATTCGAAAGCTTACCTCTGGCTGCTGGACCTCAACCCTGGTGAGCATTGCCTCTTGTTCCATAATTTTCGGAACCGCATGCAACTCTGGTACATATGTGAATTGACTATGGGCTACATCCTGTGGCAGCGAGTCCATCGTCATGACACTTTCGCGATCCTCGTGGCTTTCCATAATCGTTGAAAGATTGTTGCGGTCATGGCGACTAGTAGCGACACTTTCAGTATCCGATGTCATAGGGGATGGCGGCAGTGGTGGTGGACGTTTCAAACGGACTTGAACGTCGAATTGCGGAGAGGTTTCCTTAACAGCGATCGGAGGACGCGGTGCCATCATTGTTGTGGCAATGGCATTGGCCGCCTGGAACTCTTGGGTGTGACCATAGTTCTCACTGTAAATACTTGAAGTTTCTTGAACGAAGGCTCGATTCTCGTAGCTTCCGGCAGAACTGGCTGGCAGTGATCTGAAATTAAGAATTCCATCATCAGCATCTTATAAGTTTGAAAAAGCATTTCAGGAGTGGATCAACTATCCCTACCTGGTATCAATTTCTTCAATCTCTGAATGCGACTCGCTTGGATAATCGGATGGGAGTGTATCCGAAATCAATGGGCCATCACTTCCCGACGAACTATGTACAACAGCAAGCGGAGCATGGGCACGAGGAATTTTTAGTCCTTCGAATGCTGAAATGTTGCCTAAACTGCTGCCACTCAATTTTGTGATTTCAGAACCGCTTCCCATTGACATTGGTAAACGACGCACCACTGGAACTGGTCGACGTCTCAAACAATAGTAAGAAACTCCAAGACCCAATAGCAGGAGCGTCAAGAACATGATGGCGCAAATGATCATCAGAATTTGTATCCCTTTTAGTGGTGGCTCAATGATCGAGGCAGGAACGACTGCGTTCAAGCTGAAAACAACGATTGATCAAAAGATTTCTCATTAGGCAAATATATGAATGGCTTACATTGGAGCAGGTAAACCAGCTGGAATTGGCGCAACAGGCGGAGGGTAACGACAAACTATGGTTATTATCTCATCACCGTCCATTTCTAGACCGGGATGGAACCGAACAACAATATTGTTTGTGAAGACACGCTGTGGATCCTGTAATGTTTTACGTTATGATGTGAACAATGAATACTTAACAATGTTGAAAATAATCACACCTGTTTTGTTCCACATCCTTTCAGTGGCAATTCCAAACGGTAGCTGAAGTCACCTTTCCCTAAAGTTTGGCATGCACTGTTTCGATCGAAATCGGCATAAGCAATTCCATAAAATCGCTCGTTGAATTTCAGATCCACCTAAATTCAATATGATTATTGTATTGTCAAACAATGAGTTCAAAAATAAACATTATACCTGCATGGAGCCTGCTCCGCAATTCAGTACAGCCTTAGTTCGATTCAGGAAAATAATTGGGCTCAGATCGTCCAATTTCGTCACCTAAATGGAATTCATTATTGAGGGATTTTTGTTTCAAGTTACTAATTGAATGTTGGGTAACAATACATATTAATAGCACAAATGCTCTATGAGAATAATCCAGAACTATCGTTTCGACTGCTGATCAATATATACCATTTTTAATCCTTCTCTTTGAAGCCTTATTGTGTCGACACTCCAACACGAGTCGATCAGATTAAATTATAATTGAAACTCAAATCAAAATCGATACAAATACAATGTTGATTATTGGAAAGGACATCACGTGGATTGTTTTCAATTGTATTCCAGATAAGGTATTCAATTACACACATTCAATGGCTCTTGATGTGAAATTAACCGCGTAGGAAATAATGCAGCCGGAAAATGCTTTACTGCACGGACATTCCGTGATCAAACAAATTTGAAACAATTTGCATTAATTAAACAAGCTCACCTTTCCATCAAGTGTCGCCTCTTCTGGTAATCCTTCTCCTTGATATTCTACATTGTTCGCATGCGAGGCGTAATTCGATTGGGCCGAAATAATATTCAGATATGCTAAGCTCGTTGCCAATACGAGTATCAGCACAGAACTTTGCCGTCGTATAGATACTTTTCGTAACATCTGAAAGATACAAACATTTTATATTTCAATTAGCAAAGTATCATTAATAATTCTCTGATTAAAAATAAATGAGTTGACACAACAAAAATTAAGGCTCCGGCCAATTGTACAAAATATAGACATATTGTGCGGAAAAATGATCAAAAATTAGTCACTATTTTCATAGTCAAATATTTATAGACAGTGGATATCATTCATTTTATGACATAATTGGTAGGAAAATCGCGAATAAAATATAACCAAATAATTTTCTACAGTTGCTCAAAAAATTGAGTCTCAAATCTGCCAATCAAAAAATACATCCCCCAAAAAAGCGGCATTCTCTAGACATACAAACGTTTTGAAATGAATAATTTTGGATTTTCAATATATTTCTTTACATTTCTTTACAATTTCACGTAACTGCACTTCTTTCTGTCGACTTTCCTGATTGACTAATTATTTTTCTCTGTTTCCAGCTGATTATGCTCCTTTTCTAATGTCTCCCTTTTTATTTTATTTTTTATTACCTTTTTTTTCCCTCCATTTTATCTTCTTTTTTTATCTCTCTCTCTTTTTTATTACCTTCTTTATTTTCCTCTTTTTTATCTCCTTTTTTTCATCTCTCTCTTTTTTATTACCTTCTTTATTTCCCTCTTTTTTATCTCCCTCTTTTTTATCTCTCTCTCTTTTATCTCCCTCTTTTTATCTCCCACTTTTTATCACCATTTTTATCTCCCCCTCTTTTTATCTCTTATTTTTATTACCTTCTTTATTTCCCTCTTTTTATCTCTCTTTTTTTTATCTCCTTCTTTTTATCTCATTTTTTTATCAAGAGGCAAGGAGGCAAGAGAGGCATTGTTTCTCTCTCTCGTTAAGTTCCCATTTTCTCTCCCTTTTTATCTCCCTCGTTTTTAACACCCTTCATTTTTAACACCCTCATTTTAATCTCCCTCTTTTTATCTCCTTTTTTATCTCCTTTTTTCTTTCCCCCTTCCTTTTCTCTCTTTTTTATTCCATTCTTTTTGGTATCACTCTTTTTTATTTCTATTTTTTATCTGCTTTTTTATCTCGATCTTTTTTATCTCCCTCTTTTCTTATCTCCCTCTTTTTTATCGTCCTCTATTTTATCTCCCTCTTTTTACCTCCCTCTTTTTTTATCTCCCTCTTTTTCATCTCCCTCTTTTTTGTCTCCCTCTTTTTTATCTCCCACTTTTTTTATGTCCCTCTTTTTTCTCTCTCTCTTTTTTAAACCCCTCTTTTTTATCTCCCTCGTTTTTTATCACCCTCTTTTTATCTCTCTCTTTTTTAACCCCCCTTTTTTATCTCCCTCTTTTTTTCATCTCCAGGTACGGATAATATCTGTCACTAGTATACACTTAAATAGTTTCTGAATACAAGTTGAAATTGAATTTTACGTAAAGATTTCATCCGCAAGGCCTGAAATAATATCATACCCTCTCCATTCAGCGTTCAATGACACATCCATTTATTCTGTATAATATGCTTTCCACTTTAAGACAACAAAAACAACAAAAAAATCACTCATCGAACCGTTTTCAATCAACGGAAAACAACCCCATCCAAAATCTTACATAATCCTTAGCCATACAGTAACAGCAAAATATACTCTTATGCCTGGGTTTATCGAAATGAACTTTTAGTCTCGCTTTATCAGAGCGTTCTTGGGATTATATCCTTTTGTTATGTTGAAAATCTTTTGGGGATCAGAGAAGAAATAGAAGAGTGAAAATGTTATCATACCCTGATAGAAGAACATACTCAACAGTTTACGAAAGCTGTTGAATAAGAAAAATAGAGAAAAATTTACAAATTGATTTCGGGCACATCATCGATTTAGCGTGTTTGTGAGCTGCTTAAACTCTTTGTATTTCAAATTTTAAGTTTTCGATTGTTTTCAACATCACTTGGCGTGTATAGTGCGAAAAAAGTCCTACCCTCATCCTCTCACGTATAAATCGAAAAGTTCTCAATAATAATTCATAGATACATTAAAGCTGGGTCCTTTTACTTCGGGAAGTTTTCAGAGATATATGTATATATACTATTATCAATACTATCTGTATACCAACATGCTCGCCTTTTTCTACATTCTCCTCATCGTAGTGCCAATTGTGATCAAGGATATTCGTAAGCTATCGTCACAGTCTACATACTAAAAAAAATGTAGAAAATAAATTTTCCTATGATGCTGTTGTTTCCTTAGAAACTCGTTGAGGTAATTGACATCGTCTCTTCTTGACAAAATTACAAGGAAACAACAATTTTTATGATGGCATCCCAACAATAAATGTTTTGAATTTCAGGAAGTGTTTGATGCTACACTGAATTGATGTTGCTATGGATGCTCGTAGTTGAACAAAGGATAGTGTATTTGTTTGTTCGCACAAGCATGCAAACTGGGAATGGATGTTACCTCGTGTTTATTATTGCTCGGTCATTATTCAATCAAATCAATTATCTATTGACGAATTTTCACAGTATACGGATTTTTAAGAATTGACCTTTAGAGACAACCTTAGAGTTAGTGCCACGTTTAATATTAAACAAAAAAATAGCATAACATACATAGTATAGTAAGAACTAATGGACTAGCAATTCTTTAAAAGCGAAATTCAAAGGATTGTAGATTGAAGGTCCGATGTGCAAAAGAAGGAGTATATTTTTTTCTTAAATCGAATTACGTGTCCGTATAATTATTCCTATTTTCAAAAGGACTTATTTTAAATGTTAACCATGAGATTTACGCATAAGTTTTACAAGATATCGAGTTCGTAAAATCTAAAGAAGCTATTCCTTTGACATCCCTACGTTAAACCATCTTCCAAACCAATCGTTATTCTTAAAATTACTTCATTGTAGACGTTTCCATCATTTCAGTTATGGTTCATTATCCAGTTTAGTATCAGAGATGTTAACGTTGTGATCCTAATTCCAGTTCAATTGCCTCTAAACACTCACCACATGTGATTGTCTTCTAGAAATGATAAAATACCTTCAGCAACATACTTGCAACTTTATGACGACCGTAACACTACAAGTACTGCACTCATATCCTTTATTTACTTTGTGGAAAATGTTAATACTGGCGAATAGTACCTACCTATAAACAGTGAAAAGAGGATTTCTTTAGGGATTATGATGTTACAGCAAAGGATATCGATGATGTGACACCGTCAGTTTGGAGTTCGTTTGAGTTGGGTGGAGAATATTTGTTGGAAGTCAGAAGAAGGAATTTTCATAAAGTTGTTGGAAGTGTAAAGGCTTCCAACGAATCCTCTTAATATCTATAGATTTATTCGTTGCAGGGCTGGTTATTTTTTAGGTGGACATTTCTGATAAAATGAATACGAACTGACGTAAAAATGTAACAGTACTTCAACGATTTTTTAGATTTTCACAAAAGTAACAAAAAAAAATCGCAGCACGGCTAACACACAATCAAAATCTATCAGTTCCAAAAGTAACTTAAATATTAAACTCCATATTTTAATTTAAAATTAGATGACATGGTGTATACCGGATATTTTCATCATAACCACCTTCTTTTAAGCATGAAAAAAACACTTTTTTTCAATAAAATAACTTACAAGGATGTTTAGCAAAGCGCCACTATACTAAGCACGCCGATTTTCCATTGCACTGTAACCGATATGTCCTTGCAAGTTTCTTTGTATCATTTTCTGTGCAACGATATAAGCTTTGTCGTTTGTTGAATATCAAAAAGACAGGTTTGCTCAGTACAGAAACAGGAGATTATTTTAATTTTATCCTTGTCTTACGATAAGTGTGTAGCGCGCTATGAAAATATGCTTGTGACCTTTTCGAATTTTGTGTTGTTGTATTTTCGACAATGTCGTCTGTTGCTTTTTAGCCAAAACATTGTTACCTTTTTGTGTTTTTTGATACTTGAATAATTAAAAATGAATGATATTCAAGAAGACTTTACAGAAATGCTGGGAATCTCCTTGTTAATCAGCAATCGATTATATTTACCTACAGTTGTGGTTGAACAGTCACAAATTATCAAGATTTTTGTTTTTAGTGAAGAGAAATACAAATTGAACTGAGCCAGTAGAGATGTTGAGCCAAGTCCAGTGTATTTCACCGGCTTGAGGAATACGAAACATATTTCTAATATAATTAAAATATTTCTACAAACTTTACCAACAAAAACACTCCAATGGGAACCCAAGAATATATTCCAGCAAAAAATTTGCTGGCCAAATGATTTGATGAGAAAGCAAGACTATCAATTTTGATAGATCACGCCTCAAAACTGATTGAAATATATGATTCAAATAAATTAAAGAAAATTATAAATGTGGCAAAAATTATTTTCAAAACAATTCAATAAAAATATGAATAAAAATTTGAGACGATTGTTGCTAGTAAATTAAAAACACAATTATAAATACCCACCGTGAATTGTGCAGAATTCAAAATAAAATTTGGCAACCAACATTTTCAGACAAATTGTTAAAGTGTACGTTAAAACAAAAAAAAAGTTTCTAAACAATTCCACAAGAAGATATTTTTTTAAGAAACGAAAAGTAATATCTATTCAACGTGAACAAATCTTTGGCGTTTGAATACTTTGTTATTCTCTCTATATTTCAATTGATGAAAGTGCGGTTTTGGGTTTATTTTTTCAAAAAATTGATTTTGCAAAAACATCTTTTTTCGGTACTATTTATATGTAGAATTAGTATGCATTTCAGTCGGCGTAGCCCAGAATATATATATATACAGCGAAACAATAGAGCGTGTGTGAGCGCACACTGCAAGTGTTTCAGCTTTAAACGCGTTTTTCTCAAAACAACGTTTTTTGACTTGGCTGACTTGATTTCAAAAAATCTATTTAACTAATTGGGCTGAAATTTGTTTCCGTTGTTCAGTACATATACAATTCTAGTCCGACATAGAATCAATAGTTTTTATAAATTTTAAATCTTGTGTTTAAACTATTTTAGTTACAAAAAAATGGTCAAAAGTTGGAAAGTCCGCCATTTTGTGTTTTTTCACCCAAAATGTTTAGTTCTAGTTTCGATCATAGCCACTTACTTGTATTTCAAAATGCCATTGGAACTTTTTGTTTCAGGATTAACTGACTCGAGGTATTATGTAGACCAGTTTTTAATAAGGGTCCATTATGACCGCCATTTTGTCGTCATGGTTGTATAACATTTTGAATTTTTTTCTGTAAAGTTCATGATCACAAAACGTGTGTTCAAACTTTCACCCTTTGTTATGTTACATTTATAGTACAAAATAACATTCATATTTTTTTTTATAATTTTCTAAGGTCTTTTTTAATCTTTTCTTTATATTTTACAAAAAAATATTTCATTCTTGGGATTTTTTTCGACTTCAAAACAAATCCAGAAATCATTTTTTTGGGTCTATTTTACGGTTTCATATGATCTCTGGAAATAGGCGACATGATCATTTTTATAGTGGGTAACCCCCATAACTTCTCATGGGGCCGTGACCACTGCGAACTTTTTATGCCACAGTAGAAGGGGAACCCCACTCTTTTGATCTGTTAACCTTTGCCTTATCCAATTATTAAAGGCTTTACTGGTTAGTAAATTACTTATATTATTTTACTTCTAAAATATATGAAAAATGGGTAAACTACTATGGCATAAAAAGTTGGCGGCAGTCACGGCAAAATGAGAAGCTATGGGGGTTCCGCCCACTAAAAATGGTTACTTTGCCTATTTTTAGAGATCACCTGAACCCGTAAAATTTATCTGGTAATTATATTTCAAACATGTCTGGAAATGGAAAAAGTTAAAAAAATTAAAGATTTCTTTTATTGCAAAAAAAAATAAAAACATAAAAAAACTATAAAAAATTGTTGAATGTCATTTTTACCGTAAATGAAATTTAAATAAAGGTAACGCTTTGGAGACACGTGTTGCACCCCCTCTTACCACCCCTGGTTCCCTTACCCTCCCGCGCGGGTGTGTTAAATATTTTTTTATATTTTTTTTGGCGAAGTGATTTATTTTTTAAACTTTTTCGATTTTCAGACATGTTTAAAAATTACTTCTTAGATCAATTTTACGGTTTCATATGATCTCTAAAATTAAGCAAAATAACCATTTTTTAGTGAGTGAACCCCCATAACTTCTCATGGGGCCGTGACCGCCGCGAACTTTTTATGTCATAGTAGTAGGGAAGCCCTCCTCCTTCCACCCTCTTCGTGGGTGGGGGCCACAGTCTTAACCTGTACCGAAAAATGTACACCGATGACCTTTTATTTGTGAAAATCAACAGAATGAGTTTCGGTTCATTATAATGTTCACAAACATAATTGATTACACATCGTTGTGTGGCAATAACACTAATCAAACTAACCACTTGTAAACTACATAAAGAAAAGACCCCATTCGTTTCCTTAATTGACCAGAACACATGTGTCATGCGTGTATGTACTTCTCGGTAATTTTATAAAGCATCATACCATGGCAGTGCGTTAAAGATATTCTCTGGCAAAAGTTTACCTTGATTATACAGAACAACGCGTTTCTTTGTCACGCATGCCAGCACTCGCATCCCAAAGAGACCCACCAGCTTCGACACACATATCATGCATACTCATATTACCTTTTTGCTGCCCTAGATAAAAACCGCAAGCAAAGTATTGTCGTATGGTCGGACGATAAAACGTTGCCGCGATAATTGTTAATGACCATCCCCAGCCAACAAAGTCAATTATGCAAAAGATGGACCTGTGGAAGATGGTGTTCATTTCATTGGCGCAAGAAACAATTATCCGGTGAAGATTGTTAAGCTCTTCAGCAGTTATCTGTTCTGGCTTTCAAGTATATACACACAACAAAAGATACTTTTGCTGTTTTCATGGTGTTTGATGAATGTTTCATATTGCGACGTTAGTAACGTTATACTGTAGATTTATTGCAAATGTTTTTTTTTTCATTAAGAAACATTTAGAAATTCTTTGTGTAATACTACTTAGCTGTGTCGAAAAATACAGTCGAGCTAAGATGCAGATTCATGGTTATAATTTATAAGGTAAATTATTCAATGTCATTTCAAATGCTCCACGGTCTGCTCCTACGACCTCTTGGTCTCGAGGAAACGCTTTTTGAAGCTCACAATAAATTAGACATACCGCACCTAGTTTTCTCCGATTCGTCTTAACTATCAATCGTCTCAAAATTTCTTTGTCGTATAAAACCAAACAATTCAAGAGGTCAAATCGAGTAAAAATCTTAAGAATTTCATCCAAGAATGCGTGAAAGCAAGTTGTTGCAAAAAAAGGAGGAATAAAAGCAAAAAAGCGCTGATGAAAGGCCAATCACAGTCTGTCTTGAACAATCAGTCTATAATTCGAGAGTTAGAGTCCAGGAAACGCAATTTCGGTTCGGCTAGATGATCTATGGCTCTATATCTCAGCCAAGCACCAAACCGCTATGTGCCATTAATTCTTTGATTTAGAGGTCATCGTAGTACGAAGATGTTCAACTCCGAAATAGGTGAAAACATTACGGACGGTTGGTTTGGAAGGAAATACAGACAGTGTTTGCCCAAAGACCCCCCCGAAGAAGATGATGGTGTGCTTCTCCACGATAGAGGATGATGGATGAAGAATGTATTTGATGCTGTTTCATTTCGTTTCAGATGTAATTATGCCAAAGCACTAATTCAGCTTTTGGCTAGAATAAACGGAGTTGTTGTTTTTTGCACCGTTAATATGTTGGGCAACGCTCTGTACTAGATTTGTCCTATTTTGGCTAGGTGTCGGGCAAAAGATATTCAAAGATTAAATTGTTATGCGATGAAAGTATAAACTGTCTTATTATGTTGCTGTTTTCGATTTTAATGTTCAATATCTAATAGAAAACATTATATTTCAACCATACCGCTATGATTATACATTAATTTGTTCAAATCGAAGGTGAATATTCCCAGTCATCATTACAAAATAAACAATGTTGTATTTTCATCGGGACTGAATACGTATGTATGGTTTCATGAGAATCGGTTGGATAGAAATAATTAACCAGCGAAGTGAAGTTATATAAAATAACGGAGTTCAATAATACTTTTAGGGTTGGTTGGTTCATTGGTTGTAGTGGCAGCCCCTTTTATCCAAAGTTGGCTCACTTAGGCCACGATAGGCCCATTGTGGTGCCACAGAAGATTAGGGCTGCACCTGCGGGATGACGAGAACCATCCAGATTCTCGTATGAAGCTAGCTAGCTAGCTAATCAGCTACTTCGGTGAGGTTGTTCAGAAAGGGCGAGCTCAAGGTTTGCATGCGCTTCCTGGACAGTCCTGGGCATTCACTCAGAAAGTGTTTAATTGTTTTTTTCCTCTTCGTCTGATCTGCAACTACGGCAGAAATCATTGAAAGGGACACCCAATCTTTCTGCGTGTATGCCTATCAGATAGTGTCCCGTGAGTACGGAAACGATGGAACTCAGGGCTCCACGGCTTATATTGAGGAGCCGCTTGGTGCGTTCGGAGAACAGTGCGTGCCAAGTTCGCCTGGTTTTGTTACAGGTTTCTTTGAGCAGGCAGGCCCTATTCGCAGCCTCCACGTAGTACTGCTTAAATCCCTGCTTTATGGAGGTTAGAAGTTGGCCAACTTGTGGGGTAAGTGTTTACTCCTGAGGCTAAGTGCCAGCTCACGCTAGGGCATCTGCTTCGCAGTTTCCAGATATATCACTATGCCCTGGTACCCAGCAGAAAATTACTTCACAGTGAAGAGACATCACGTTCAGTTGTGAGTAGCATTCCATAGCAATTTTAAATGACGCCAGAACATTGCCTTATAAAACGCAATGACTTCTGACTGAAAGACGCTGCAGTGCTCTGGTAATCGAAAGGATATTTTCAGGCCTAGCTGTTTTGAGAACACGCCACAGCTAACTCCTCCATCCATTTTTGATCCATCAGTGTAGGTGTCCACCGATTCCTGTGTGTCACCGTTTTCTGTGGTCCAGTTCTCCCTACTCGGGATGACTGACCTGAAACCATGGTGAAAACAGGGAATCGGAGAAGCAATGTCCACTTTCCCTGACGTTACTCCATCCATCCGTAGTAATGTGGAGTGACCAATGTTCTTCTCATGCCACAGTCGCGGAACTATCAATCAAACCGCACAGCACTTGGCCTGCTGTCTCGTAAAGAACCCCGTCGGGAGCCAATTTAATAGCATAAACAATGCCTTTGTTGGGGTAGTCCGTAGAGCCCCGGTGATTGAGATAGCTGCGATCCTTCTGACCTTGTTTAGCAGGTTAAAATTTGATGCTTTCGTCATAGCAGGCCACCAAATAACTGCGCCATAAAGAAGGATTGGTTCCACTACCGCCGTATTGAGCCATGGTACAATTTTGAGTTTCAATCCCAACCTTTTCCCAATAGCTCTTTTGCAGCAGTAGATTGCGCATGCAGCTTTGTGTGCTCTTTCTGCTATGTTCGCTTTCCATGCGAGTTTGGGGTCCAAAATTAGACCTAAATATTTGACGTGATGAGATGGGTTGAGACTTATCTCATCAAGTTTAGGTGGCACAAATCGTGGAATTTTGTACCTTCTTGTGAAGAGCATAAATTCCGTCTTCTGCGGATTAATCTTTAGACCGCACTGTTTGCTCCATTTGATAAGAATACGTAGGGCAAAATTTAGTCTTTCAGATAGGGTGTTCACAAATTTTCCCGATATTGCTATTGCAACATCGTCAGCATAACTTACGACATTGCAGCCAGTCGCTTCTATTTTTAACAGGAGTTTACCCACCACTAGGTTCCATAGAAGGGGTGATAGCACTCCACCTTGTGGTGTGCCTCTGCAAATCCTCCTTCCTAAGAAGAACATTTGTAGGGAAAATTGGTAAAAGCATCTAGACAACCTTATAAAATATAACCCATGAAGAAATAAAGCAGTGAATGGCTATGTCTTCTATAAGTATCGTTTCATCGTTATTTTCATCGATGTCCATACATAAACATATATATGTATGGTAGATCGTCTCCATTCTTACCGATAATTTTTTTTCTTACTCTCAAATTGATAATCAGTGAGCAAGAAAATTTCTAAATGCAAATTCGACAAATTTTCTGTTGAATTTATGGAACAAGTTCATTGAACTGAACCAGAAAACAATTCAGCATATGCAAATTCTCCATAAATCACCTTAAAAAGTCTCAATAGGTTGAAAATAACATATTTTCATCAAAAACGAAAATCGAAATGACATCAAACTGTTTTAAATTGCACAATCGTGATCATAAATAAATACTTTGAGACTTGAATTTCAGTTTTGATTTCATAAATATGCAGACACAAAACAGCTTTGACTTTGAACATAAAAACTTGAACCTTAAAAGCAATTAATCTTATAAATTGCCCATTTTATTCGAATATAAAAACCAGATTTTGTTTTATTACAATACTGACTGTAAAAGTTTGCAGCTTTTTCGGTTGACTTCTGAAATACCTGATGTTTGTCTTTTGTCTAGTGAATGGCTTAGTAGCGAGTTTTTTTTTTCTTGACTTTCTCTTCTAGTGGCAAGAAATGAGCATATCTTGCTTAGCTCGATGTAAGAAAAGATAACAGTGGATATTGTAATAATTTGTCAAAACAATTTGCCATCATTTAAAGATGAAGTCCATCAATACCACTGTTTTTGGTGTTTCAAAACTCTTTTTTTAGTGGACTATCACTTTTACGCTGATGTCAAAGAGTCGCCGATGCGAATTAAATTATTAAAAACCTACTTTCTTTTTGGATTTAGCAATGATCACATCGATTGTGGTTTCTTATGTTTTTTTCACAATAGTTCATAAGGTTAATCACCGTGTTATGGGTTGGCTTTAAATGTTAAGATAGTATTAGCTTCATTTCATTCAATTTCGGTTTCTCAATAAACTATGTTCCAACTGTCAAAGATATCCAATCGAAAACTTTATATTTGTTCATAAAAAAATTCCTTCACATTTTTTGAGCATCAGTCCAGCCATCATGTCCTCATCAAAGTCAAAATTATTTGTGTTACTAGAGCATCTTTTGTTTCATCCCCATTGACCCTCATCGCCGTGCAGTCACAATGAGAACAATTTTTTATCGATCACAACGTGATCTTCGAAAATCACAAATCCAGCATATAATCAGATATCGTGAGAACAACGCCATCCTTTGTCAACCTCGATACGGTCAAAATCAAAAGCGTGGCCAGCAAAAAAAAAGTAGCCTTGTGCTGCTGTCGGATGCATCTAAAAGATACACAGAGATCCAAATTGGAACTCGTCAATTTAAACAGAATGACCAAAGCATAAAATTGCTCTGACATACTTTACCGAAGGAGGAAAGGCAGCGGAAAAAGCCACAATTCCAGCAATAAACGTAGCAATGAACAATCAATTGGACAAGTTTATACTATATACAGATCAGCACGCATCTACCCCATATTACATGCTTGTGTTGAGTGAAAAAAAATTGCTGTACTCGTATATTTATTGATACCTACGGATGTAATTCTAGATACTACTAGCGAAAAGGTGTGCATCAGGTAGGAGGTATCCGATACTCACATTGATCTGATTGAGGTGCGACGCTAGTCAAAGTACGCTAGCATGAATTGTGGCTAGTGGTTACATCGTCAAACACAATCTCTAGTATGCTTGCTTGTTTGTTTTTCAATTGAACGCCTATAAACGGATATGGGGGAATTTACATAATCACACATTTACACGATTGATTAAACCATTTAGCCGGAAGATATCGGCAGCTAAAAAACTGTGATACAGAATTGACGAGTAGTTTGTGACCATTTTCGGCGAATGTTTCATAATTTGAACATAAACATGTAGGTTCTGAGAAAATGCCGCAATTCGGTGAAAGAGTTTTTGTTATTGACTAAAAATTCCATCACTAAAAAATTCTACATGCTTTTATATATGTATATACATCAAATATATACATTATTGCATGCTATTATATAATTTACCGTATTTCACGTCCATGTGAACACCAAAAATATATGTTTTGAGCCTTACTTCCGCATAGTTTCATAGCTCGTAATTATATTTAAACCAAAACTTGCCTCTGGAACTTCTAAAAGAATTGTTGTCAACGAATAAGGAACATTAAAATGCCCACACGAAGATCTCTTTCGAATGCTTCCACAATAGAAAATCCAGACCTTTAGTCTTATTAAGACATTATTCATTGGTTTAATATGACTCTAAAGTGTAGTACCTCGCCAAAATTACAAAAAGGATGACAATTTCAATGTAGGTAATTGAAAGGGTTAACTTTAAGATAAAATTTTTTTACATTGTACCTAATTGTGCCATAAATATTGATACAAGATGTTTTAACTATGATAATAAAACTACTAGTTGAATTTTAATTTTTTTACCATTTATTGTAAAACTAATACACTACATAATGAAAAAGAAATTATTCAAAATGGTCGCCTTTTGCTTGAATACAGCGCCAAAGTCTGTCAAGCCACTGGTGTATACATTCTCGCACGATTTCCATCGGGAAATTGTCCACAGCTTTTTTCAACGCCTGTTTTAACAACTCCAGGTTGTGATAGCGTTTTTACAGATCCTACCCTCTAATACTGACCACAATTTGTAGTCAAGGGAACTAACGTCTGGACTGGCTGATCGCCACAAATTAACGCTGATAAACTTTGGTATATGGTTCCCCAGCCACTCTTGTGTGGTTTTCGCCTTGTGGGCAGGCGCAGAGTCTTGTTAGAAAACCCATTCTATATCTTCAAACATGGTTCGGCTTAGAGCTCCACTACCTTCATAAAGAGCCAGTCAGCTGTTTTGACGCCCTATTCATAGATGTGGATAGAAGTGATAACTTCGTAGGACACGCTCCACTAAACCATCACTGATGCTGGATAATGTCCTCGTGCAACCCTCGGGATCTTTTCTGTAGCATCCTTAAAAGACCGTGCATATATCTTAGCATTTTTTTAGTTGAATGATTCCTCCACGATAAAGATTTTCTCGTCGGTAAAAAGTATCTCGATAACAGCTGTTTTGACTTTTCCACCCTATTTCGTTTTAAAGCGTGTCTGTGTCCTGTTTGTCTTCTGAAAGCTGCAAGCCCCAAGTCTTCTTTGATAATACGACTCATGGTTCTCGGCGCAATATTTATTTCATGAGTCATGATTTTCTGATTGCGGACAGGATATCTTGCGATTCTGGACCTTACACCCTTGATGGCTTGTGGCTTACGAGCCGAGCGAGGATCTTTTACGGTATATTAAATTTTCAGTATCAATGAATAACGAAGGCCTATAGTTTGATACACGAAAGCACGCGTGATTTTTAATGGCTTCAGTGTTTCGGCCTTTCTGCATTCCACATTTGTGTAAAGCAATCACAGCGATGCGGTTCTCCATCCTAGACTACTCCATCATAACGGCTCAAGCTACACTGACAAGATTTAGAGCGTTTCCAGAGCATACGTCAACAATCAGGACTACCAACATAACAATTAGCTACTTGCATCATCCGCAAGGGCCGCATTTACAGTTGTATCAATATTTATGACACGACTAGGTTCAATGTTACAGTGTACACAATTTCCGGGAGAAGAGGTAATTGAATTTTTTTTCTAGTTTTTTACTATAATTATTTTATTAATGACAATACAAAAAAAATGTTCAATTCAAAATTTGTAGCTGTTAAAGTTACCCACAAAATTTATTTGAAGAACTTTTCGATATCTGTATTTTCACTTGAGATATACGAAATTTTTGAACATGAGCTGAGTTTTTATTTTTGTTGTCGTTTTTAAAAAACCATATTTTTAAAAAAGGTTTAAGATGAAAGTTGAATTTTTACCACTATCTCAATTTTTCTAGAAAATATTAGCGACTTTCCACTAAAATGTTATTATATTTTACAATTGTTGGCTATAAAATAATCAAAAACATTAAAATTAAATTATTTAATATACAACATTTCGAAGGTTTCGGTTTAATCTAAAATATTTATATGAAAAAAACGTGTATCTGTATTTGCCTCATAGATACACAAAACTTTTCAAACACTTACGACGAAACACACACATTTTTACAGTTCCATTCTATAGATTGGACCGTATGAATGTAAGTAAAAACGATTTTTATGAATATTTTAGTTTATTAATGAACGTCAAATGTTGTTTTAAATTTTTAACAATGCATAAATTTTTCGTGGGAATTTTAGCAATTTCTTACAATTTTTTTACTATTGTTTGGTATACAACAATCAAAATATATAAAAATTGAATTATTTAATATTCTACGTTTGCAGCACAAACGCTTCAATAGATATTCTTTTCCAAACTCACAACGTTTTTGATAATATAACTCATATTGAAAAATGTTATATAATATTTTCTAAAACTTTACAAATTTTTGTATGTCCTGGAAATATTTGAGAATTATTCAAAAAAATAACATTTATAACAAAAAATTTCACATAAGTTTGGAAAATTTATACTTTGAAGAATTTATGAATAAATTTTCATTGAAAAATATATCAATTTTGAAAAACGAGATACTTAAATGAATTCTAACAAATAAATGTAAAATTAAACATGTAAAAAACGAAGCAGGAAGGATTGTTTGTTAAGGTATTAAATTTTATTTGCACATTTCTATTTATTTATTTATTTATTTTAACTGAATGCATAATATCTCAATAATATTGCGTCAAAATTTTAAGTTGATTTGAGCAAAATTGAGTGTGTGGTAAGCCGACAAAATTCGCTTATGAACGTTTTATACCAGATTTTTTAGTGTTGATAACTTTAAAGCATTTTCCCCACAACTCACGTTTTCAAAGTCGGTGCCGCTCATAACTTCCAAACTACTGCACCCATCTTTTTTTTAAGTTTTGAACACTATTTTTGTAAATAATTTAAGAGGTAACGCTGGAGAGTTTTTTTTTTTAAATTTGTTAATAAATTTTATTTTACAATAACAAATTATCCGATTTTTTTCGCAAAAAATCGTGTTTTCCCATTCAAAGTGTTTCAAAAAAGTGAAAAATTGAAATTTCGAAAAATCCTCCCAGCGTTACCTGAAGAAAATTATTATCTAACGAATGAACTTTGATTTTTTGATCTCAGATGATCCGAATATTTGCTGCCATTGCCGTATTTTTCAATATTTCTTCATGAAAATTTAATACAATATTTTTCTAATGCCATTTTATATTTACTATTAGTTTTAATAAACAGATTTAAACTGAGTCGTCACAAAAAATTCACAAAAAAACATGCCTTTTTTACAAATTAACCTTATTTCCCCATCCCTTAAAATTCTTTCAACCACCTACATTTAATATTTCTTTCATTTCGTATTTTTTGCGGCATCAAATTTCTTGATTTATTAGGCTTATAACTCCAACGATTAATTTTAAATTAAATAGATCATTATGTAAATTTACATCCATCTAAAAATCTTTAACAATAATCAATCCATAACAAATTATTAGTAAGAACACAGTCCGCTTATATGTTACAGATCAGCGATATCCCCCATTTTAGTTGTTTTGTAGCAATAAAAAATATTTAAATGAGAGTAAGATGATGAATGAAAACCGGAACTGAGTCTGAAACTGAAATTGAAAGATGACTGTATTGAGGACGTACTGCAACTCACACGTCCAAATTTTGAAATTCAAACAAGGCTTCATGTGAAAATTAGAAACATCAACGTAGCCAAGATACCAATGGCGCAAGGACATAATAAGTGAACTGAAAACTCATGACATTTTGAAATATGTAAACGAGTTTCACCACGCCAATTAGCTTAGATATTATTAATCCTTAAAACTACCTTAACTTTTCAAACATTAAAATATGAATTGGTGTTTTTGCTTTAGCAATGAATGCATTTAACTTCAGTCTTTATAATGTTTAACCGCCAAACGATGACTGTCTAATTACTTTGCTCTAAGCAGGAAAGCCATTAAATCAGATACATTTATAATCTTTCAAACATATCTTTATATCTTTAAACTCAAACTACTCGTTTCCGCCTCTATATCCCTTTTAAATCTATTAATAACAATCGGTTTGAGCCAACAACACTGAGAACCGATAAAAAAATCTGGTATTTTATTTTTCCTATAAAACAATGAATCTCAACTCGTCCATGCTAGGCCAAGACTCTGATGCATTCACCCGTAATTAACAATAATTGCTAGGTAATTACCAACTCAGCCTTTAATGTCGTTAAGAATGAACAAGTGAAGAGCAGATGAGACAATCGGGTCTAAGGTTCAAGAAATACTTGACGTCATGGTGTAACGAACGCTCGAATAGTTCTGTTTGAGAGTGAATACGAAGGACATGTGTTTTTTATGAAATAATAGCTATTTCATAAATATCAAGTTAAATATGTTTTGTTTCAGTTCGCTCGATATGTTCTTCTTGAAACTTGAATTATGTTTTGTCTGCAATGTTGACAATTTGTTTCTAATAAGATTTTTCATCTTTACAGGTAAGTTGATGAGTGAGCAAGAGCCATCTGCTTTATATGTGAGCATTTAGTACATGAAAAAATTGAAATAAACTTTGGTATTTTCTATATACCGTAGAATGGGGTTACTTTGAATCACGGGGTTATGTAGATTAAAAGTTCGTTTTCTTTTTAAATTGAAATTACAAAGTTTCTGAACGCAGCCGCAAGTTCTAGTTTTCATGGTTGGCAATCGTGATTGATAGTTTCTGTCATGTGTCAGTCGCTGCGAGAGCAAACTTTTGGAAGTGACAAAAAACAAAACGAAAAACGTACGTAATGGTTGTTAGTATTACATACTCTTGAATAACTTTAAAAGGAACAAGTCTGGTATTGATTTGACATGTTTTTCATAAACCTCACTTTGTCAAAAGGTTGCTAGGCTATCTCATTATACTTTTTTGTGTGCTTAAACCTTAACCATATATTTTGAGTAAGTTCTCTCAACGAGTTGCGGCAAATATTAAGTGATCAAGGACTAGTGTCCCCTGGAAGCATCCAAAAATACCTATTTCAGCAATTTAAGAGAGGTCGTAAAAGACGCGCCCGCTGGAAATATTTTCA
Organism: Oxycera nigricornis; assembly: GCA_963942545.1. Lineage (NCBI taxonomy): Eukaryota > Metazoa > Arthropoda > Insecta > Diptera > Stratiomyidae > Oxycera > Oxycera nigricornis. The sequence goes on from OZ012662.1 coordinate 97,188,632, forward strand.
ATTTCGATGAAACGAATATGATCGATGATCCGGGGAAAAAGATTGGGATTATACCGCAGAGGCGTTAAATATCCTGAAAAGGCAATAAACTTTTCTAAAAGCGCAACAACAGTGATGATCTGTGGATCGGCTGATGGCGTACTTTTACCGCCTCAGATAATCTGCACCTATATGACACATGAAAAAAACAGGCGCTCCGTGGACATCCATTTTTTTAAGAATAATTATGTATAACATGCTAAAATTATTAGCTAATAAAGCTTATTTTTGAATAAATATGTTTTTTTGTTCGACAAAAATAACCCAAGCCTATAAAAATCTACTAAGAACAATCGGTATCAAAGTAAGAACAATCGGTATCTCATTTGCTTTCAAAAACTTTTAATCGTAATTTTCAAGATCGAAAGATAGACAAAAGTTGATGCTCCAGTTTTTGTGTTTTTAAATTTAAGCCACTATTGCGAAAGATATAGTAGTTTGAATTTCCAGATTGATCAAAGTAACCCCATTCCACGGCACTCAAAATAATATGCAACCATACTCGCGCATTGTGGATAAAAATTCGAAACGATATAATATGCCTAACATTCGAAATTTCGTTAATTTTTTTAAGATGTCGCTACAGATTTTCATGAATTGTTCTGCTTTAATAAAGTTGGCAACCTCCAGATTCCCTATAAGGAATAAACAACAACAAAATTTCACTTCGCCCAAATGCATAGTTCATGGACACAAACTATCTATGGTCTTACAAAAGTTACGCAACAAGCATCCAAACAACTTTTTGCATGTTAATGAGCCTAACTAACCAATTCACCTTTAAGTATGGTGTCTTCTATCCATAAGGATTATACATATTTTAGCTTTACTTGGATCAAATTCGGAGCACAATTTATTTCATATTGGACCTCGATAATGTGGAATTGCATAACAACTTTATACCTTCACATCATTCAAGAGTTTGTGCAAAAGCAAATGGTGTTGTTGATACCTGAAAAAGTTCACCCAGTTGGTGGTAGCTACTTCTTTTACGATTGTACTTCAGGTTCAGTGCATTTATGGCTGGAAAAACTGGTATTGCCAATAAAAGGAAAACTTTATTTGCCGAAGTTTTGTCACTGTAAGCCATACACATTTGTGTGGTCAGTGACGAAAAAGTATCTTAACACATTCAACAGCTTTGGAATAAAGTGAAAGTTGTCGACTGGACTTACGTAGTAAAGTTCGGTTTGAGTTACCATTAATTTTCATGGATGCGAACGCTATGCAGGTGTGTCTGTATATGATCACGTAATAGTTAAGTACCAAAAGCAGTACTTACTTGACCGCTAGACATGATTTGTTAGCTGGAGGGTGCAAAATATGCTTGTGGAATTGGTTTCAAGTGGAATATTTTCGGGCGAGCAAAATTAGGAAAAACATGCACAATTTCAGAGTTTTGAATTATTAAAATGGATAGTCGTTCATATTTTGAGGTCATGTTGAAATCACAACACTACATTGTAACGAAGTTTTTTTGAACATTAAGGATCAATTCAAAATGAAAGGTGACTTCATTGAAAGCACTATAAGATTAATTTTGTTACATGAACTATATTGATTGATATCATGCATGGTATGTATGTAAGTATGGTAGCTTCAATTTTGTTTTGTAGACTAATCAAGTTACATTCTCATACATTTCAGTTTTTCATCTCCAAGAAGGAAATTGTTATTACCATATTTTGATGATTCCAAATGATAACAGCTTCTATAAGATATCTATATTTGGTTGATTATGTTTTTAAAAAATGCTCTTCTGCAATTTTATTCGCTTGTTTTTGGCGATGCCATGCTAGCAAACCTTTTCAGGTGCACCATCATACTATAAGTAACTTCGATAAAGGTTAAGATTATATCCCTCACCTCCGAAGGGGACGGAAGTAAGGTGGATCGAAACTGGGGGTTTCCCTACTACTATGGCATAAAAAGTTCGCAACTGTCACGCCCCCTTAAGGGGGAACACCACTGTAGAGGTAAAAAAATGTCATTTTTTGGAAATTTGTTTCTCGAAAACCAAACAAAATATCGAAATTTGAGAAAAAGATATATATTGTACAAGTATTTGATTTGAATTTTTTCAGAACTTGCAAAAACAAAATGGCGGCTCCCTAGCATTTCTTCAGAAACGCCTTATTTTCTCATGGTTTCGCGGCCGGGCCGTTTTCTCGTGAAATGTTACGGTTATGGTTATCAAAAAAAATAATTTCCGATAAAGCATACTAACAGGCAGAGAAGTACGTAGGATTTTTTTAATAAATTGATTTTTGACAAAATGGCGTCATTTTGAAAAAAAATGTTAAAAAAACGCTCGATAATTGTTAATAACATTTGACGTAGATACTTCCATACAGACACTAGTTTTGAACATATTGTAAAAATTTCAAGTAAATCGAACAAAAACTGATTGAGAAAAGAGTCCGGCCAGTTTGAAAAACGTTGTTCCGAGATAAACGCGTTTAAAGAAAAATTATTAATAAATTTGATATACATCTAGTCTGCAAGATACGCACTTCAGCGTTTTCTACTAACGTTCAACTAACAGAGCACATGTACGGTTTTGAAAGATTTATATTTGAAATTGTTCTAAATTTCAATACCAACAGCGTGCGGGGAAACGCGCGGGGATATGCGCGGAATGCGCTCCGAAAAAGCAGTGAGAGGTGCCGCGCTAATTTAAAATTTCGAACAGTTACAGATTTTTCCAATATGTGAAACTTTGCTACATGATTTCTTTGATAATAAGGTATATTTTAGAGCAACAAACTTTTTTTTTGATTTCTTGAAAATCCTACAGTGGTTTTCCCCCTTAAGAAGTTATGGGGGCTCCCCCAATAAAAAACTGATTATTTTGCTTATTTCCAGAGATCATATGAAACCTATAAACTGATCTCGGAAGTGACTTTGAAACTAGTTTGGATGTCGAAAAAATTTAAAAATGAAAAAACTTAAAAAAAAATTAAGAAGAAAACAAATAAAAAAATATATAAAAAATAAAACATCAAAAAAATCAAAAAAATCATAAAAATACATGAAAAATCATAAAAAAATTGATGCTTGTCATTTTTACCGTAAATTTAATATAAGAGATATATATATATATATATATATATATATATAGGGGTAACACTGTCGAGACTCGTTTTGCCCCTCCCTCCAGCTCGCCCCCGGCCCCTCACTCCCTCGCGCGGGTGGGAGTTCCCCTCTTTCGATCCTCGTACTCTTACCTCCTTCAAGGGTGGGGGTCAGAATCTTAACCTTTATCCTAACTTCTTCTACAAGAACTCCTCATGCAGCAATGAAATAATGCCAAGCTTGCACACATTAACTACACAGAAACGATTGCAGCCATTAATCGAAAAACCACATCCAATTATTACTTACATATTCAAAGCACATGTCCTCATCGAAGCACATTACATCATTTCTCACCACCGCGACCACAGACAATAAACCCCACGCTAAATTAAATGTTCATGCATTCCAACAATCCGGTCGATCACGTAGGTGAGTCCTAGATATATCTAAAGTTGCACAGATATTTTCTGTCTGCCACACTCGCCAATATATCGATTTGTAAATCATTAGAAACGCTACGCACATCATGTTTGTAGGTACATACATTTGTTAAATCGGCTATAGCATTACAATGTTATAAACTGCTCAGCAGTTCTAGGTGTTTTTAGCCAAAAGATATTCAGGTTTTGTGCAGAACAATCTTAACAGATGGCTCAAGTTACCTTTGTAACGTGGACATTTTTAAATTGTTTTTATGCGTGGCTAAGACTAAAAAAACACACAGTCATAGTGATAAATTGCTTCTTAGCTAAAGGGAACTAAACAATTTGAAAATATCATTTTGCAAATAATTTATATCAGTCATGTGCAGCCTTCATGCCTACGCATTCCATTCCGTCGCGCAGCTCGTATTTTAGATACAGTATCTATCTTATATTGGAATTACTCGCATATACGTGAAGTCGTTAGTTAGTGCACAGCTGAAGTGTATAAGCTGTAAACTTGATTCGAAACAACAAAGACTTTATAGAAAGGAGTTTATTCTTGTCGGTCTACCAATCCGATGAAGTGGTATAGGTGTTGTGGTCAGCCAAGCTGCTTCAGTGCTTCGGAGATAAAAATTTATATTTACTCGTATATGCATATGTACGGTAGATATGTAGAATGTCTATGAAGTTTTATAGGACCTTGATGGAATTCATGCAAGTTGATTGGGCGTATTGCATTCAAGACAATTAATTTGTAATTTTTTTTCGATTTTTGCTGATTGGAATTGAAGTTGAAGTACAACTAAAATCAAATACGTTGCGAAAAACCTGCACATCTTCCAATATAGCCCGTGAACTTAATTCCAACAGGAAACGGTTGAAATACTCAAAACTAGAAAGCCTAGAAATTGCACTCACTAAATAATTACATTTTCATATTCATTTTTCGGCATCAAATTCTGAATGCAAAATTAAAGAATGACTTCATATCGTTCCGTAAGCAACAATGTCTTTTAATTTTGAATGAAAAAGTCCAAATGCCATCTGGTGCTACACAAACATGTTTCCAAACAACCTTTGTATATGGATAACGCTGAAATTTAGCGATACTTTCAATATGAAGCTTTTTATAGGAAATTTTTATTTCTAACAGAAAATATGATTGACTTTTGACATTATTTGCGAAAAAAATTCCTAAGCTATTGTGTTTTTTTAAGGTATTTAAATAATTAGGAAATATATTACGTCACCAAAAAACATCGATACTATTAGTTATTTGCTTTTGAGCGCTTGTAATGAAGTATGTCAAGGAGTGAACGATATCACGATAAAAATGCTAGTCAACAAGAATTGAGACTTGTTGAGCTAATGGACATTCCGTTCCGGGGATGAGGCCACGAATCCTTTTTGTCGTGCAGACTAATTCATGTTCCGCCTCTACCTACCTAGTAGTGCGATGGCTGCTGGCAGGCCAGCTCCGTTCGCTGCGTAATGTCGTGGTTGCGTTCTCTAGCATAAATTTCGAAACCTATTTCAAGAGATTCAGCCATCTAAATGCCTGATTACTAATTCCGACAAAAAAATCAACATGCAGGCCAAAACTCAAGTTTTCTATCTACCACATGTCACACATGTCAAATTGAATTTGATAGTCAAAGGACTATTTTCACATTGGACAAAATAATAAATACAGTGTTTTTCAATAAGAACTTTCGGGCCACTTTTTAATTTTTTCTTCCAAATATATTTTCGTTCGTGTAAGCTTAATGAAAACTTTTCTAATAAGTTCAAATTATCTGACTTTGTAATAATTCTTTAGTTCAAACATGGGCCGAAATAAGCACTGTTCCCCAGAAAAGAGGATCGAAAACCACTCCATCATTGGATCGAAAAATTGTGCGCGTCTCTAAAAGGAACCCTTTCGCGTCTTCGGTCGTGATTTTGTGGGGAACAAATGCTAACGTGAGTGCTAGAACAATTCGTAGAAGATTATTGGACGCAGACTTACCAGCCCAATCACCAAGAAAAGTGCCTCTGCTAAATAAAAAAAACATACGGAACCGACTAAATTTTGCAAGGGCCCATTTAGATTGGAGTGGAGAAGGCATGAGAAAATGACGAAATATTCTGTAGAGTGACGAATGCAAACCTGTAGCACAACCAGGCAAACTTGGCACGCACTGTGCTCCAAACGCACCAAACGGCTCCTCAACATAAGCCGCGACACCCTGAGTTCCGTCGTTTCCGTACTAACGGGACACTGTTTGATCGGCAGACACGCAGAAAGGCTGGGTGTCCCTTTCAATGATTTCTGCCGAAGTTGCAGATCAGAGGAAGAGGAAGAAACCATTAAACACTTTCTGTGTGAATGTCCGGCGCTGTCCAGGAAGCGCATGCAAACCTTGGGCACACCCTTCCTAGACAACCTCACGGAAGCAGCCGATTTGGACATTGGCTGCATAGCCGGCTTTATTCGAGAATCTGGATGGTTCTCGTCATCCCGCAGGTTCTAGTGCCGCCCTTATATTCTGTGGTATCACAATGGGCCTCTCGTGGCCTAAGTGAGCTACCTTTGGATAAAAGGGGGCTGCCACTACAACCAACCAACCAACCAACGACGAATGCAAGTTCAACATCTTTGGATCGGACGGTAAAGAATATGTTAGGTGTCCTCTCAAGAAACCATTTGATCCACAATATACCAAAAAGACCGTTAAGCATGGCGGACATAACATAATAGTGTGGACAGCATTTTCATGGTATGGTGTAGGCCCGATTCGGTTGATTGACAGGGTTATGATCAAAGAAAGTTATTTGGACATACTAAAGGACATAATGCCGCCATTTGCAGAGGAAGACATACCGCTTCGATGGACGATAATGATCCGAAGAACTCTGCAAAAATAGTGAACAATTGGTTGCGGCGCAAAAACATCGGTTCTCGATTAGCCGGCCCAGTCACCGGACTGTAATCCTATTGAGAACTTGTGGAAGCAAGTCAAGGATAGGGTTAATGTACATAAACTTAGAAATATGTTCGAATTGTGGACTGCACTAAATAGAGATTACCACCTGATTTCAAAAGGAAGCTGTGAACGTTTAGTCGATTCTATGCCGGCTCGTTGCAAATAAATACTTTCAAATAAGGGTCACGCATTAAATTACTAAGATGATATATTTATATATTATTTAATTATAATTTACATCAATATGAAAATTAAAATTAAAAAAAAAACCTTCCGTACATAAGGTGAATTCTATAGAATCAAATATCTTAACAACTTAACAACAAATAACATATACCCTAGAAGTACAAATGTGCCCAATATGAATGAATTTCAGAATCTCACTTTTTTTTCGTTGTCCGTTTCACGTTTCACGTGAATCATCATCTAAATGCCCGATTTCTAATTCCGATAAAAAAATCAAGATGAAGGCCAAAACTAGAGTTTTCTATCCACCATCCATTTTTCACATTTTCATCTATATAGACACTGTGAAAATTATTCGCACCATACTGTTGCAAAATTAAACAGACAAGAAAGTGGCAAATTCAACACTTGTTGGAATTTCAAGTTTGAAACGAAATCAAAAATCAATTGATTTGACTCGAAATGATTATTAGGCAATAACACGACAATTTTTCCGAAAATATTCTTTGTTTGCAGTCTGCACCGAAGCAAAAAAAAAGTTTGAGTTCTGAAAAAAATCCTTCGTTCCACCTTCTGCATGCGCTGGCGACCCAGCTTTTAAACCCGATAACGGTCTCTCATTACAAGGTTCCAACGCCTGATTTTGTCAGTTCTCGTGTTATATTATATATATATATATATATATATATATATATATATATATATATACACACATATATATATATATATATATATATATACATACTAATTTTTTGGATGCAAATACTTGTACCAGGGAATATATAGCGTGTCTACTGTAAGTGATGTGAATTTTTTTAAATTAAGTTGATTTTTACAAACAATTCTATATTTTAGTCCCATTTAATTTTTTGGGTTTTGGACGAATGTATTGCATATTTTTTTATCTGTATATGTTTCAATGAAAGTATTCGAAAGGAGCAAGTTTTCGATGGAACATAGAAGAAGCTTTTTGAAACACTATCATTTTATTTGCAACTGGCCGAGTATTGCTGCTGCTGGTATCTTTTTTCGAAATTTTGCATCACGGTTTCCGTTGTTAATTATTTGCCATGAAAACGATTGTTTTTTCCCGAGCTATGGCTTTCATGACTTCATCAAAATGTTACTAACTCCAATGTCATTCGATTCGCCAATTCGAATCCATCCACCCATATTTGCATAATGCACTTAACACCACCTCCAGCCTTGAATCTATTTTGGCGGGTATTATTATCTGCGCCACCTTTAACATATTCCTCTTACCATTTACCATACGTTGCTTCGAAGCCAAACGCTCACACCATATTACCGCCACGAACTCGATTGCTCAGAAAAATGTCAATAACTCATTGAAACCGGAAAATGTTGTTTGAATATTTATTTTATGGTGAGCAATATTCGTTGTTTAACTAATGAAATTTTTTGTTGCAAAAGAATAAATAGTAACGACATATTGTATCTATTGTTGATTTCTGGACGTGAGTACGATATGACGTGAATAAAATTCGAATTATTTGCATAGTAATTAGATACAAGGCGTCCAAAACAGTTTTTAGAATAGTTTTTCACCGTTAAAGAATTTATTTCCCTGGAAACGTTCTCAAAGACTCCGTACGCTTGAAATGCCCAAAGAAGAAGTTAACGTGTGATTAAAATTCAGTAGGCATTTATCGGACTTCAATGAAGAATCAAATGAAATTTCTTCATTTCTGGTTTTTGTTCTGAGGTCTGCACGGCAGTGGTCTCACACCTGTTCGGTGTTCTAAGGGAAACAAAAATTTTGGCAGAAAAAATATGTGCACATAAGGGACAATTGGTATTTACATTGAATAAAATTTGATATGAATTTTTTTTAAAAAAATTAATACTTACTTCAAAGAATTGACTTCAATTTATGAAGCGTCTCGCAATGAACAATTTACAATTCAAAAAATAATTTTCCAATTGGTATGTTGCTTGCTATTCGCCACCACTGCTTTCAAGGTAAGAAATATACTCTTGGCGAAGGTGTGCCCATTTACAAATGTCCGCGTATGATGACGCCATGTGATTTTAAATTTTTTTAAAAATAAAAACGCGACGTTAAGTATCTCATTCTCAGGAAACAGAATAAAAAATCAATGACCAACATTCCTCCGAAACGATGTTGGTTTGGTGTGAACAAACAATGGTCAATGAGTCACCGCCATTGATTCAACTGAATGCTAATTACCAGGAATTGTTCAAGCCACAGTCAGAGCCATTCTTATATCTACAGATTGAACTAGAAGATAGAGAGTTTAGATGCAACAGGTAGAAAAGTCGAGCCATTTTAGGTAGTAGTATTTTAAATATGATTGACTTCTGATTGTGGGCTTAAGTAAGTGTTTTTAGTGGCTGTGATTTGAATAATTAATACTAGGCACGAGTATCAGGAAAATAATAAAAAACAGATTATGTCCACTCACACATGATGCCGATTGAATTAAATTAGGCAGCAAGACATGAGACCTTAATGTGCATATTATTTCTGGCATTGATTTCGAAACCAATTATTTTCTATTCGAATTGATTGCCTGTTTACCAAATATGGTAAGGATTAAGCCTCACTTATTTAACTTGGGCTATAAGCAGAATATATATATGTACATATGTATACTTGTTTGCTTTTTCAAACTATATACATATGTATGCATGTCATATAAACTAGATAAATTTGGATCGTTCGTATTTTTATTGTTTTTAATATACAAACATATAAAATGTTTATAAGACAATTACAAATTTTATATTTGTAGTAGAATAAAATAAATAACTTTTTATTATTCCAATACTTTTATTTCACTTTAGACTTCACAGCTTAACATTTGTGGCCGCCGCGCGCACGGGGTCGATGGCCGGTCAGGGTTGACCAATATGGCAGCGCCACCTATTTTTTCTCCAACGCATAAATAAATTCTACAACATATTTAAACGTCTTCGATCGAGCAGATGAATTGTTAACACTTTTTTGTGAATAAATATGTTAGATAAGTAGGAAATATTACTGTACTTACATACCTTGGATAAAAAAGTTAAGGCACGATACATGCAGCGAGAAAAGTCTTAATTTTTCAGTGGTATTTGTTTCGAGAATGTTGTTGTTTTAACATTATTTCAGGAGCTTGAAAAGTATATTTCAGTAACATAACATAAAGCAGCAAAAACATCAATTATTGGATTCATAGAAAAAAAGTATTTCCAGAAAAGAAACAACGCAAAAAAATGTTAAACCACGCTTCAAATAATTGGACTTTCGGAGCGAAAAAAAACACTAATAGATTTGCATAGAATCTTTGCTACGATAAATATTTGCCATTTGAGGTGAATAAGTGATCAAGAAAAGTAAGTTTTACAAGTGCATAAATAATGTGTGCCAAAAGAAAACCGTTGATTGCAGAAGTTCGCGAAATTATAGCTCAGTGTAGGCAGACAGGAATTTTCAAAAATTTAAAATATACTGTCAGAAACGTATTATTAGAATATAAAAATGCAAAATCATTTGAACTAACACCTCGATCAGGAAGGCCAAAAAAACAAACTCAGCGAAAAGAGATATAGATTGTTAAAGAAAACAAAAGGGATCAAAAATTAAGTTCTCCATTTTTACGGAACGAAGTAAAAAATCACTTCAGAAACAAAGTGTCTGCTCTGACGGTACGAAATATTATGAAAAAGTCGGGTTTTGAAGGTAGGATTTGCCGTCGAAAACCGAATACTAGCGTCAAAAAATGTGATAGTAGAATAACGTTTTGCAAAGGAGTACGCAAAAAAACCAAAGTCCTTCTGAAAATAGGTTATTTTTGTCGATGCAACAAAAATTAATCTGTTTGGGTCTGATTGAAGTTTGTATGTTTGGAGATATCCAAATACTGAATTCAATTTCAAACACACCAATCGCACAGTAAAACAATACGTTGGAAGCATTATTCTATGGAGTTGTATAAGGATTTCTGGACCTGGAAACTAAAAAGCTGATTGTCTGGATGCATCAACATTATAATCTGAATTTACTCAAAAGAAATATGAAACAAAACGCTGAAAAGATGGGAGTTTTAAACTCTTTTGGCTTGTACCAGGATAACAACTCCAAACATGGAGAGCTGTGCCGACTTTGACTCATTTATAACTGCTCAAAAATTATTGAAAGTCCTGCTCAGTCCCTGATTTAAAAACTGTAGAGCATCTTTAGTATTACTAAAAAAGTAAAGTTGCAATTCGTTAAGTAAACAATAAAAACGAACTGAAATTTGTTATTATTGAAAAATGGGCGAATATTTCACCAGCCTTCTGCAAAAAGTTGGTCAAATCGATGCCGAACCGCTTCCAGGAAGTTATAAAAATGCAAGCAAAGTCCACAAAATATTAATAATAAGTAAGTTTTTATATTTTCAAGGTAATAAATCCAAAATGGTTCAAATAATTTCAAATAAAACTATATCGTGTCTTAACTTATTTTGTGTTGCTTTTAATTGAAAATTATTATTTTTTCCTTAGATTCTACTATTGTTTTTTCTTATGTTAACTCCAAATAAGAAAAACTAAAGTCTCGATAAAAATATCACTGAAAAATTCAGACTATTCTGGGTGCATCGCTCCTTTTTTTTATCCACTCTACAAATGTTTGTATATATACATCTAAAACATAAAGATTTTTCTATTTCTTTTTCAGGAATAATTAACAATAAAATATCTGAAACGCCCAGAAAATCGCACAACTGCTGTTTATGTGGCTACAATTATCAATTTTTAAAGCAAAATAATGTTTTAGGCAATCCCAAGGAAAATTCAATCTGAGTTTTTACAACATTGAATTTTATTTCGGTTAAGGTTGAGATTATGGCCCCCACCCAGACATGTTTGGAAATCGAAAATATTAAAAAATAAAAGAATTTTTTTTCGGTAAAATATAAAAAAATATAATTATAAGAAAATTGATGAATCTCATTTTTACCATAAATGTAATATAAATAGGGGGAACACTTTGGAGATACGTTTTGCACCCCCTCTCCGCCGGTCCACTCACCCTGACCGGAATTTAGCATGCTTTCAATTTCTTTTCGACAAAAAATCTCATTTATGGTAGATCTCAAAACTGATTTCTTACGAAATTATTTTCGGGAAAAATTCTAAAGTTCTTAAAAACCTGAATTACCGTTTTTTTTATTTACGGAAAATCTATTCGTTTTGCTACTAATTTTTATCTACATATGTATGTCATGTGAAAGGAAAATATCCCTTAAACTTGAAATTAATCAACACTGAAATTAAAATAAATCAAAAAAGCTTGTACTTCCTCTGCAAAAATAATGTTTTTGGTAAAAAAAAAAAATTTCGAAATTGGTATTTGTATGTATTGTATTGTATGTATACGAATTGTGTATTTTTCATAGTTCAGTTTTAAGTTAACTTGTGAAATAAGTGGATTCAAATTTCACTGTGAGTTTTCTTGAGTTTTTATATAAAGAAACAATGAAGGATTCGTTCTTAATTATACCCGTTTCATATACATAGCTAGAACGTTGGAGAGAATATTTTTTCAAAAGTTTTCTCGACAAATTTGTACGTACATATATGCAAATAGCAGTGGCTCTACCTTTGGGGCTAGTGGGACTCAGCCCCACCACTTATTGATCAGCCTATATTAGTGCAAATGTAACAAAATATCATTATAGATTTCAATATAGTTTTCATAATTTCATTTCATTTCAAAATATAATGAAGCATTTTTACGCCCATGCTGTAGTTTACTTTCACATAGTCTTCGTGCCACGCACTGTAGAACCATTTGTTTTTCTCTTCGACTCGCTTTGTTGTGCCTGCACCGAGTAAAAGCTGAGAGTAAAATTCAAACTTATTTTCTCTTTGACAATTTTCCACCTTTAGTACGAGGAAGGGGCAACATAGATTTTGCCCCGAAAAAGAGTATTTCGATTTGAATGTATGCGTGAATTCTATGCTGAAGCGGCGGGAGTGTGCGTGTTTGAAATAACATGTGTATACATCGTGGACGGGCTAATCATATACAGCCTGTTCAGTGCTTCGACAACGTTTAGTCTTGGCATGGTCTGGATAATACTTTTGAGCAGGCATGACCAACATTTTTTACGACGGCCGAAGGGGGTGAAGGTGAAGAATTAAAATGTTTTTAAACAATTTTTTTTATTCAGAGTGCACTGAACTTTTATTAAAGCTTGAAATGTTATTCAAAACACGATAATAGGAATATATCTTTGATTGCCAGCGAATCTACTATTGGGGAAACCGATCATTTAAAATCACTTAACGCTGCACATGTGGTACCTCTTGGGTGGAGTGGAAACTCACATAAGAACTTATATTGGTGATAGAAAAATTCGTACCAGTAGCCCCACCATACTTAACTCCCGCGAACCGCCACTGGCAAATAGTAGAAAATATCTTACCAAACAACATATATCCAAGAAACAAATTGGTATTCAAACCAATGTTTTCGTAGACACGACCAATCGACCTAAAAATATTTGAATGAATTTCGATCGTTTGGATATACCACATGCCATATGTGAAGAAAGACTATTCAAGAGTTTTTCCAAAAAAATCTATTCTCCTCTAAAATTTTTTTTTAATTGTATTCAATTCAGCACACTCCTTGATAGTTAATGCACAGTCTGAATCCCGTCTACATTTCCTATCATTAAACACGTTGCGCAAATAGCACTTTGCGATGGCCCCGACAGGAACTACATTTTGTGATAATGAAATAATGTTAACAGCAAGAGGAAACATTAATTAGGCTTATCGTACTCGTAAGAGCATTTGTAACGACATGTTGGCAGACAAGTGCACTTCAATGCTCCATCCTACCGCGAGATACAAAAATCCACCATGACTCTAAACAAGGATAATTCATGGAGCTCCACTTTAGATCCCATCGCGAAAGCCTGTGTCGATTCGCACTATTAGGTGTTTCCAGTCTGCCTAGCATCGCTGCCTATGCATCCATGATATGTGGAGGCAGCTAGAAGGAATCCTGCCGGTGGCAGGAACATGGACAGAGATCTATGGACGCCAAGTGGGTGAATCAGTGAGTGCATCACGCTGGTATGTAAGTACTCGTTCATCAGCATGTCTACCAGCAGCCTCGACCAAACAGGCTCCACTCTCGTTAAGCATTTTTGCATCAAGTTTCGAAACAGATGAGATACTATCTATTACGAAGAGATACATTCGATGCCGTGGCATTGAGACCTCCCCATTTAGAAGCTCTGGGCGTGTGAGTATATGCAACAGCTATGGCTCGATAATGGCCAACGCGAGATAGGCGCAGGATACAGTTTGAGCACTTGGATTAAGTGTCCTACGCCCGATTCTGCTGTTGCCAAGTATCCTCGAAATACGATGCCAATTTAATGGTAGCAACTAACGATATAGGCGTTTCGCAACAGACACCTCTGCCTCTTGTTTTTATTATGTAAACATATACTCATACTATGAATATTGACGACTATTTATGCTTTCGACGATTATGACGAAGGCCATGGACATTATTTTGGTTTATTAATATAAGCAGTTGCATCAGAGGATGCCAATGAGGTTGGACATTTCACGGTGGATGTCACGTTTCGTGAATGGTGGCGAGTAGTCCTGTAAATTTCAATCAACTGATGAGCCTGAGATTAAGGGTGGAATCTCAGAGGCCGAAAAAAGGTCTTTTTGCAACTGATTTGTGAGGAAATGAAGACAGTTCTTATTAAATCAGTATAATATTTATTTTAGGCGATGTTTGAGGTTGAAAAAAAACATATTCTTCTAAAGTGAAAGTTAACAAATTTTTCAAGGATCTTGAAAGCCATGTCGTCACTGACGTCGTAAATTGCGTAAGCGATGCTTGCTGCAATTTTCATCTGAAATCAACAAGCCAAACATTTTCTTACTAGAAAGGGTTTTTTTAGTAGATAGACTAAAATATTTGCGAAATTCGAAAATTAACCCTTCAAAACAGGCTCAAAAAAATTACGATTTTCACGAAAAAAATTCGTTGTACTTCCAGTCAAAAATAGTCCCAAAATAAGTTGTTTTTTTAATCTTTAGTCTATATAGAACAGTTTTTTATGCTCTTTAAAATGAATGCTAGGTGATAAAAATCGATTCACTAGTTTCTTTATTATCACTTACCCAATTTTAAAAAACATGGTTTCGAGAAAAGGCCGTTTAAAGTTTGTGGTCAAGAGAAAAAAGCTCGGTGCCATGCACTTCCGGGATGCATCTCTTCCACAATTTTGAGAATTAGCTTTTAAAACTTTGACATGATATTTTTAGGAGATATATCTATCTATTAAAATAATTAAAAAATCGATTTTTTGAAGTGTCTAAAGGTACTTCCCCCCTTAAAGGCACAAACTATTGTGCAGCAAATCAATTAGGTAAATAAGATAAACCAGTTTACAAGTTAAGTTCATTTTATATCTTAATCGTATAATTATTCGACACAATTGGAGGCTTTCAAATTTTCAGAATTCAAGTCGAAAAGGCACACATAATTTCGAGAATTACATATGGACTCCTAATATGGAATCAAACGACATACAATAACATAATGGACATATCACTAATTATCACCAAGGCATATAAGATTATCTACATTCTACGAAAACTAACTACCACAGCCGTGGTGTATACAATAAGTCCAAGAACTCAACCCGAATAAGTTGATTTACATGGAAAACGGAAAATTCATGCATAAAAATCTACAATACTATGAAGGAAAAGCAACCAAATTAGATAAAAATTTGGGGAAAATGACTGTAATTCGAGAAACGCGAATAATATATTTATAAAATTTGCAAGGACAGAACATTCCAACTTCAACAAGCAGTGCAGCTTATTTCTACAACAATGTACACCATAACATTAAAGGAAATGACCAAGGTATCATCTTTCAAAACATCACTGCGGATACATCTACTTGAAAAGGAAAACTCACAATATTAAGATTTAATAAAGTCTAAGGACAAGCCGAATGAAATCATTTGCCAAAATATACCATTTTCCATAAATTAATGAAGGAAAAAATTAGCGAAGAATACTATCCCTTATGCCGATATTCATCGTCTGGGAAGTACTAAACAAATTAAAAACATAGCGAATTCAACTTCCTGTAAAACGACACTAAAAAAAATATCTTCTTCAGAACCAACATTCGAATGTAAGTTACAATTACAATCAGCTCCACTAAAATCAAAGCTAAACATGTATTCAACATGAAATAATTTATAAACATATATTCTGAATTATTAATCTATCTAAACTACATACTGAAGTATAAATACGGAGAATTATTGAAAATTGTTAGAGTGAGTGATTGAAGGAGACGCAGGTGGTTTAAGGCTCAGGCTCCACGTCCGATTCCAAATCGGTTTCGGTTTGTTTGTTTTTAAGAATGAACGTCATAGCGGCGCGACCTTTTCTTATTTTGCATGTTATCTATAGGAGAACCGGGCGACCCTGCATTCACGTCCGATTCGATTAAGAACGCCGGTTTTACGACCCGTCCGGTTCAGAACGACTCGGGTCGACGTTCCGATTCATAATTAGAACGAAGGCGCTTCCTTCTCGCTCATTTACACGCTTTCGCCATAAGATCGGATGGCACCCGGCTCCGCGGCCGGTTTTCAGAAACCGATTTTCTGTATGCGCATGCGTTGTGGTCATTCGTTAAAAGGCAGTGAACGGAGAAGACCATGGAGCAGGTGATAGCAGCAGTAGGAAATAATCCGGTAATATGGAGTATTGCGGATAAAGACTACCACAACAGGGAATTGAATGATGCGGCGTGGGAGAATGTTTGCCAAGAAGTGTGCCCTAGTGCCAGAATACATCCATTTTAGGATTTTAGCACTGACACTATCATCAACACAAAACAGATGTTTTCACGATGAGCATCGACACGAGAATGAACACTAAACAAACTAGAGACCTTAAAACGTGGAGATATGTCAAAATTTGGGATTCGCAAAATCGACCCCACTACAATAACTTCCCATAGGGAACTGGGAAGTTAACAATCTGATTCAAGAGCCTCGCACTTTCTTATTTCAGATTTGGAATCGGACGTGGAGCCTTGACGCCCGTCGTTCTTATTGTTTACGCATTCCAAATAATAATCGGTTTGTAATCGGACGTGAAGCCCGGGCCTTAGTCGGAAGAACCTTGGTATGCTGAGAGGCACGAGCAGATCGGCATCTTTTCAACGTTGAAAAAAAAAATACACAAAGTTTATACAGTGGTGGACAAAAGTTTTCACACATTGCCGTTTGTTGAATAAAACAAGTATTGAAACAAAACCAAAAGAACATAGTTAATCAGTTCTTTTTGGAAAATAAATATTCATCCCTTAGCTATTAAATATCACAATAGTAATAAATAAAATAATATCCTATTCTAGAAAATAAGAAAACATTTTAAATTACTCATTTTTACTCGAACAAAAGTTTTCACACAGTTCATTGTATTTTGTTATTTATAGGCATAATTTTCAAATTAATATTTCCTCGAACGTCCCTTCTGCCTTATCACCTCTTTTCACTTCCTAAGCATCCACTAAACCAGCTTTTTTGTATAATCTGCCGTTGTTTTTTGCCATTCTAATTGAAATACATCCTTTAAACGTGTTTTGTTAGAAATAGTATATTTCCACAAGCGTCGTTCTAGTTTTTCCCACACATCCTCAATTGGATAGTGATCTGGTTATTGCCGGACAGTCGGTAAAGTATCAGCACAATTATATGCAATCCACATTTCAACATTATGAGCCGTATGTTTATGGTCATTGTCTAGTTGGAAATAAAATTGATCATCTAAGCCCAACACTCTTATTCTCTCTCTTATTCAAATTTTTCTTTAGAATATTTAAATAGAGCTTTTGATCCATAGTTTTTTTTTCTATGAATAAAAGCTCGCCAACACCTGAAGCAACCATACATCCCCAAACCATAACTCCTCCACCACCTTGCTTTACTGTGGTAGCAATGTTCTTTACATTTAATTTTATGTTGGGTTTTCTTCATACCAGGGTTTTACCGTCACACCGAAATACATCATATTTACTCTCGTCGGAGAATAATATATTATTCCGGAAATCTTCAGGCTTGTCAATAAAGTATTTCGCGAATCATCCTCTTTTTAAAATTTACTAATTAGAGGTTTTCTTTTAGGTACCCATACATCGATGAAGGACTCTACGTACGGTTTTTGGATGAACAGTTTTTTTAAAGTCAGCCTTAATTTGGGCTGCAACGTCTGATGATGTTGTCTTGCGAGTTTTTTTAATTGTTCTTACAACCTGTATTGTGTAAATTTAAACCAATTATATGATTCATAAATCGCAATGAATTATTTTCAACTAACCTGTGCTTCTTACCTTGTAGTAAGTTTTCGCAGTCGTCCATTTCGGGGCGAACTTTCAAATTCTGCCTCATTTTTGAAACATTTTACAATACTGCATATTGTATATCTGCTTCTACCCATTATATTTCCAATTTCGCCATACGATTTATTTTGTTTGAATAAATTTAAAATTATTTTACGCTCATCTTGTGCAGTTTCCTTCGGCCTGCGAGCCATGATCACAGCTTTAAAGACCTCAAAAACACGCGAATACGATTCACCGCCTGTCAAATACTTTACGAGACTTTACCGTTAAGTTATCAATATCAGTCTTGCCAGTGTTACAACTTTCTCAATGTTGGACATCTTTTAAAATTTAGTGTGTGAAAACTTTGGTCCGGGCAAAAAACGTGTAATTAAAAATGTTTACGGCTTTCTCAGATTAGGGTATTCCACTGTAAGGTCTATTTTTGTGCTTTCGTAGAATAATGAATGAAATATGTTCTTTTGAGTTTGTTTCAATGCTTGTTTTGTTCAACGAAGCTCTATGCGTGAAAACTTTTGTCCACCACTGTATGTACATAAGTATATTGCGCACGGAAGGTACAAGCCACAGTATTAGTAGGTAAGCCCATTTTGTAATGTTTCATATAAAGGCATACTATCTAGTACGGCCCGCGGTTCTAGGGAACAAAGTCATATGTTTTCTTTCATTTATCATATGTATGTTTGTTGTCATTTATCACATGTTTACTGCCATTTATGACATAATGGCAACTATCCACTGGTCGAGACACTGCCAGAACTAGTATATGCACTTTTCATGTTACGCGTGAACTCCCAGAAACTTCAGTTCAATGAATTACAATAGTAAAACGTCTTCGCTGACACAAATTTCATTTGCTTTTGACAAATTGATGTAGAGAAAAAACCAAAATGCCTGAAAAAATGTCTCATGTGTTGAAGTGAAAGATGATGTCCACGAAAGTGCTTTATCCTCTGCAAATCTGGCAGTGCTTGGCAATCATCAATTTTTGCAAGCACTTGGCCAGCACATGGTGACATTTCTTGGAAAGAAATTTCGTGTTTGAGGCTTCGATTGCATGCTGGGTTTTACCTATAATGTTGTGCAAGCAAAGCGTAACAGAGAGAGAATTTTTGCAGGGGCGGTGGTGGTTTAGGTTCACAAGGAGCAGGTGTGAATCGTTATCTTGTGAAGAATTTTGCTTTTATATAAAAAATACCTATACAACTCAGTTTAATTAAATTTGCATTCGAAAAAATCGTCTTTGTTTTATTTTCTCCTAAAATTCACCTCGAAATTCAACCTTCATATGGTCGCAATGCGAAAAACATTTTCAAATAAGGGAAACCCACGCGCCATAATTGTGCCGCCACTGTTATGTTGCAATCACCGCAGCAGCATCTGGCGCGCATTTCAAATGGATGCCGTTACTTAAAATTTCTTCGGCTGTCGAAAGTGCGGGTGGTAGTGTTTACTTCGCAAATAAGTTATCTTTCTGCTGCAAATTGATTTTAAATTTCTCGTCATGGATGAACTAATTGCCACTCTCCGCGCCTTAGTGATCTACCGCAAGGACCCGTCCACAATAAACGACATCCTCCGCGATTACGTGACATTCGAGGGAAAACCGGTGGAGGTCACCAAATATGGTTTCACATCAATCGAGGAGCTGCTGGAAGCGTCCGGGGAGTTTAAGGTGTCCAAAAGGAAAGGTGAAAAGTATGTGAAAGCCCGGAAACATGAATCCACTGCGCACATCGCAAAGTTGGTGGAAAAGCAGAAATCCACGAAAAGGACCCGCAAAGTGTACGCCTCCGGCGTCAATGTCAAACCCAGCAAATCGTACAAGAAGAAGAAGCGTGAATCCGAGATATTTTGGGGATCGGTGCCCAGGAGCTCCCGCACAGGATCGAGTTGCGATTCCTTTCCAAGTCACCCAAACTCGTCTTTTTTAGATGGGTGGCAGCCGCCGTTTTCTAGGCCCCAACACTTTGGCGGCACCTCTTCCCAAGGATCGATGCCGGACAGCACGTTTTGCAGCTTCCACCGAAGTTTCCCGGAGCCAATCAACAACTACAGCGACCTCGAAATAGCGGTCGCCTTGGAAGTGTACGCGGCGTTCAGAGGAGTGACGCCGCCCAGATACCACGTGTACACGGTGGATGCATACCGGGGCTACTTCTGTTCGGTCGCCATCGACAATGTTCACTGCTCCACGGAACCGTCCTTCTATGAGAGTCCTTTGCAAGCGAAGATCGAATGCGCGTATGTGGCCTTGCAGATCATCCAATCGAACAACATGCTGCGACTGTATCCTGTATACGACGGTTGCCCCAAAACGTTGGCCAGAAAGATTGCCGTGGAACTACAACTGCACGGTGGGGGCGCTCCGTGTCACAGGATTCCTCAGCTGTTCCGCAGCAGGAACGGCGAAACGCTACCGAACAATTGGCTGTCGGTGGTGAAGCAGTCCGCACTGTTTTCTATGAAGGAATCCGATTCGGGAGACGTTGTGGTGCTGAACAAATGGCTGTAGATGCCTTTCAAAAAGTCCCGATCCTCATCGTCATAGTTTGTAGTGAATCTCGGGAAGAGAGTTTTTAATTTTTGTCTTTCAAATTTCGACGTCAAATTTTGCGTTTGCAACACTTTTGTATGAGTTAATGAAAAAAGGAGTTTATTTACATACACTTCAGCGGTATGTTTCGTAACGATAGGATGTTAAAGTGGTAAAGCATTTAGTATGTAAGATAATTACTTATAATTATAATAATAATTTAGCATTGTTTAGTCGAGCTGCTCACTTTATTAGTGCAGCAAGCAAATCAAATTTTCTCGAAGGAGACTGGACAATATTTACCGCTAAATAAAAGTCTTCCACAAACACGTTAGTCATAATTCAATTTTTAGGATCAACCAAAAAAAGGACTGGATTTTTTTGTTTAGATTGGATGATGTCTTTGACGCCAACAAAATCTTTGTGAAATTATGTAAGGTGCCAGTAAAATAGTATTAGGTAGTCAAGAAAACAATTCCTAAATGTCCTGCGCTGCACATTGATATTATCATTTCGATCGTTGTGGAATGCATGACTTCCAGGAAATGCTTCCTTGATCACGTAGCCCGTTTTTTGCACCGTATAAAATTTTCCAAACCAAGTAAATTTTTGTAAGGAATAAATTTTACTTTGACAATGATTTGGAAAGGCAAATAAAATATCATTGAGCATCACAGAATATCCTCAATGCGTTTTTATCAACATGTTTCCATTAACAAACCATTTTGGAATGTCAAAAGGAGTTTTCCGAACGGATCTAATTTGTTTTTGCTTGATCGAAGAAAATTTTCAATAAAGTTCCATGAAGTTGAAAAAGAATGTGAATGATCCAAACATGTTGATTTATTTGTAGACCAGAAAAACCATGGTTTTTATATTTTAGTCCTGATTAAGATTTCGACGAAGGGTTGACATTCTTCGACTTCAACTTGTAGAAAGATTGTATTGTTATCTAATCAAATAGCTAAGAAGCCTTTTCACCAGTTTGTTCTTTAAGGGGGATAGCCACTGTGATGGGTCAAAATTTGATCAAAAATATGTGTACAAAATTGCAAGTCAAAATTTCAAAAATTGACTAAGTTACAATGATTGTAGTGAGAGCAGCTGCTCAGTATCGCATCGAAAAGGTTAATAAAAAAATTAAGAAAGTCAACAAGACCCCTGGAGATGAAGAGGAAGAACCGTCATATGGTCCAGGACTCGATAGTTTAATATAGGTATGAAAATTTAAAAAAAAATTATATATGATTTCATTACGAGAGAAATGGACTAAAATCTTTAAACGCATTTTTCTCGTAACGATTTTTTTTGAACTGGTCGCATCAATAACTCGAACAATTATTAAACGATATCTAATTTTTTGTTTTTGTTTTGTTCGTCTTAGTAGTGGTTAAGGTTTAGCGTAGCCCATTTGAATTTTTTTGTTTTTTTACTATTTTTTAAACTATATTTGAAAACCAAAAATAACAGTCGAAAAAAATGTTGTCAATTGGTCACCATTTTGTGAAAAATCAAAATAAAAAATAACGGCTACGTACAACGATAACTACATTCATACAGATTACAAAATTTTTATTTAGTTTTTTTTTTAGACTACCGGCTTTTAAAAAATCGATGCGACCATGGAGGGGGAATTTTCGTTCAGGCGCTACGGCATCGTTTATATTGTTAAAACTATTTAATATTTTTTAATACAAATTTGTGGAAAAATTATTAGGTGTGTACTTAATAAAAAAAACCATCCAAAAATTCCTCTACTTACTCGGTCAAAAAAACTATTTAAAAATCACTAATTTTTCGGCTGTCACAGTGGCTATCCCCCTTAAGGGGTAACACTTCTCTAGGATTTTCAAAAAATCGATTTTTTTATTGGCTTAAACTGTACTTTAGGGCCATAAAAATGGGATGTCGGTAGTTTCACAGCGTGGAAAAATTTCTAAAGGTATAACATTGACAGTAACTTTGAAATACCAAAATCTAGTGAAATACGTAAGGATTTTTTGATTAATTGTTTATTTTTAATTTTATAAACAATTTACGGCTAAATTTTTTGTCAAAAATCTTTTTTTTCAAAACAGCGCCATTTTGTTAAAAATTAGATTTAAAAAAATCTTCTACGTACTTCACTAGCTATTAGTTCGCACTTCAAGAAAAAATCTAGTTTTTTGTTCTAGGAGCGACCGTTCGAGAGAAAAGTTACCGATAACTTTTTAAAGGTGGATCACACAACAGCCGAATACGAGGTTCTGTATCCGCCATTTTGCAAAAATTACAATTTTTTTAAAAATACCGTTAGACAAGTAATATTCTCTCAGAGCAAACATCAAATTCATTCAAATCGACCACGATTACTTTTGATTTTGTTGGTCTTTTAGCAATAAGTGGAATTTAGTGCAGTCATAAAATGGCACCGTTTAAAGTTATCATTGAAAAAACAAATGATTATTTAAACGGATGTCAAAATATTGTTGTGAAAGGTTAAATTCACATATTTACATCGTAATTACATTCAATTTACAATAATTTTAGTGGAACTGAAGTGAATATGGGACGCAGAAAACATTGCACACCGGGAAAAAAAAACGAAAAATTATTAAACAAATGATATCAGAACGCAAAACGTACATCGAAATCAGAAAAATCCTGAATTGTTCAAATAAAATGATTTGAAATGCAAAATTATTTGAGCAAAAAACCGAAACGCGTGGTCGAGTGAAGGCTATGTCGCATTTGTTGGTCCACCGGCTTATACGGTTGAGCAAAAAGGAACCATTCATGGCAGTCATGCAGCTTAAAAATGAGCTCAATTTGACAGCTAATGTAGAAACAGTTCGTCGACGATTAAAACAACATAATCTTAAAGCCTGTAGTCCAAGAAAAGTTCCTTTCTTAACTGCTAAGAACATTGCACGGCGCATACATTTTGCTAAAACGGATTTGGACTGGGAAGTGGAAAAGTACACTTTGGTCTGATGAAAGTAAAATTGTGCTATACGGTGGTAAACGGTCTCGTAGTTATGTTAGAAGAATGCAGAATACGACCCAAGGTTCACTACAAAAACCATAAAACATGGCGGTACAAGCATCATGATATGGGGATGCTTCTTTTATTATGGTGTTGGCCCAATACATTGGATCAAAACCATCATGGATCAAACCGTTTATGTTGATATACTGCAGAATGTCATGCTGCCGTATTCTTCGGTAGAAATGCCGCTCAGATTGGTCTACCAACAAGACAATGATCCGAAGCATACCAGCAGAAAAGTGAAAAAATGGTTTGAAGACAACTGCATAGCTTTATTGGAGTGGCCTGCACAGTCACCTGATCTCATCCCAATTGAAAATCATTGGACGGATATTTAGAAAAGTATTTCAATTCGAACACCAACAAATAAAAAGTATCTTTGGATTGCGACTGAAGATTCCTGGAATTACATATCAGTTGAGAGGTGCCAGCGATTAGTTAATTCCATAAAAAAGCCGCTGTGCAGCAGTTATTGTTAACAAAGGACATACAACACAATATTAATTTTAATTAAATTTAGTTCTACAGTTATAATTTCTATCATTTAACACAGTAATTCCAAAAAGGTTGTGAAATTTTTGAGTTTTTATATGGATTGGTGCTATTATTTTGAACGGTCAAGTTCTGATGTTTCTTCACAAAATATATTTTAATTTTTAAAGGATTGATTTAAAAAAAATTAATTTGCATATTTTCGCAGGAGAGTACTTTAACTTTATAAATCTGAAGTGGGTCTGTGAATTATTATATTATGAATTACATTTTTTCAATCACGAACATTTCAAGGACTTTTCAGTGCTATTTTTTGGACCGCATCTGTAGATCTTGAAGGAAAATAGACAACTTTTTCAAAAATTTATTTTTAAAACCAAAAATCTATTTTATTTAAAATTTACACACATAAAAGTTTAACATTTCAAGAAGTTGTAAAAAAATGTTCAACTAAAAATATTGAAAATTGTTAATTTTCCTGCAGTTTTCCTCGTCCAACCTTATTTTCCGGGAGGCAGAATATTTCGGTGCAGGATCATCTCAAATCAAAAATTCAAAAAAATCTTATATTTTATGCCCTTGGCTAGTGCTTGAACGAAGGGGTTTAAAAAAAATTAAATTTAAAGTTTTGAGATGGGTTTGAATGAAATTTCGATTCAAATTTCTAAGCATTTTTCCGATTCTCAACGTTTTTAAAATATGGTTTTTTTCGTATAAATTAAAAACGAGTCAACCGAATGAAAATTCCTTCGTTCAAGCACGAGTCAATACTATAAAGAGGAAGTGTGCAAAGTTTCAGCAAAATCAGTGGATTCGTTCTCGATAAATCGCGCCTATCGTTCTCGAGAAATCGTGCCTATCGCGCGGAAAAACAAAGCTTCGAGCAAAACGCGTTTAAAGTTTTGTTTTACCGCGATTTAATGAATTATAGTTATTTTTTAACGACCATAAAGTAATTCGTTCGCCTCATCCGCGATGTTCAGAACATCCTTTTGACGTTGTGATGTTTGATGAAAAAGCAATGAGCTGATTTTACGTGGTAAAACCGCGCTGCATGCTTATAATACGCTTGGTAAGTACGTACGTACGTACCGACCGCGTGGTATTCAAATCTCAAATCAATTGCTTGAATTTACTTTCAATTTGGTGTGAATATCCTTGAAGTACTATATTTTATCTGGAATAAAAAAAATTTTGTCGATTTTTTGAAAATACTAAACCTACGTAACCCGTTAAGCTCTGATGTATAATCCAAGCAATTAATGCCTGACACCAACCGAAAATTTCCACTATGAAAGTTTCTGCGCTAAATGAGCATTCGTCGATTTCTCATGTTTCTGCTATTGAACTCGAAATAAAAATCTCGGAATGATTTTAATTAGGAATTAATTTTCCATTGCGTTTCAAAGAAATCTTGAAGTCAAGCCGTGGCAGAATAACTTATGCATCAGTTACATCGCCATCACCACACCATTGTCAACTTATTTGAATGGAAAGTATGTAATGATAGGAAAAAAAGTGGCAAATTAATTTTCAAATTATTCGAAAATGCGCTGATCTATTGTTAGGGACAATTGAGTTGCTTTCTTGTAGCAGCAACACCGTATTTGGTTCAGTTCAGAGGTTGATAAACTTCCCAAAGAAATGCTTTTCTATTTGTGGATTCACCCATTTTTGGGTGATGTTATGATCGCAATCTTTCTGTAAAAGTTGTTAAATCATTAAATAAAACACCAAATTTAGGTGACTCCCACATAAATTACGGCATCAAATAGCCATCTATGATAATTTCATTTAGTTGTATGCAAATAAGCAACCATTTTTCTGGAATATTCGGTATAAAGCCGAAATAGAAAAACTATTCTGTGTTGAACAGTTCAGCGAATTCATGGAATTGCAATTTATTGTGTAAAATGAATGTAGTAGCTGCATTTCCCCCTAGGTCTGTATTCATACTTTGAATCACTTTCCCATAATTATTAAAATTTAAGTAGCCGAGTTATGTGGTTTCCGTGGAAACTGGAATTAAAAAATTGCGGTTTGTGTTCAAAAACGAAGTGAAATGATATAATAAGCATTGTTTGGTCAGAAAGTCATCAATGGTTTATTACGGTTGAGCGCTTTCAGGGCATATCAAGAAATTATGCAAGCCAGAGATGAGAAGAGCGTTTCTTGGACTCCTGGTACATTTTCTCTGGGCTTGTAGAAATATTGAATGAAGTTGATACATTGGATATTTTTGCTATTAACATCCTTTTTTTCCACTACAACATTATGCTTTCGGTAAGTGTTTTCTTGGAAAATTATTCAGTTTAAATATCGATGGAAAACAACTCTTGAGGAATTTATTTTGGAAAATAGTTTCGACAATTTACTGGAATCGATTTGTTTTAGAAAGATAACTCTGACTGCCAATTTTAGGAACTTAATGCTGCACAAATTTTTAGAAAAGAACCACATATAACCTTTTCCAATATAAAAAAAAAAATCTTAGCCTGAGGCCTTAGAGCTAGCGCTAATTCTTAAGCTACAATTTGTAATTTATTACATTGTAACCAAATAACAATAATAATAATAAAAAATTTAAACACATTTAAGATTTTATGGTATAAGTTCTTATAAATAATTATAGTAATTATAATAAATATCGGAGATATAGTGAAACCTCTCTTGTACGACCGAACATTTCGTGATATGCGATGATATTGGTAATATGGTTATAAATTTATAAAATTCTCCCTTATTTTAATCTGGAAAGTACCTGGTCGTTGTGATTGCACTTGTTCGATTGTTGGTGCTCGCTGTATTACAATAGTAAAATTGCACTGTATGGAATCGAACATGTTTCAATGGCACCAATGACAAGGAATGCGAAATCAAATTGAGGTCACGTTGAAATTAAATTGTTTGCACTGTGTGGAGCATAACTTGAAATCGATTACTTCTACGTTATTTCTCTTTTAATTTTCAATTAAGGACTATCTCTGTATTGTAATGAAATGAATGTTTGGCGAACGAAATCGCTACGAAATTTCAAGGCAACAAGTCTTTCGTCTCCGTGGTCTCAATGGACGTTAAGTCCAGGTGACAGTGGGCCTAACGCGTACAACGCATGTGGACACGCAAGCGCTAGGTCATGGTAGGATGGGCCCAATCAGCAACATCTGCGCCTGACGAGCTCCGCTGAAGCTCGTTTTCTAACCGGGAGTAGCACGGCCACCCGACAGATTGTTCTTGTACGCGGTAGTCTTTTAGTTTTTTTTTGTTTTTTTTTAGTTGTTTGGGAATTTCACGCGTAGATCGGAAGTAACGTAAAGGAATTTTTAACTCTCGGGTATGCCTCGAACGCGGTATTATCTCGGTATGCGCGAGAAGTCTTGGGTAAAGTATTGTAGGGGACATAGCCTCACAAGATGGATAGTATGTTTTGTTTGATAATTTTTTTTTGTCGAAAATGAGATTCGGGACTGATGCTAGAGAACGTACCCGAGACAATACGCGTCGGACTGAGCTGGCGTGTCAGCAGCCATCACATTAGTCTGAAGGACACAAGGGTTCGTTGCCTCGTCGCCGGAAATTATCCATTGAGTCCAACGGGACGAGAGTCTTGTTGCCTTCAAATTTCGTTGCGATATCGTTTGCCAAACATTGATTTCATTACAGTATGTACCGCGATAGTTTTAATGTACTAAACTTTAGCTTGCTAAATTGATGTTGAATTTGCTGGTGAGATGCTAGAAAATAGCACAATTTATTATACTGGGTTGTTACATGTGAAATTTCTGGTTAAAAGATCATTTTAAAATGTTCTTTCTTTATGATTAAATTCTGAAAAGTTCACTTTATTATTTATATTTTTATGAAGTAATGTTCATTTCTATAAATTTTTCGCCTACTTTTTTACTCGATATTTGACTCATCCGCAGTTAGAAAAAATGCAAAGGGATTTTCTTATATTTTTTGGTGTTTACTTAAAAAAAACAATTAATAAGTGCTACTTCGCGGGCTCGAATAACAAATTACGATTTTAAGCAAGGTAGTTCGTTCAGCGGTTGGTGTTTATAAAATTTTTAGAGGGACACACATATTCATATTTGGAAAATTTCCTTGTATACCTCTGTTTTCACATACGTATATACATCCCAATGATAATCGTGTGAAAAAAAACCGTGTGGAAAAACACCGTGTAGGAAAAAAACCGTTTGGAAAAAACCGCATGTAAACCATGTTTAAAAAATGACATGCCGAGTATAGTAAAATCGTGAATGTGTTAAGAAAACCGTGTCAATAAATACATGTTGTTTCAAAAATCGTGTAGAAAATCAAAATCATAGCTCATATTATTTTAATCCCACAAAATTTAATTAATTGATATTTCTTTTTAATATAGATAACAGAAATATTGGTCGACAACTTAAAATTAAAATTTGATTGAAATCAATGTATAAAAATTTAAATATTATTTAGTAACTATTCATCATCACTACACGATAATATGCGTGCACGTTTAGTGCCCACATTGCTCTCTTTGCTTAATATGGCTAATAAATTTAATTTTTGCTTGAATCTTTTGTAGACTTCCGTTTGTCGATAACATCATCTGATGTTGGATTTTCATAAAGAAATTTCTTGGTATCCAGTCATACAAACCTGCAGGTTACGTTGAATCTTTAATGCTCGTTCTAAATCGTTCTACATTTTTGGGATTCGTATTAGAACAATTCGTGTAATATAAATGCATTTGTTGTAAGTTTTGCTTCCTTTACGGAGTTTTTAACGAAAAGTACGCGAGAGGAGTGAACCCAGAAAAAGCGTACCGAACGAAAAAGCGAACGGAAGTTTGTCCTCATATTCAAAGTTAGCACAATACATAGCAACGATGTGCAAATATAAGAGTAAAGCGACTTGTTCAATGAGCAAAGTGCCCGACTCTTGCTCTCGTGGTAGAGGGTTCAAATCCCCGCTCCTTCTGATTTTTACTTTAAGTTACTTGGTGTGAATAGAAGCAATAAAAAATTTCATATATTGTCATATTATATGCATCCTAGATTTTTGAATTTGTTACATTCATTCCTTAATTTTTCCTGCATTTATCTTTTTAAGCTTTACATAATCATTTGCAAAACTTAGCTTAATTTTCCACCGGACAATCCCAGAGTGCCAAACAGATTTTCTTCTTATTTGCGAACCGTGTTATTTCGAAATCGTGTAAAAAAAGACCGTGTAAAAACAGAGTGGGGCTATATTTATCAACGATTGAAAATTTAGTCAACAGTTTTTATTGAACAGATTCAAAACTCACATTTTTGTATGGCTCACTATATGTAATGCATGTTTGAGATGTATTTACTTTAGGATCTTCAATTTTTTCTGGATTTTCATGGCATTATAATCATAAACCTAAATTTGGGCGCACTGTGCGTTGTGCGAACTTTCCATTTGGATCCCTGAAAAGCCGTACCCAAAGTGATTAGAAATTACGTTTTTTTGAAGATTCCAGAAAAGATGGAGAATTATACTCCAGTTGCGTTTATAGCTCACCACGGAATTTGGCATAGAGATCTGGCGCAAATAAGCCATAAAACTATAAAAGCAATTTAAATTTATATTAGCAATTCCATATTGTGTGCATAAATTCGTCATTAGTTTTTTCTATTCATCTTTTGCTTTCCCATTTCCTAATTTTTAAAGTATTTTTTTCATGTTAAAGGGGTCTACCTTCTTAATAATTTTCAAAAAATAGACATTTTTATTACAATTATGGAAAGTATATATGTATATGCAGAAATATCATATTAAAATTTTATAAAGATCGGAGCAGTCCGTATTTTTGAACTGTATTTTTGGGCAACTTTTACTTTGTCACCCGAGCGGGATTTTTCATTAAAAAAGACATTAACCGCGTTTTTCTCGGAACAACGGTTTTTGACGCCGCATTGATGAAATCTCGGGAACTACTGAACCGATTCTCGTCAAATTTTTACCAGACATTTTTTATGACTATTTGAAATATTTTTTTTTGGCCAAAAATGGTGAAAAATAGCAGGTTTTTCCGTGATTTTTCGAAAAATGTCCGCCATTTTGTCAATTTTGCAAAAATCAACAATCACTCTATTCGCGCTATAGCTATTAACATACTGAACCTAAAACTATTCGATTTTTTATTTCAGACCAACCATCTTGTAAATTTCATCAACGGCGCACACCCGTTTCGTTTTTTTGATATTTTTCAGCCAGCATTTTCGTTGACTCACAAAAATGAATAATTTTGTGTATTTCGAGAGTGTATTTATTGTGTGTAACCCTCCTTTATCAATATTCATAATTTAAATCTATCTAAAAAAATTATTAAAAATAACCGTTTTTACACTGCCAGAAGAGGGTAGACCCTTTAAATTTTACGTTTGCTGCTCTATATCACATGTGCACGATTTCCGACATATGCGTATGATTACCCGCAAATACAGGGAATCGTGAATAAAGAAGGATGTGGTAGTACGCAAGGAATTTCACAAAATGTTAATTTCCTCACATAAAAAAGACTGATCGAAGCTTCAGTTGATGCTTTCAATCAAACGGTAGATGCTAATATTTCGGAACCATATTGATTTTCCCTTAGATGCGCACCATTTCCTCATTTACCCTAGCTGTCTTATTTTTTTGCGTAAACTATGGATGCAATATATACAAACGTTTGCTCCTTTTATCATACTATGTTGCTCAAATACTGATGCCAAAATAAATAAAAAATATTATATACTTTTAATATAAAAAAATTCAAAAAGTTTATTATGAAACCAAATCTTTTATGATAGTAGTCAGTTCTACGAATGTATCTTTAAATTTCAATGTCTACTAATCTAGGGTTAATTTCGTGGTTCCTCTAGGAACGAACTCTAGTCCGTACCGATTTTTTTTTTTTTTTTTTTTTTTTTTTTTTTTTTTTTTTTTTTTTTTTTTGGGATGTAGGGTAGATCGCCTCCTCGTGGTGCATCCTGGGTAACGCTAAATGATCTACCACGGCACGACTTTCGATTGTTTTCTTGGACAACTCTCTCGTCTTAACGACTATATCTGATGCTTTGGGCTGGTAGCAGCGGTATTCTGTCACCTGAGTACGCAAGAGTGACATCTTGCGGAAATGGCTTTCAGGCTAATGCCAATGCTGCCTCCGTCCCGGTAAAACCCTGGCAGGCCTCACGGTACGTTCAAAACTCGTCGCCACTAGTCTGGCCGTGTAGGTTCAGTTGAGTTTGGACTCCTGATTAGTCCCCGGCCCGGCTCTGAGCACATCTCCTCATAAGGGAATGTGCCAACCCTCGCATGGCCTCCCTGCTTCGGCATAGATAACCATGGGGTCTCAGGGGAACTGCACAACGAGTGGAGATAGCGGCTGTGAGGGGGGACCCAAATCGCAATGAATTTAAATTCAAAAACTCAAAAGGAAGATCCACTCGGCCCGGAAGGGAAGTGGACGAAGGTGACGCGTCCTTCTAGTGGGAAGAAGACCGCGGTACTCAGCCAACCCCCTACTTCTTCGAGGGATGCATGCACCAAGGCAGCTATGCCAGGGGCAAGCACCTCCTCAGTCAAGCCTACTGGCGCTAGCGGTAACACCAAGGTAACGGCGAACAAGCTGGCCCGCACTGTTTCCGGAGCGCCCTCCAACACCGCTTCCACTTCAGGTGTTAAGAAGCAACAAAACCCCTCGGTTACGGCTTACAGAGACAGAAGGTCCGCCTTCAAAGTCCTGAAAAGGCTGAAAGATTTACCTCCGGATGGTCTTTCCCAGAAGGATAAAATCTCCCTGAAATGGGCAACCACCACGGTAGAGGCTTACAAAGCCTCTATTCCGAAGAAAGAGGCAACTCATAAAAGATGCAGATCTAATGAGTCTGCCCCAATTCAACCGAGCGTTCAACTGCCGGTTAGTAAAAGACCAAAACTGGTCTCACCCAATCCTGTTAAGGGCAGGAGTTTTAGTGAAGCTGCCAAGGAAAGCCTGGTATGGGCTGTTATCGACAGAAGCAGTAGCGATGGCACCATCTCACCGTCAAACTGGAAGATGGTGGAAATCGCGCTTCTCCGGGTGTACAAGCCCATACTTGAGGCAAATCCTGGCCCTCCACCAAGCTGTCGTGATGCTGGCTGGTACCAGGGTCACGTTAAGTTGATAGCCTGTACAGATCAACGTTCAGCGGATCTTTACAAGCAGGCTATAGGTAGAGTGGGAGAAGTCTGGCCTGGAGCAAAGCTGGACGCTGTCTCCAGGGAAGATATCCCGAATAGGCCTCGGTCCAGGGC
Organism: Oxycera nigricornis; assembly: GCA_963942545.1. NCBI lineage: Eukaryota > Metazoa > Arthropoda > Insecta > Diptera > Stratiomyidae > Oxycera > Oxycera nigricornis. Next base: position 97,221,120 of record OZ012662.1, read on the forward strand.
GTGGATACCAGCGGAGCCATCCACACCGGAGGAAATTGTTGAGCTAATCAAGCTCAGCAATGCTGACCTCCCGGTGGAAAACTGGAAGGTAGCTAAGGTTAGCGAGCCCAGCAATGGACAGCGAGAGGCTCTAATAATCTTGAACGAGGAGTCGCTAGCTCCATTGGAGTCGAAGTGCGGGGTGATTAGCTACGGTTTCTCGGCTATCACCCTGCGAGTATATCGCAAGGACCGTACTGGGAAGGCAGTACGGGAACCGAGCAAGGAGAGTGGAAGCGAGGGAACTGTGGAAGCATCAGTAGACCCGACCGTGGACCTCTCTGAGTCAGATCTTCTCTCCGATGACGGAAGAAGCACCACCTCCACTGCGGGGTTGGCTGGGGACCTTCTCAGATCCCTCGACCTGGTCGAGGAGGAGGAGATGTCCTTATCTGACGAGGAGGCGGATAAAACATTGTGTCGCGATGCTGAGGTTTCTGCAGATTAACCTCCAGCACTCCAAGGCAGCATCCGCCGCACTGCTCCTCCACCTGGCCCAAAAAGGAGAGGAGCTAATACTAGCCCAGGAACCTTGGGTTGTTGGAAACCGGGTTTGCGGGCTCAACTTGAAAGGATATAACATAGTATCCTTCAACACAGCAGGTAAACCGAGAGCTTGCATAATTGTAAAGGAAGGCTTGAAGTTTTTAACCTTGTATAATTTCAGTGACCAGGACACCGTTGCGATAGCAGTGGAAAGACAGTCCAAACCCCTTTGGGCTGTCTCCTGCTACATGGCGCATGATGTTCTGCCACCTCCAACTAGCCTGCAGAGGCTTACAAGGGAAGCCACTGCAAGAGGCATCCCATTAATAGTCGGAGCGGACGCCAATGCTCATCATCGCATCTGGGGTAGCACCGACACGAATAAACGGGGTGAGTCACTATTTGAATTCATTTTATTGCATGACTTAGCCCTAGCTAATAAAGGTGAGGATCCTACCTTCATTACGGCAAGCCGTAGAGAGGTTCTGGATATCACTCTGACGAACGAGCACTTGAACCAAGCTATCAAGGGATGGCACGTATCACAAGAGTGCTCGTTCTCCGATCACCTATACATAAAGTTCGATCTGGCATCTGACCCTCCGACAAATCCAACCTTCATTAACAAAAGGAGGATGGATTGGGTCAAATACCAATCGGTATTTGAGTCCGCGCTAGAAGGCGGACCTCCAGAGATTGCAGACACACCCGGTCTTGAGAAAGCCGTTGGGACCCTTACATTGGCCTTCAATGACGCAGCAAGGTCTGCATGTAGTCCAACGAAACCTAGAGGGAAGTACAAGCCCCCATGGTGGAATAGTGACATTGCGGAGCTGCGGAAGGAATGTAGGAAGTCCTTCAACCGAGCTAAAGAAACTAACGACTGGTCTTCTTATAAAACAAAACTGAAGGAGTTCAAATCCTCTATCAGAAAGGCTAAACGCACCTCTTGGAGAAGCTTCTGTGCAGAAATAGAACACTCCAAAGATGTCAGTCGCCTGCGTAAAGTCATGACGAGCTCCCCCTCATTTCTAGGGTCCGTTAAGGACGCAAATGGAGTCTGGACGAAATCCAGCTCCGAGACTCTGTCTGTTCTCGTGGATACGCACTTCCCGGGCAGTGATGATGTGGCTGATAAAGCGGATCCACACACGCTCTCGGATTGCATGCCAACTACTGTGCCTGTAAATGACAGGCTCCTACGCTGGGCAATCAGTTCATTTCAACCCTTTAAATCCCCTGGCATGGATAACATCTCACCTATTGAGATCCAGCAGGGTATCAATATAGCACTGCCATGGCTGAACGCCATTTTCAAAGCATGTGTACGGATGGCTTACATTCCACAGCAGTGGAGAGAAGCAAAAATAGTTTTCATACCTAAAGCGGGTAAAACATCCCACTCCTCACCTAAGGATTACAGACCTATCAGTCTCACCTCCTTTCTGCTAAAAACTCTGGAGCGACTGATAGAGATCCATCTGAGAGCTATTCTGAAACCACTCTCTAATGCGCAGCACGCATACACAAAAGGGAGATCGGTTGAAACAGCTCTTCACTCGCTCACCAGCTATATCGAAAAATCGCTAAGCGTTAAGGAATACACGCAAGCAGTTTTTATAGACATCGAAGGGGCTTTCAACAATATCAGCCATAAGGCTATTGGCAAAGCACTCGGGGAAAGCAATGCCGATGACAACCTTATAGGGTTCATCGGTCAACTGCTTAGCAGCAGGAACATCAACTCCACGCTAGGAAACAGTACCTTACGAAGGAGGGTTTGCAGAGGCACACCACAAGGTGGGGTGCTATCACCCCTTCTATGGAACCTAGTGGTGGATGAACTCCTGTCAAAAATAGAAGCGACTGGCTGCAAAGTCGTAGCTTATGCCGACGATGTTGCAATAGCAATATCGGGAAAATTTGTTAACACCCTATCGGAAAGACTAAACTTTGCCCTAGGTATTCTTACCAAATGGAGCAAAGAGTGTGGTCTAAAGATCAACCCGCAAAAGACGGAATTTATGCTCTTCACAAGAAGGTATAAAATTCCACGATTTGTCCCACCTAAGCTTGAGGAGATAAGTCTCAACCTATCTCATCAGGTCAAATATTTAGGTCTAATTCTGGACTCTAAACTCGCATGGAAAGCGAACACAGCAGAAAGAGCACGCAAGGCTGCATGTGCAATCTACTGCTGCAAACGAGCTATTGGGAAAAGGTGGGGATTAAAACCCAAAATTGTATCATGGCTCTATACGGCGATAGTGGAACCAATCCTTCTGTATGGCGCAGTTATTTGGTGGCCTGCTATGGCGAAAGCATCAAATGTAAACCTGCTGAACAAGGTCAGAAGGAGTGCGGCTATTGCAATCACCGGGGCTCTACGGACTACCCCGACAAAGGCATTATTTATGCTATTAAATTGGCTTCCGACAGAGCTACTTACGAGACAGCAGGCCAAGTGCACTGCTGTTCGATTAAAAGCTCTGCGACTATGGCATGAGGATAACTTTGGTCACTCCACAATACTACGGAGGGATGGGCCAAAGTCAGGGAAAGTGGACCTTGCATCTCCGATTCCCTGTTTTCACCATGGTTTCAGGACAGTCATCCCGAATAGGGAGGACTGGACCACAGAAAGAGATGGGATACAGGAATCGGTCGACATCTACACCGATGGATCAAAAATGGAGGGAAGAGTTGGCTGTGGCGTGTTCTCAGAACAGCTAGGCCTGAAACTATCCTTCCGATTACCAGACCACTGCAGCGTCTTTCAGGCAGAGGTCATTGCGATTTATAAGGCAGTTGACTGGCTGAGAAGTCAGAAAATTTCCACAAGAAATTTAAACATCTTTTCTGACAGTCAAGCTGCCATCCAATCATTATCCAGCGTGTATACTTCATCTAAAATTGCGATGGAATGCCGCTCACAACTGAACGTGTTGTCGCTTCACTGTGAAGTGATTCTTTGTTGGGTACCGGGGCATAGTGATATACCTGGAAACTGCAAAGCAGATGCCTTAGCGAGAGCTGGCACCGAGCTTCAGGAATATACACTTAACCCCGAAGTCGGCCAACCTCTAGCTTCCATAAAGCTAGGATTTAAGCAGCACTACGTGGAGGCTGCGAATAGGGCCTGGCTGCTCGAAGAAACCTGTAGCACAACCAGGCAAACTTGGCACGCACTGTGCTCCAAACGCACCAAGCGGCTCCTCAACATAAGCCGCGACACCCTGAGTTCCGTCGTTTCCGTACTAACGGGACACTGTTTGATCGGCAGACACGCAGAAAGACTGGGTGTCCCTTTCAATGATTTCTGCCGAAGTTGCAGATCAGAGGAAGAGGAAGAAACCATTAAACACTTTCTGTGTGAATGTCCGGCGCTGTCCAGGAAGCGCATGCAAACCTTGGGCACACCCTTCCTAGACAACCTCACGGAAGCAGCCGATTTGGACATTGGCTGCATAGCCGGCTTTATTCGAGAATCTGGATGGTTCTCGTCAACCCGCAGGTTCTAGTGCCGCCCATATATTCTGTGGTATCACAATGGGCCTCTCGTGGCCTAAGTGAGCTACCTTTGGATAAAAGGGGGCTGCCACTACAACCAACCAACCAACCAACCGTACCGATTTTCAGCATTGGGCGAATTTCCCATGTTCTGACATTTTTCGTCCATGCGAATCTAGTATACAGCTTCTAAAAGCTATACGTGTCCTGTATTCTATCTATTATACATTCCAGTACAATCCAGAATTGTTTCCGAAAATCCAGACTCGACAAAAGTGATACAGGTAATACCGCCTAATTTTACTGTTCGGACTATATTTGTTCATCAGGATTTGTGGATATGAATACGACTCTGGAGTCAAACAGATACATCAGCATCTCTAAGTCCCAAGGATCGTTTGCTAACTAATTAATTATTGAATGAATTGAGGCTGGTACAGCAACTATAATAATGCCACTTATACCAAATGGATTTATGGAACGGAAGGTATGATGAAAAAGGATCTCATCCTTTTGAAGCATGAAAAATCATTGCAAAAAAAATGATGGCAAAAGCATTCACTTATTGGAAAACTCACATAAATAATTTGCCTCAAAACAGAGACAAACGAATAACATTTCAAGTGATTCGGTTAACGTTTTATTAGGTTCTGTATCATTGAAGGTACATTTTGATGAGATTTGATTGTGTCTGTATATTGTAGCAACAGTTTTCCGATTCAAATCAATTGCATGATTTTTATTTTTGAAGTCGGACTAAAAATCGATCCCTAAAGATGGCCGCCGTCTCTTTTGTATGCGAAGTTCTATGCACATATATTTTATGGGTATAGAGAGTACTGTTGTATATCAGCTCATTTAAAATGTAAAATAAATTTGAAGTCTAGACAACACGAAAAGCAAACACTTAGGAATGAAAGTTGGCATCACTGGATTGCATGTACCTTTCTCTTAGCTTACTATTCACCTATGCTAGTCATTTTAGGTCAGTCTGTCCAAATCAAATAATATATTTCAAGGTTAATACGAACCTTTATTCGTGTCTGACTACCAAACTTTCAGTTCCCATAATTTCACTAATGATGACGATTTGATGGTATCAAGATATCTTGTGTACGAGCATTCATCAACATTAAAATCTCATATTCAAGCTCTTCTCGTCGAATCGGTAATAGTCTTAATTAAAGTCTTTTTACTGCAGTTAATGTTAATGGTTTGGCTTGCACGGGTTTTGTTTAATTACCTAATCATTGGCTCATTACTGAGATGGGGTCGAAATAATGTAGACTCTCCTAAATCCTGGAGACTAGTTAAGGAAGCAAGCAATGTTTAATTTTAACAAGCATTAACTCATGGCACTGCCGGAAAGAGTTAACACTTCAACATTTTCATTTGATTGGGAAGCAGAGCAACGACAATCAGATCCCAAGAAGTTTAACCGAGAAGCAAACGTACCGTTGCGCTATCGACATTAAGTAGATACTCGTACATACTAGAAAGGCAACGACCTTCTCCACTCTCTACAAAGCTTTCATGTGTAATTTTTTAATAACAGTGATAATTAACAGAGCACCATACAACCACGAAAGCGTTTAAATACACCACGCAACTGTCTTATAAGATAGCCGCTAAGATACATCGCCACTAGATGAATTCAAGCCAAAGATACAAGTGCTACCGCAACGGTGAAACACAAAGTTTTGCATGTTTCACACTCAATTACTTACGTGCCGATATTTACTGTTAATGTAAAGTTAATGTTGTTGTTGCTAGTTCTGCTGCCTTCGAACGAATTGTTTAAGCACATTAACAATTCCATATTTGCCGAACGCTTCGCGTATCTCAAAAGATAATGTGTACATTTCGCATGTGTGGTGAAAGTAGAGCAAAACTCGAGCGCGAAATATTTTGTAACCGAGTGACTCTGGGAATCCTAGAAGGTGCATTTGTATTCAATGGCATCACAATCTAAACATTTTCACTGATATTGAATGGCGGATTAGCTTTGTCAGTGTGATTAACTGTTAGCCATACCTATTTGCGTGCAGAGCAATAAATTCAGGTAAGCTTCTGGAGCGAAAGAGGATTATTCGCCAATTGGAATGGTGTTTAATCTGGAAACTCTCATCGGCCGGCATCGGCATCAACTGCGGCAATAAACTTGACTGAATGTATCTAGGTCGGCTAGAAGCAACAATCCGTACGAAGATACCTTGCAATCTGTATAAAATTAGATTGAGCTATCTAAATCGCAAAATTGTTAGATACATATTTCAATCCAAGAAGACGTTCTTTGCGTCTGAAATCTGATCTGGGATTATATAATGTAAACTTTCGTTTTCCAAGTGGATTGAATTGAATGAGCTGAACTCTTCACTGTTGGATTTTGAATATGCTAGTCATATTTTTTTTTTTGGTGAATATTCGAATTTCTGTAGCAACATGTAACTTGCAAAACATTCAATATCTAGTTGATCGGAACTGCACCAATGGTCGATGGTTACCTTGGCCAATCACTTGTGCATTCTTGAGGCTTGAAAATTGTGCAGAACGAAATTGGATTGCTTGCGATTGTTTAACCTTCGAATGAAATAACTAAGGTCTATTATTTACTTGTGCTATTCTATTCATGTGAGGTATCGATCAGCAGATTTTTTGAGAGAATGGAAATAATAAACATATTGTTTTTTTTTTGGTTTTTTCTGGCGACTCCATGGGTTATTGCCATTATAAATTGTTTACAGTTATTGAGTTGAAAACAACCAACTGAAAACTTCTAATTGAATCGAGGTTGATTGATTGGTTGTAGTGGTAGCTCCCTTTATCAAAAGGTGGCTCACTTAGGCCACGTTAGGCCCATTGTGATACCACGAAAATATTAGGACGGCACTAGAACCTAGCTGTGAGATGACGCATGCAGGTGGTGGCTATGCAGCTAATGTTTAAATTGGCTTCTTCCGTGAGGCTGTCCAGGAAGAGCGAACCTAAAGTTTACAAGCATTTCCTGGAAATTTCTGAGCATCCGAACAGGAAATGTTGGATCGTTTCTTCCTCTTCCTCCGATCTGCAGCTTCGGCAGAAATCGTTGAAAGGAACACAAAATCTTTCTGCATGTCCGCCAATGAGACAATGATCCGTCAGTACGAATATGATGAACCTTAATGTTTTATGGCTCGTGCTAAGGAGGTGTTTAGTGCGTGCCAAGTTTTCTTCCCAAAGCTAGGCCCTGTTTGCAGTCTCTATGTAATACTGCTTGAAATCTGGCTTAATGGAAGCTAGAGGATGGCCGACGTGGTGCGTTAGTGTAAAATCTTGAAGCTCAGTGCCAACTCACGCTGGGGCATTAGTTTCGCAATTTCCAGGTATATCACTATGCCCCGGCACCCAGTAAAGGATCACTTCAAAGTGAAGCGACATCGGGTTGTGTGCGAAATTCCATTACAATTTTGGATAAGGTATACACGTTGGATAGTGATTGGATAGCAGCTTGACTGTCGGTGAAATTTTCTGATTTCTCATCCAGTCTACTGCCTTGTATATTGCAATGACCTCTGCCTGAAAAAATACTGCAGTGCTGTGGTAATCGGAAGGGAAATTTCAGGCCTAGTTGTTCTGAGAAAACGCCATAGCCAACTTTTCCATCCAATTTTGATCAATCAGTGTAGATGGCGCTCAATTCCTGAGTCTCATTTCTTTCTATGGTCCAGTCATCCCTACTCGGGATCTCTGACTTGAAACTATGATAGAAGCAGGGAATCGGAGAAGTGAGGTCTACTTTTCCTAGCGTTAGTTCATCCCTCCGTAGTAGTATTAGTAGTATTAGCTATAAGGTTCCCATCACGCCAGAAATTAAGAGCTTTCAATCGAATCGCAAAATGGAGGTTTAATGAAAACTAATTTGACTGAAATTTCTTCCTGTCGTTGAAAACAATTGTTCGTATGAAAATTTAATTTATTAACGAGTTATGGCTGCTTCAATGACGATATCGCATGAAATTGATGTAACATAGTCGAGCGATTCCATGTCAAGTGGAACAAATTCGGAACATGACCCCTTTCGATTTGGCTGAAAATTTACCGGCTTATTTTGTATGTAAAGCCATGAAGATCTCCCAAGTTTCAGCTCAAAATATGTAAAACTGCTCTTAGGATTATTTTTTAAGTTTTGACTGTTTTTTTTGAATTTCAAAGTATCTTTTGCATTTTTTTATAAAAAGGTCTAATTTGTTCAAAAAAAAAAACTATCCAAAATATGCTTTTCGACGTAAATTGATTCGCTCAACACAATCCTGTGGTCAAAAAATTCCAAAAAAATGGGGAAAACTGAAAAGCCGTTATACAGATAAAATTTTGATAAAGTCATAGTAAAAATTACATCTAGGAAAAAATAATTTACCACCCATCAAAAGTTGCTAAATACACTGTACTTCAAGATGAAATAATTTGTTGTTGGTTATATTAACATCCGCGCCCTTTTAAGTGCAGTAAGTACGAAAAATCGTTAAAAAAAGGCTATTTTCCGTAAAAGTTACTAGTTTTTTGACTTTACATCCACTGAAAACTCAACGCTGAGCACAGATTCGGATTTCTGGCACAATTTTATATATGAAATGACATTTTTATTATTTTCCTCACATGTTCGAACATCCTTTACATCAAATAAACTGCGTGAGTTAAAAAAAGCTCTATTAAATGAAAATTTTGTAAAACTCATATATCATCGAAAATAACCTTCTCTGAACAAAATCTATCTAACTTTTGGATGATTCTTGCAAAAATTGAGATTATTTACTAATTTCACCACGATCACTTCGCTTTAAGCTAGCAAGGGATTCTCCAGCTCATCCAGTATTATGTTCTTCAATGCATCGTATTCAGCCAAAATATTATCTACTTACAATGGAAGAGTCTTCTTCTATAGTATCTTCTTTCAAAACTGGTATTTCATGGAACATTGGTCTGCAAAACTGCTTGATGTGGAATCTTACATTTTACTTTGGAAGATCTAGGAATATGTTTTGCAGATGTCATCCATTCATCTTTGAGGCATTAGGTATCAAATCTATTTGAATCATATATCAAAATTTTTGTAGGAAGCATGAAAAATATCCTAAAGTTGAATGGGTTGTCGCCTATTTACAATACGACGAAACTACATAGTTTTGGCACCATTCATAATTTTGACCATAATCAGGTTCGAAAACACGTATTTTTCCATACATCTCCAAATCACCTACGGAACATAATTTGGACAAACCCGCGGATCGTCAAACTAACAATCTTTCTTTTTGGGCTGGATGCAGTATTCGCAATGCTAGTATTGTAACCAACTTTCAAAAACTCCGTCAAAATGCGGTAGTTTCGCTTTGATCTAAACGATATTTACACATGTCCGCTTTCTGGACACATTCAGAATTCTCAAAAACTTATCGATATATTGAGAATATAATTTCTTTCACAGCTATTTAGCTGAAGAACTTCATTATAGCCAAACTTGCTTCCCTTTGAGATATGTAGCTATTTGGTCAAGTAAACACCATCAAATCATTTGGGTGAATTTTATGCCATTTCCTACAACAACGATTCGCTGATTGATTATCACTTTCTCTCATTTGATTATTTCACACATTTACTTATACAGGTAGTGCCAGAATGAAATAATTGTGGTAACAATTGAACAGACACTATTTCCTTGAATATCGTCTTTCAATTCCTTATTCGATTCAAGTTGGTTGGGTAGCAAAGTGGCCTGAGGAAAATACACCGAACATAAGAAGACATTGGAACCTACGATAGCGTATCAACCACCAATATGGACCTGCTTGCGACGGAGGCACTACATATGTTAGTGGGTATCCAACATTTTAGTTTCCTTCCTTTTGCACAATTCGCTTGCACTTGTGGTGTGCAACAAACGAAGTAGCCGAGGTGGATTTTTCGCACCTGGAAAGATATGTATATTTCAACTGGTCTGGGTCGGATCGCGATACCCAACGGACCGGATCAAGACGCAAAGTGAATGGCGCACGCGTACGTAGGCGTATGGAATATAATTCACACATGTTTCGTATGCCTACGTTGTCTTGTCTATAGCACAAAAGTGGCTTAATTTTTGTCCGATGCAAAAATATAGTTATACTAAGGACGTGTTTGGCAGCTAACGAAGGCGGGCCTGAATGATGCAAAAATAATATATAATCGACCTGCAAACCACGTAGAGACGGGCATTCGCCTTTCCGTCGGTGGTGTCTTCGTCGTGTTCGTGCCATTAACCATGTTAACCTCGACTTTATAAGCGTTTTTTGCGTTGGTTGGGCCATAAATTTCATATGAATTTTGGTCAAATGCATGAAGCTTGCTCACCTTTGATCGTTTGTGGGTAATTCACTGATTCATGAAGTAGCGTTTCGCAATAATCCCAAAGATGGTAGATTGAAGCGATAGATATGGATCGCTAGTGAACAGAACCGAACTGAAGTTACTTTGTACTATGAATATCACTTGCAGACTTTCAGCAACTAAGCTCGAGTAATTTTGCTAGCTTATATTTTTTGGAAGGATAGCTGCAATCACCTTTGTCTAACACATTTTCCCGTTAAGACTCGAGTAAACCTTATTATTCGCGGGGATTTTCGATAAAAACGAATAAAAACGAGTGCAAATCTATTTTAGATGCAAAACAATATTGGTTACATCAAAAAACAATGAACATTCACTCGCGCGAAGCAGAGCTGGATCTCAACTTTTGTTGGTGGATTACACAAGACAGCTTGCCTGCTATATGCGCGCACTACACGAAAGCCACACGCTCGCTCCACTACCGATCTATCTGGTTACCTGTTCTCAACTAAAAAGCTACCACGATTCCAACCAAGCTTACCTGTAAGCGAATCTGCAACTCTAACATTAACTCGCGAGGCGATGATTATAGCTTTTAACAGTGCCACGACCAACAGCAACAACAAACACAACAGCAAAAATCGTAGCGTGATCTTATGTGGAGGTCCCAATCTTCAGCGCAGCTCGCATACAAAATCCGTGGTTTTTTCTGCATGCTTGGCTGATCGCCACACCAATCCATGCACACTTTTAAGAAACGGTTAAGTGGTTATTCTTGTATTCGCTATATGGTCGGTTGATATGCCTTGAGCTTATTTGCAAGTTGTGAGATGATTTCAGCTTCCAAAAAGAGTCAACAGTACGTAGAGGTGTATATTGAACAATACCTGCTGGGCGGTTAATGTGCAATTTATCAATTTAATGTTGAAGATATGTTAAGACAAAAACACTTGTCTGTGTTTTTTTCGCGTTTGCTGTTTACAAGAGGATAATTTTAATCCGAAATTCATTTGGTACTCCACTCAAAGATTGTATAATCTGTTTTTGTGAAAAAAAAACGTTATTGCATAAGAACAGAATGTTATTTTCGGGTTATTTGGGTTTAATCACCTGTTTGGTAGTTATAGTAATGAGGCTGTAATTCTAACAGAGCCATTCGTAAAGTGAAACAATCTTAAATGACTTGCGTGCGAATTTATATCTTTATTCGAAGAAAAACTCGAGAAAGTCTTTATCATGTTGCCAAACGAAGATACATACGAGGGCGGTTCAATAAGTACCCGTGTTAAAAATGAAGACTCATTTTTTTCAAAAATTTATTGTTCTATTTTTTAACATAGTCCCCTTTTAGAAAGATACACTTCTCACAACGTTCCTGCCATATTTTTAACCCCTGCAAAAAATAGGATTTGTCGAACTCTCCAAAATACGTCTCTGTCTCGGCGATGACCTCCTCGTTTGAGCTAAATTTTTTTCCCGGGAGCCATTTCTTCATGTTGGTGAACAAAAAGAAGTCGCAGGGAGCCAGATCGGGTGAATACAGGGGATGCGGCAGCAATTCATAACGCAATTCGGATGAATGTGCTGGTGCTATATCGTGGTGAAACAACACCTTCTTTTTCGCCAAATGCGGCCGTGTATCCTTTAATTTTTTGTCGAAGCGGTCCAATAACTCACTGTAGTATTGTCCAGTGATTGTTCTTCCTTTTTCTAAAAAAATCATGAAGATAACGCCCTTTGCATCCCAAAAAATCGTCGCCATGTCCTTTTCCGCCGATGGGACCGTCTTCGCCTTCTTTGGAGCAGACCCCCCGGGTGAAATCCATTGTTTTGATTGTTTCTTAGTTTCTTGTGTGTAATGATGAATCCAGGTTTCATCAACGGTGACAACTCGACGTAAAAAGTCCTTCGGATCTCGCTTAAATTGCTTCAAACACTGCTTTGAAGTTAACAATCGCATCCGCTTGTTGTCCACCATGAGCAATCGCGGCCCCCATCGGGTCGACAATTTTTTCATCGCCAACTTATCATGTAAAATATTAATTGCCGTTCCAACCGACACACCTACGGCCTTTGATACTTCGCGCACTTTCGTTCGTCGATCAGCGAGAATCATGTCGCGGACTTTTTCAATGATTTCCTCGGTAACCACGTCTGCCGGTCGTCCTTGTCGCTGCTCATCAAAAACGGATGTTCACCCACGTTTAAATTCGTTGAACCAAAATCTGATGGTTTTCATAGATGGCGAAGTATCCCCATAAACAGCATCCAGCTTTGCTTTTACCTCCTCGCATTTTTTCCCATCCAAAAACAAAAAGCGAATTACTCAACGATACTGCTCTTTTTCCATCTTATCGAAAATCACGAAACACGTCTCACTCGAATGGTTGCCAAATCCAAACTAACCTATATATTAGTCTGAAATTTGTTTTGACGTCGTCTGATAGATGACAGCACACGATGACAGCTCCAATTTTCCTCAGCAACGTCTTCTGTCTACAAATACCGGAACTTATTGAAACGCTCTCGTATTGTTCATACTAAATTCTTTGGATGCAAGCACATTTTTGACTAAGTGCCTTGTATATGACTGAACTACTTTTCTGCGATAAACTCGTGTATCCAATCCATAATACATTTCATACTACTTGGTTGATTTATGTGTTACTAAATTTCAGTGATGAAAAATTTATCTTCACCCCTCAAAACGCAAAAAAGATGCCACTTTTATCACAAATTTTGCACCCTAATAAATTAACCTTCTACATACTAACCGGAATTCATCTTCATCCAAAATCTAAAATCATAGACTGTACTTTGGCATAAGAAAAGTGTTAATACTTCAACCCAAATGCCGCTCAACTTTGCAAAGTCTTTGGGATTAACCAATACATTTGCAAGCTACGCGGGAATTTTCAAAAGGCAAGTAAATGACTGCAGAGACTTATCTGAACTCACACACTTCTCCAGTATCTGCAACTATCCAATATATTGCCACCAACTACGGTCGCGTTGAGTGTAGGTTGACTGTAAAAGAGCCCCCAACGTAAAGCATCGTTTCTTTTGCCGTTGTGCAAAATGTTGGCATTTTGACTTTTTCACTGCAGATACAAATGTATCTTTTCAATATACGGTAGTGTAAGTGGGCGCTTGGCTTTTGGATTTGTTAAGGACATTCCACTTCATTGCGCTTATTTGCTGGCGGCTAAACTAGCAGAATGTCTGATCAATGCTGACTGCATTGTTTTGCGTTCGAAATTCGAAGAACGTCGTCGCTTTGTGGTCGACATGTACCATGGAAGCTGGATTCAACCGTCGGTCGAGCCAATCTACTGAAATATTTTGTTTTTTCCAGCATATCTCAGTTAGTACGTATGGGACGGCTTGAGAATGAAGATAGTATACCAAGACTAAGTGCTTGTTGTACTTGACGACATATCAACGTTTGATGGCCAAACAACTGGTTAGCTGAAAATTAACGACAGTTTGGTTGTGGCTCGTTTCGGGGGTTGCGGAGAAGCTGATGCCAGTGGGTGGTTTCTTGATTGAACGGGTTTTGATAAGTTTTTGCAAGTATTTCCGTTGCGAGTTTTTACTAAATCGGTTTTAGTTAAGTTCTTTCAAGAAGCATGACTTGGAGGTTACTGGCTTAAGTCTTTCGTTCAAGACTGCGCAAATTTCAAGCAATTTCTTGGAAAAAAATATCAAATCGATGTTTTCGTTAACAAATGTATATATTACATGCAAAAAATGACTATAACGAGGAATTCACTATTGAATAAGTTTTAGAATGTGAATACCAAAAATGATTTACAGATTTCTGATGATGATCATGGTGAGCATTGTTCAGGGAGGCAAAAAACGAATTGAATCAATTAACTACACTAAAATGGGTGAAGATCATATTTAATTTATTCTTGACACAGCTGAAATGAATGCAAGTTATCAGAATTCATCTTGTCGTCTCCATTAGGCAATAGTAGCAAAAACGATTTAAAAATACTAACCCCATTTGTTCCTTAGACTAGTAGACCAGGGCGGATCTGTAAAAAAACGACTACATTTGGCCGTTGAGAGGGCGCACACTGATTTTTGCAAGAAAAATTGTGGAATGATTCGTACAACAATAATTGACTTATTCTTCCTCTCAAAAAAGTCGGGAACATTAAAAAAACGAAATGTTTAAAAAATCAAAAATAAATCGTTTTTTTCCTATTTTTCTCACTCCTAACTTTAAAACGGTTCATTTAAGGTAAAATTTGTTTCGAATAAAAGTTGCGTAGTAACATTTTCGATAAGATAGGATTGGTTAAAAATCTTAAAACATTTAATCCTTGCCACAAAATTGCAATAAATATAAAAAAAACTGGGAGAAAAAAGTTTTTTTAACTTCCCAGTGGGAAGTTATTGTAATGGGGTCGATTTCGCGAATCTCAAATTTTGACATATCTCCACGTTTTAAGTTCTCTAGAATCGAAATCCATCGTTTTAAGAAAGATGTCTGTGAGTGTGTATGAACGTATGTGCGGATGTGCGTATGTGCGTTCGGAATTATTTTTCGTCTCGATTATCTCAAGAACCAAAGATCACATTGACGTCAGACTGGTTTCATTCGACGCGTAATTACGTAACTTAGAACTGAATGACTTTTCCAGAAAATCTGTTGAGCTGTTTTTTTATTGAGAATGAAAAAACTGAAAAAAAGACAAAAAATTGCTTAATTTGGAAAATGTTGAAAAGCGCCATTATTTCGTGCAGATCCCAAATATCTTCATAGTCGTATTATTACTATTGTGTGTTTTAGTAAAAATTTTGATCAAAGTTGTAAAAAATATTATTTAAAAACAAATCAAAATTAATTTATTGAATTCCAAACTTATATTATGAGATTTATGATGTGTGACGCTAATGCAGTTAATAATTGGGTATTGTTATAAATAATTTAATATTGTTAATAACAATCAAATATTATTATTTGTTATTTGATTTTGTAAATATAAAGTCAATTATAATTATTCAGTAACGATCAAACATTCTTAATAACGAATAATTATTAATAATAATAATTAGAAACCCTCAATAATGGTTGTTAGTTCCGGAGCCGAGATGGATGACGAAATAGGTGACGAGGTGGAAGACGAGGAGGAGGGCGAGGACGAGGTTGCCGAAGCTTTGATAGAAGATGACCAAATGGTAGAGGCGTCTTCTTCTATCGCTAAAAAAATAATAAAAATAATAAAAGTAATTATAATAATTTAGAATAATAATGTTCAATAATACTAATTATTAATGATAGTAATTAATAATAAAAACAAACTATACCTTTTTTATCCACTCCACTGGGTCTCTCAAGGGTCGCACTTAGACCACATTTTTTATTTAATGTTTTTGACCACTTAAAATGCACTCAGGAGCTTCATATTTCGCTTTAATTTTTTTACAATATCATAAAATAGCGAACATATTTTCATCAAAATCGATTCAGTAGATTATCCATATAATTGTGAAATCTAAATTTACTTAAAAGAAATTAAAATTTTTGAAAGCTTGCAAGTCAGAAACTTTAGCTTATAGAAGTTTAAAATTTTTTCTCATATAAAACAATTCTTCACCTATCACGGATTATTAGGACAGGCTCAGGATTTTTTGCTAAACTTGGTGATAAACAGTGCTGGGCGGCTGCGGCTGCGGCTCCAGTCGTAGGAGCCACAGTTTATGGAGACCCAGTTGGTAATCCTTCATATAAAGGCAGACTATCAAGTGCGTCCCGCGGTTCTACGGGACATAATCATATGCTCTACTCTGTCTAGCACACGTATTTGATTTTCTGTTTTGCATGAAATTCGCTGGATTTTCTCTTAATTCTCTCTTAAATCTCTGTTTATTTTTGGATTCTCACAACTCGTTTGCCCACTGTCACTTGTATACATTGTAGTAGGAGCCATGCTTCCATCAACTGAAACCGCAGCCGCCCAGCACCGTTTTAGAGTTTATTACCAAGTTTAGCAAAAATTGCTGAGGCCGCCCTAATAATTCTTTTCTAATTTTGTCAAGTGCATTTGATAGGTGAAGTGCACTTTTAAATGTGAAAAAATTCAAAGTTTCAAGTTTCAAATTTCGAGTTATTCCACAACTTTTCCTGTAAAAATCGTTCCCCCCTACCAACAAACTGAAAGCAGATCCCCTGTGGTCTATAGGTCACTTAACGCTTTGTTTTGAAAAATGCACCATACAAATAGGTTTTCTCTAGTTTATTCACAAAACAAATCGTTTTACGTTTCAATGGGTGCAAAACAATTTCAAATTGTTCCTTACGAGAACAACCTCAAAAAATAATCGTTTTATCGGAAACAACAACTAATTGTGCGGCAGCAAATAATTTTTGGCTGATGATACGCATTTAACCGCATTTAATCTCGGCGTGCAATGAACCGATTCCCGAAACCACTATAGCTAACAACACACTCTGCAATTAATTGCCAGAGAGTATATTCAATTTCCTCACATTCAAGTCGTAAAATTTATCTGATTCCAGCATAAAACCATCCAAGAAATTACAATTTCGACTACATTCCTAACGGTAGACTTGATTTTAAACAAGCAATCAATCTCTTCTGAATGCTTATGGCCCATATTTTTCCAGTCGGAACGATAAACCAGAACAAGACCTTTGCGCTTCCCAACATCAATTCCATCTTCACGGGGAAAATGAAAAGCCCAACAATTGAAATATGTAAGCGAGATTGCGTCCGTTATATTGATTTGATAACACAAAGGAACAAAGTGTCGGAAGTTGAAGGTAGAGTAGAAATCATGGTATTGGATTAGTGGCCCCGATTTCCTATAATCTGTACATAAACTTGCGAAAGAATATTATCTCATGGGCTGTCCACTTGATCAATGGGAAAGAGAATGTTTAGCAGCCAACGAAAAAAAAGTTAGTCAGACGCAATTATGCAGATACTTGGACGGACAGTCAGATAAGTCCCCCATGGTCTTGTACTAGTTTCAATCATAAACCACAAATCTAATCTGAAATTGCTACGAGAGTGGTCTTATGCGTTCGCTGCCTGTTGCGATTGATTAAGGGAACGTACATACAACATATCGCAATGGCTGGTGCTGCTCTTGTAAATTGACCTCGACCACTATGCAAGTTGATCCCGTGGCATGTGCTCTAATTAAAGTTAGTATTCAGATGAGTCCACCAAAGTTGGGCTCTAGTACAATGAGAATACCTACTCCGGGTACCTTCAGATGAAAGAACAGATATTGTGATGCTTAGTTGCACTTATAGTTCGCGTATTGATGCATTTTATTATTGAGTAGATCCTGCTACACGAAAGTCTGAGCATTGAAAAGACTTTAAGGTGAAGAAAATTAAAGTGCAATGCAGAAGATATAAGACTGCTTCTATCGTTCCCACAGATAATTTCGAGCTCACGATTTAAAATACGATATTGTTTTGCACTTGCCCTAGGAAGGGCGTAAAATTGTGAGGTAATCACAATGATTTGCATGACACAAGAAATGAATAACGGAAAATGGTGATTGGTTTTGTACCTTTTGGTGAAACTTTCAAGGAAGTCAGATGCAGATAGATTCATGGAAATTGTGGTGAAGGGAATATTATCTGATATATATTGCCTTGTGGAATAGGAAACTGGCAGACAAAATAAAATTGCAAATTTTGTGTTGCAAATAGTAAAATAAAGAGGATCGAATACCTTTAAGGTGATCTTTAAGGGTTTAACGAATTGTTAAAAACTATAATATAAATGTCTGCAAGGTCTCAAAAAATACGAGACTAGCAGCAGATGCTTTAGTTTTGACTGGTTACTTCGGCATTGGATTGTAACCATATCGAAAAGGTTTGATGTGTTGTTTTTATGATATTGTTTCGCTTTAAAGCAATCAAATAAAAAGGTATTCTGATTGCTTTACAGTTAACCAATATCATTGATGCATCACTTCGAATAGATTTATACTTTGGCTCATTTTGGCTGCGCGGGGAAGATTGAAAGTTTTCTTTCACACTCTCAAATGCACTTTAGTGGAATTGAGGCTCCATAAACAGATATAGTTATCAGTGAATTATCTCAGCAAACCGAAGCAATAAATAAACAATTGCGTTTCTAAAGGGGGCCAACCAAAAGTTTATGGCATGAAATTTCAACAATTTTTGTTATTCGAAATATTGATTAAAATGTTTTGGAACTTTTATAAACCAAATTATGGACCTAGAATCTTACAAAAAATAAAAAGTTACAATTTTTCTACAGCCATGTCGACAAAATGGTGGCTATAATGGAGCCTTATTAAAAACTGGTTGATATGATATCTCAAATCAAGTAGGTCTGGAACAAAAAATTTCAACGGAATTTTGAAATATTAAAAGGTGGCTATGGTCGAAGCAAGAACTAAACATTTTCGGTGAAAAAAAAAACAAAATGGTGAACTTTTCAATTTTTTCACCCTCTGTTTGCAAATAAAATTCCCGAACACGGTTGCGCAACTGGGCCAATGCTGGCTGTGCGCCTTATAGCGCTGGCCGAGTCTCGTTCGCATTGGCATTGGCCCAGCACTGGGGAGCTGTTGGCTGAGTGTTGTAAATTGATCCTGACAATCGGCACTGACCAATAGCTTGAAGCTACTAATGCAAAATAAAACTCTGCATTGCAAATAGTCATTTATGTCGCTTATTTGAGATACGGAATGTGCCAATCGTGCGAATAGTGGTAGATATGAATGCAATTTTGAAAAGAAGACATTTTTATCAATATTTTGAAAAGCATGATTCGTACAAAGATGTTATGTCCAACAAACATGACCAAAATGCAGTTTTATAATATTCTGGATCATGACGCCATTACTCTTGGACTGTACAGTGGAAAGTCATGAAAAAAAATATTTCTAGCAATAATGACCTCCAGTTGATAAGACAGCTTTGCAATGAGTATTTGAGCAATCGGTGCAATTTCACAGATGCCGACGAAAATATAATCGTGAAATCACGAATTTCGAACGCCAAAAAAAGGGGCTGTAATAAAAATTGTACTTACGACACTTCCAGTTCTTGTAAAAAGCAATGCGGATGTAAAATTAAATAATGAAAAATTGTGCGTTAGGGAGACTATCTTGTGTTCGTTCTAAGAACAAAGAATAGTGTGACCTTCGTATCATTTACCTTCGCATGCAACACATTTCTTTGAAATATCGGCCCAGTGCTGGGGATTGGCATTGGGCTAGCACTCGAATGCAGTACTGGGCCAGCACTCACCCAGCACTGGCAGCTAACCATTGACCGTTCGTTGTACGCCGAGAGTTGACCGACGCTTGGCGTTGTTTCTACTGCTGGCAAACCCTGTTCAGGTTGTTCAAAATAGGGTTGTAAATTTATAAAAAAAAATTATTCTAGTTCAAATTGAAACTGTTTATGTTTTAAATAATGCCTCATAATTTCATCCCAGTCGGTCAATTAGATTTTTCAAAACCGTTTCAGCCAGGTCAAAAAAACGTTGTTTGGAGAAAAACGCGTATAAAGCTGAAACACCTGCAGAGCGCGCTCGCACATGTTCTATTGTATCGCTATATTAACATATTTCTGAGTTTCGCTGATCAATATGAGAGTTTGTATGCTAATTCTACATGTAAAGAAAGTTTTTGAAAAGTCGATTTTTTGAAAAAATAAACCAAAACAACAATCAGCAGCAGGGATTCATTGGCTTTATGTTTGACAACATATTTTTTGAACTCTTAATTCTCTACAAAGCAATGGAAACCTCTTTTTTCAATCAAAATTTGAATGAAGAATATCACGGACACAATTAGGTAATACCAGATATAATCATTTAATTGTAAGCTCACTAGCAGGCTTTTAATCGAAGATATCGTTTGAAGAACCGGCCAAATTCAACATAGATATCTCTTCGAATTTGACAAAAGAATCATAGACCTCATTAAATATGTTCTACGAAAAGTAGAGAACAACGACCCAAGTATGCGATCACGATTTCCCATTAAATTCTGCCATTGACTCCAGAGTTTTTGAAACTTGACATTGTGCTGAAAATAAAGTATTTGACCTGTACACATGCGCCCCGAAATCAACTAACGGAAGCAGAAGAGTTCATAAGATCTTACAACAAGATGCTTCTTTTATTTGTATCTTAACAATAACCTTTTCCGAGTGGATCACGCTCGTTTTCGTTTTATAGCTAAATGTTTTAGGGAAAAGTTACGACAGATCAATTAAACTCTTTTATGGGTTGAATGTTGATAAGAGAAGAGATTTTTGATAGAAAATAATTGATGTCTAATAGTTGAAGGTAGAATATGGTGGCATTTTTTATGGGTTTCTTTCACTTTGGACAAATCAGTTCCAATCATCTTTAAAATTCGAAAGTTCTATTGGTATTCAAGAGTTATGTGTAAGTCGTCTTCCTGACGATTACTGACTGCGAATATTAAAATAGCAACAGAAAGGTCTTGCATCTATAAAACCACAACCAAGCTATGCAAGCAATTTCAGAACAAAGCTAGATCAATTACTATCCATTTTATTATTTTTGGACATGAAATTAGACGGAAACATTACATTTTTTCTTCATTAAATTAAATAGAATAACACCATCATCCACAGCATTTGTAAGAAAACGTAGGCAGATAGTTTAAATGGTACCAAAATGTTAAGGCAATTTCGTATCTATAGAAAACTAACTCTGCATATGATTGACACGATACGCCGGTTAGTAAACCTTCCCATTAAATTGAAAGACACGGATTGATGAAACTGTTTACAACATCAATCAGAAAACGTGTAGCTTTTCTAGCATAGCATTAGTCTTTGAGAGTAGTTTGAACACTCATTACGACATAATTAGGCTCTGACTGTCTAATTTTGAAATATTTTTTGCTAGTTAATCATTGTACTAGTTAATATCACAGACAGAGCCCTTCTACCGTTGCCCACAATAAAGATATTTCAATTCAATTAATCAATCTTGCATAGTTGCGTGCACCTACTTTTCCAAGACATTTAGGTTGGGCATTTGTTAACTAATTTTCTACTCCTATTGTACGACCGTGCACCCTCACCAATTCAGTTTGAATAATTGAACAAATCAAAAAAAAAATTTAAAAATTCTTTTTGCCCGATACAAACCATCCGTTCCATGAACTCAATGAGATTGCTGAAACGTGATTAGCGTGTCATTCATCTTACAAAAAGGAACTACAGGTATATAAGAACGCTAAATACTTTCTAGTTTAGTGAACTATTCTTGATGCGAAATTGAAAGTTCAGCGCAAAGACGATGAGGGTATGGACAACAATGCGTGCGAGGCGATAACCGAAGTATTCTTTTTAAGTATGTTTAATCACTTTTTCGGTCAAATACCGAGTTTCTAAGCTGAATATTTAAGTGCTTTTATTGGGAAAACTACACAAAGACCGATCGTTCTAAACATTTGATTAAGTCTGGCGATCAAATCGAAATGAAGGTTCACGTCAATACCACAAGGGCATCTAAAGCAAAAGCTGACGGAGGTGCTTCACCTCAAGGAATCCAAACTGATTGATTCAAAATTAAACTTTTATTGGTTTTAAAATGCAACTTTGAACCTGTGGTCATTTTCACAAGGTAGCATATGAAGCGAGTAGGACGTTCTTTTAATAGTCCAATAACTAGGCTTGATAAGCTAGGAACAATTTTAAAGCTTTTTATTATTACACTGCGATCAGTGAACTCAATGAAACGTGAAATTTAATCATGTTGAATGTACTTCAAAAGTTTATGATCCATACAAGGTAGAATTTTCATAAAAGAGACTCTTAATCAGAGCCCATGAAGCCCTGCTCCAAGCTGTTTAACGTTTTGGCTTAGTTTTAGTATTCCTTTTTCTCGATTATACATTGAAACCTCAACGAATAGAATTTCATTAAAGCTTTTGGCATTGTTATTATTGTTATCAATTTCAAAGCATAATGGTCCTCTTCTCTATTTTAGATGAAGTTTTTGGTAAGTCCCACGATTTCAACTTAATCAGTCGACACTTTTTAATTACACTGTTTCAAATGCATATCTTATTCTTATATTGAAGATATGATAATTATCCCTTTAATTTCTGTGAATGCGTTCGTTGGTGTATTTTAGGTAGCTCACTTTGAGTTATTTATTTCGTTAGAAATGCAATATATTGTTTTTGATAAAAATTGTATCAATATTGAAAGCTTTTCTATGTACTGTAAAAATTTAGGGACGTGAATTTCTTACGGTGTTTACAATAAAATCATAGTGAACATTCCAGTTGTATTCTTTTGAAAAAAGTACGTTTCGGTGTAAATATTTCATAAGGGCAGTATTGCGGTACAACTCCTCATTTTTTCTCGTGTATATTTTGAAAGTAAAATGTATGTAGAGTGTAATTTTTCAGCTGCAGAGTGAAATTCAAACAATATAAAAGATAATAGAATATGGAAAAATTGGGTAGCGCTACTGATCCGCACGACACGGAGCAACTACTGCAGCTTTGCTTAGTGAAAAGATCACAAATCTCCACTTTATTAGTTAAGATCTATGACTTTTCTGTTTTCAACTAGTCAGTAAGCGTTTAAAACTATTATCAATTAAACAACGAAAGAAAACAAAGGCCTACCGTATGAAATAAGCATTACTGACCATAGTACATGAAATGAAGCATTTAAGCTTGCATTTTTTCCGTCCAGCATGGATTTACTTGAAATTTTCACAGAAGGTAGGGAATAATTTCTTGTTTTTTCTCCAAATCCAAGCGGAAAAAACACATTTAATGAACATTTTCAATTTGAAAATCTGTCAATTTGTTTTTAAAAATATATATATCCGATTCTGAGTAAGAAGATAAGAACAAGTCTAGAAAATAAAAACATATATATGTAAGAACATATATATATATATAAATCACATGATATGGCTGAAAATAAACGAATTCATTTTGTTTCGAAAAGCCATGAAATATGGTACAATTTCAAGCGTCGTGCGGTATGACGCTTGAGGTCTTGTATTTTCAAAAAAGCAATCGAATTTCATTCTATTTCATTATGAAAGTACAGTACTTCAAGAGTATTCACACCAAATTTGAAATAAATTCAAGCAATGTTACCGGAGTTATAGAAATTTGAATACCGCGTGGTCGGTACGTGCGCTCTGTCCTACTTAGCGTATTATACGCATGCGGCGCGGTTCTATTGCGTAAAATCAGCTTCTTTCATTTTCACCAAACATCACAACATCAAAAGGATGCTCTGAACATCGCGAATGAGGCGAACGAATTACTGTATGGACCTGGAATCGACGACTCGAAGTAAATCGCCAAAAATAACTTTAATTCATTAAAAACTTTAAACGCGTTTTTCTCGAAACTTTGCTCTTCCGTGCGGTAGGCACGATTTCTTGAGAACGATTTTGCTGAAACTTTTAACTCTCTATATATTGACTCGTGCTTGAACGAAAAAATTTTCATTCAGTTGACTCGTTTCTGTTTTATACGAAAAAAATATTTTAAAAACGATGAGAATCGGAAAAATGCTAAAAAATATGAGACGAAAATTCATTCAAATCCATCTCAAAATTTTTAATTTCATTTTTTTTTTAAATTTCTTCGTACAAGGACGAGCCAAAGGCATAAACTATAAGATTTTTTTTTGAATTTTTGATTTGAGATAAACCTGCACCGAAATATTCTGCCTACCGCAAAAAAAAGGTTGGGCGAGAAAAACTGCAGGAAAATTGACAATTTTCAATGTTTTTGCTGAAATTTTTTAAGGAACTTTTTGAAATGCTAAACTTTTATGTGTGTAAATTTTTAATAAAACAGATTTTTGGATTTCAAAACACAATTTTTTTTAAAAGTTGTTTTTTTCCTTCAAGACCTATGTAACCGCTTAATAAACATATCCTGCAAAAATGAATCTAATTTTCGTAATTATTATTCAATACTCGGTTGAAGGTAGTATGAAAAGTAGTTCAATACTTAAAAGAAACTTCGAATAATGTAAAGAATACAAAATCATTTGGCGTTAATAACAATATAAAACGTTTTTCAGACAATTGCCATCCATATATCATGTAACGTAACTTTTATGATATTTTAACTCCCCCTCCCCCTATGTAACACTTAGTTACATTTTTTTATTGCGTAACATGGTCATTGTACAGAGTTTTAAATACTTGATTCACAAAGTATTAAGAATGTATCTAAATTTTGTTTATCGTGCCTAGCGTCTGCTGACACCTTGTGACACGGTAGATAAATTTAAAATTAAAATTTATGATTTTATGTTATTAAAAAAAATTATTTTAACTAATTTTAAACTTTGCTACATAAAAATTTGCTACACCCCCTCCCTCCATGTAACACTAAGTAAAATCTTCACTTACCCCTCTCCCCCTAGGATTGTTAACTTATATATGGATGGCCCGTAAACCAACTTAGAAGAAATTTCTATTGAAGGTTTCTGCCTTAAGTCTTTTGTTTTGTTGTGGAGGCCAACTAGCTTCCACTTAATTTAAACGAATTTGAATGTAATTGAACAGGATTTAGTACACTTGGGGTAATGCCTGTCGTATTGAATTTGCTTGATAAGTGTTGGGATGTGTTTGTAAGACTCCATTAACTGCTACAAATAATGGCGGGAAAGACTTAAATACTTTTTACACAGCTTGCGTTTTTGATGGATGCATAGATCGCATTAAATTTAAAACGAAAAAAATGAGAGTAAAGAAAAGGTACATTTTCCGAAATCATCACATACACAATTTTGTCTACTTTATCATGTATGGGAAATTCAGTACACAATCAATTTCGAAACAAATTTTTTCTAGTTAAGTTATTTGTTAGCCGTGTTAACTTTTGCATGAGTCGTTTTTGGTGAATAATTGATTTTAGCATATGAGTAGTTTTAAATTTTGCATTCACGCCCTTTTTTAAATATCATTTTATGAGCCAAATGTCCATATGGTCAATCATCTTCCATTTATTTTCCATCCAAGTCAATGCCAATTATGGTGTTGAGTGCAAAAACTTGATTGGCCGGTTGTCTGATTGGCTTCCAAGCAAATCTTATTTGTCATGTTAATATGGTAAGTCAAAATTTTGTAATGCGATCAGTTATACCACTACCGCCTCCGTCACGATCAACACTATTTTCTGTCGACGAACCTAATTTTCAATATAGATACTCAGCATACGTGCACATATAAAAGCAAATTTGCAGCAAGCAACAACGGGAGAGATGGGTGTTTGTGGCTCTAATTTTTGGGCGTGTATTGATAAGTTTCTATAATTTTCACAAATCATGATGATTTACAGAACATAGTAAATTCAGAGCATAAAATTTTGGGCACAACGAAGCAATTTGATTTGATTACTGCATATTTTTGTTGGGTTTTGCTGAGGATCCTCAGTTATTTCGTTGATTTCTATTAATTTGGATGCCTGATCTCGTGAACTCTATGAACTGTGCATTGAAGTCATCTTTCTCCTCTACGTCACCACGAAAGATGACATCATCTTCAGCACTTTAACAAAAAGCAAATCTCGAGTCCACACTCGTTCATCGTTTTTGAATTTTCTGCATTTTTATTTTGTGGTTGGTTGTCTTCACGTATGCGTACAGATTCCTCCATAAAATGCAAACGTTTCAAACAAAAAGGAACCTGGAAGGTATTGTATGGTGAAAAAAGTCATCACAAGATTTTTGTTATTTGCAAATTTAACGACCGGCCATAGAAGCGGCGGCAGCAGGAGCAGCAATAACAGCAAAGATATCGTGGTTGACCGTAACGTTGCATACGAAACCAGAATGACAACTTGGTGGAATTGTTGTTGGCACTCGATGACGCGACATGACGGAGACAAGACCTTATAATGTCGCTTGGGTTAAGTATTTTGACTCTTGTAAAGCACCAATTGGTTGAGGCCGTAGGTTGGCTAAAATGCTTCAAAGAAAGGAAGCTGCTTGCCTAGAGAATTTTCGTCAGCAAAACTTTTTGTATCATTTAAGAGCTTTGTTCATGTTCCGAAGCACTTGTGATCGTCACTTAGTTAGTGCAAATGCTCAATCGTATTGAAATTTCTTGGAAATGAAGGTACCTCTTCATTATTTATTTTTAAGATGATTAGAAGATTTATGAGAAAATTATCATATTTAGTTTCATTAGCATCAAACCTGTATTCAAAAAACTAGCAGCGACGATAGAAAAGAATTTCTAAATTAGTAAATACCAGTTTTTGGACGTTTCCAAAGTTAATATTTACACAAAATTCCGTAAATATTGGATATTTTAAAAAAATTCTCAGTAACTATGGGGAAATATGGTCGAAGCAATGAATATGATTGCACTTTGATATTTCTTGGAACTAGTGAAAAATATGACGGCAAGAAATTCTTCTTTACGAAAGTAAATGATGAAATTTATTTTAGAAAAAACAATTAATCAAATTTTTTAGATATGCTGAAAATATTTTTAAAAAAACAATAAAGAAACTTTATGACGTCAAACAGTGGTCACAAATTTGAAAATACCATCAAGCCTGCATCACATTATCCTCGAGAACTGATGAGAACAATCGAAAAGTAGGGTGTGGACACTCTCCGATGAGTGATCGGATTTTACCATGAAACGAAGGGTTTTTGAGCTAGAACCGCGAAAAAGCTCACATTCTTGCAAAAAACTTGTTTTGCCGCGAATGTTGTTAGCAGAAAATCGCCACGTATGAGAAATTGATGCGGAGCTATGGTTTTTGAAGGAGCTGAACTTCCATCTCGGGCTACATCGAACATGAATATAAGACTTATGACGAGCAGGGCGCGGATTTTTATGATTTTACATATGTACATACATACATATATGCACCACTTTTACATAAATCGACAAGCTTGTTAAATTAGGTAATTTTGATTCAAATACACATTTTTTTGTATATTTTGAATATTTGAAGCAAAATAGCAATATATCGCATATAAATATCCGTTTCTTGCATATTTTGGAGGTAAATGCCTATTTCATGCAAAACAATACATAAAAACAAAAAAAATGGCACTCATACAATCCCTAAAGAAATGATTTTAAGCCTTGTCAGCTATAATGTGCAGAAGCTTCAAAAATGGTCACATTTTTAATGAATATTTGTACAACATTTGTTCAGTTAAAGTACGAAATGCCGATGATGATATATTTTTAAGAAATATATACGGATTTCAAAATTTCGGACGAATCTGTGCTACTTTTATAGAAATTTTATAACGCCAAAATACGGAAGCTAGATGAAATTCATAAGGGACATGGTGAAACGCGAGTAAGTTTGGATCTAAGAAGATGAAATTATTGATGAAAAAAAAGACAGCATTGCCAATGCAATTTTTGTTTCTTTTTAAATTTCAACGCACATAATAAAACTCCTTATGAAATATCCGAGAATTAAATACAGTGAATAACTTAACCATTGCATGGGTCAGTTCTATAAAGCTGTAGAAGGTGACTTCGATTTGTTTGTATATAAGGAAGAGGCGACAGTCCTACAATCATTTATATAAATACCGAAGTTCAGATACGGGTTTCTCAGTACTGAGATATTTGGACAACTTTTTTTTATTTATTTTTTGATTCACTTCATATTTTACTAAATTCGAATAAAACATTTTTTTCCGAAGCAAACTCTTTTTAATTTATAATGTATGTTTTTGTAAGCCTTGGTTTTTTTTCCACATTTTTCGTCTCATTAGAACCAAAAAACTTACGCCTGGAAAACGAATTGTTCAAACCGAATAATCAAATTTTAGTTTATTACTAATTTTCAATTTTAAAAAAGTATTTAATGTGATGGCTTCCAAAGAAAAACGAACCGAGAGTAGAAAAGCAAATTTTTCTGGAAAGCTCAAGAAATGTTATGATGTCATAATCATATTTTTATTGCAGTTAATCATTTCTTCAGCTTTTACTGCCATATTCTTTTAGACTAGAAGAAAAAGAGAACACCATAAGCAACAATATGGACCTGAAATGTAAATCTTAAAATATTATATATAAAAATAAATGTTTTCAAATTTCAAACGCTTTATAAGTTGTTGACCGTTTGGAGGAAATCGTAAGACATACTTATCATTGTTTGAGACATTTTGAATGATCAGAAACCTTTCATATTTAGCATCAAATGTTTAGGCAGGTATCTATTTCAATAAATTAAAAAAAGATACTGAGAGATATCTATTGAAATTGTAAATTTTATTCTATCACTTTCACGTAATATGCGTTGTGCATGAGCTTTTTTGTGTTGCAGAGCAAATTCCTACTGTTTTTCCATATGTGGATCCGCTGATTTCAAACGAAGAGAAAATTCCTTGTTAGACACCTAGAAGATTAAAATACTTTACACCTAGCTATTCAATGGAGCTAGGATGCCTAGTCGCAGTTGAATATTATAGGAAGGATTGAGTGAAATCATGTCAGGGCTCGATGAAGTAGATTCTGTTGATGTGCTTTACAACATTCTTGGAGGCGTCTATATGTTAAAAAGAACATCATGTTACAAAATCTATTTTACTTAATCCAATCATGGATTTTTGAATAGTACCATAACCAATTTTCCAACTAAATAGCTGTTGTTAATTGAAAGAAGTGAAATAAACACAAGCAAAATTGTGCTGTCGATTAATCTAAATACTTAGAAATTGCGAACAATTTCGTAAATATAAAGTGCTTCTCCATTTTTTTAATAGTTTATAAATTCATCTGCGTGCAGAAGAAATAAGTAAATTGCTCGAACGACTTGTGCTGATGTCGGAAAAAAGGTTTTATTTTCATCAAACAAATAACGATCGATAATTCTCAAATGTTTCATTTCGATGCCACACACGTATTTATTGATTGTTGTAATCGAGCTATGAATAATAATTGAAAAAATACAATATTGTATATATTTTCTTGTTCAGTAAGATGTGTAAAATTTTCAGTTCTTTTGAATTGAATTATTTTGTTTTGATGTTTGAACCATAATTGAGCTTCGTGCTTTCTTTCGTTGCATATTAAGGGCTATGCTAGTGTATCGGCCAAAAAAATTGGTGTTTTTCTCGAATTTTCTTAACAATCTGTGTTAGATATTGTTTTAAATCTTTTTGGGTTTAATAAATACACTATTGAAATATACAAAAACAAAATTATTAATTTTACTATATATACATATGTATATATGTATAATGCAGCCAGCTGCGCAAACTTCCTGCGCAGTGTCCTAGTGTTTTTGCAGGAACGGAACAAAAACAAAAATGATTTTTATTCAGTAGGCTGCTGGCTATCGTTTGAAATAGAATTTTAATTTTTGTAGCAAAAATAACAAAATGGCGGCTGTTTGAACGAACGGAATCGAAAAATACCCTTTTTTCTAAATTCTTCCTTGTAAAAAATAGAATTTTTTTTATTTTGACATGATTCTAGTGCCAACCGTACCTATATATGTAACAAATATGTGCTCAAAATTCCAGACGGATCGACCGAGTAGTTTTCTAGAAGTCTCTGGGACAGTATCAAAAAACATGATTTTGAGAAAAACGCGTTTAAAGTTATTTTATAATTTTTTTTTATAAAAATGATGATTACAACTAATCAACGATGCCGACACCATACAGAATAAAATTTTAAGACGATATTTTCAAAGGCATCTACTTTCGAAAAATGAAAAAAAAATTGATTTTTTGAAGTGCATAAACTAGCATAGCCCCTTAATAAAATGAATTCATTCTCACCAAATTGTTTTAATGATCTTTGAGAACTTATTGAGCACATTTGAGTTAGTTTGGAGCATATTTTAAATGTTTTAATGCTTATTTTAGGTGCATATTTTAGGCGTATATTTCAAATTTTTTATGACTTAAAGATCCGAGCCTTGCTTTCGAGTGTAGGCTATCTAAATGATGTTGCAAAGTTTGACAAGACCTTCGTGCAGAATTCTCTTATATGAAGGCGCTTGTATATCTAAATTTGCACAAAATAGATATAGCATATTCTTTCAACTGACGCCAACACAATGCTTTTTCGGGAAACGTTTGCTGTAACCAAAAAACAACACATTCAGACAGTAACATTTCATCAGGCGACTTTTCGACAATAAATACTGATTCTACTGTAATCCATCACTCATATTGTGTAAACACCGTCAAGTCAGAGCATTTTCTTAGAAATAACTTAATCCAACGCCTAGCGGATTGTCAGTTTCTTTCGAGTTCTCCGTAAAATTCTGAATGTCTTGAACCTGGTTTTAAGTGTTATGTCGCCAATATGACTACTTTGACCTCTTCGTGCCTGATTTGTGCGGATTTCTTAATTCGTACCTACAATAGCAATCTGTTCTTTGAGATCATATCATTCAAATGGAATTTCTTGTATATATGGATGTACATGAATGTGTTCTTACATACAGAACGCTGAATTTTTGTATTTATCTGAACTGGCTCTAGTCAAATCTGTTTTAATCCGATAAGTCATCAAGGCTCGTTTTGCTACGTATTGTATCCCGTTGTCGGGGGTGTCCATGCGTACAAATGAGATTAATCTGCAAAGATCATTGACTTCAATCACATGTACCGCCAATAATTGCCACCTGGATAATTGCCGCTTCAAGGTTTCCGTCTATGTTTCGAGTCAGACTAAAATACGTGCTGAGATATTTGAATCTTTTGCCGAAGGCACTACTACCAAGTTGGGGTCCACGCAAAATGAATTGTATCTATTACATACAGTGACTACATTTCGGTAGGTCCGCTTTGCAAAGATGGATGATGGGTTGATGCTTGACTGTGATCGATTGTATAGTTGATGTGAAGATTAAATAAACACCCACTATGTAAATAATTACACACAACACAGCAAATGAGTTCTTGGAATAAAAACTAACAAGAATTTATTATAAATTATGAAGTGGTTCTGAGTAGATTCTACCATTGAATAATACATCGGAAATTTCTATTGGTTGAATATAGCATGCTCTGATAAATGAGGTATTGCACTAATGAAAAATATATTTAATTAATCTTTCGTTAAATCCGTTCGCTTTAATTAAACGCCGAAGCTGTCTTAGCAAACACTTTTCCAAGCACGGTGTGCTTAATTCTACGTGCATGGTATTCTTTTATTTACCTCCTCTGAAATTGCACAGTCTATTAAATTGAATCAAACAAATCAGCACTTCCGTAATTTAATTAACCTAAACTATGTATGTATGTAGTTCGATGTTCAGAAATGAAGAGTAAGAGAAGACTACAATGCATTTGCTGCACTTGTCACGTATCTTGCAATTTGTTATCGCCAATCTTGCACAGCAGATTTTTTTTTCAACCAAGCATTCATTGTCTGCAAGCCCCGACAAAAGAAAATATCATTGTCTTCAAGTTCATTGTAGGCCAGCACTGTTGTGCATTTACCCTGAAAGTGGATAGAAAATTATCTTACGTGGTATATTTAAGCAGGAGGGAGCCTGGTGGTGTGGTCAACAGGATTTAATATAGAAACACAATTCCATTTTCCTAGGAATTTGGAACGTTTAGCGAAAAACTGACCGTTGGTGTTACCTCCAGCTTTAATTAAACGAAATCTAATTTATCAACGACCGCATTCATAATTTTCGTATTCTACATACGGCACGTTGAGCAACGACATCCCCTAACACATTGCATTTTTCCTATGAGAAAACTTGCCAGAAAATCGACTATTGTCGACGAAACTGTAAACACTATTAAGCTTGCCTGTAGCTCCTTTAGCTTCTGGCGTTGACGGCTCGAGGATGACGATAGCTATCGCCGTCTTCATCTTTTGTATGTTCATTTTCAAGGAACAGAAAGATACGAGTCAACCTTTAAGGTCGGCGTAATTAAATTTGTTTGGCGGAAAATCACCCTGCTTGCAAACGTGATTGTTTATGAAGGATATGGAAGACCAGTTGAAGATGGCATTGTCAAGTTTTGGAATGAATACCATGATCAAAATTGTATATTTTTATGATTGTATATTACTTTGGAAGAGTGCATCGTATAGCTTTGACTAGATATTGCAATATTATGCTAAAGTGTGTAAGGTTCCTTTTTTTATTTTTGGAATTGGAAGGATCTTGTTTCAATTTGGTCGTAAAAATATAATATAATCTTTTTCAGTAAAGGTTAAGATGGGAGGTGGATCTAAAGAAGGGGTTTTCTCCCACTACTATGGTATAAAAATTACAGAAATAAATAAAATTTCAAGCAGGTATAGTTTTGTAAGTATGCAGTTGATACGATTCCAAAGAATTACAGATAATCGTGAGATTTTATTAAATTTTTCATTTGCCCATGGTGTGTTCCCTGATTCATTGGTCAGCAACAAGTCTAAAACTCACTTACCAGATCAATTTTACGTTCTCATATGATCTCTGGAAATAAGCAAAATAACCATTCTTGAACCGCCATAAAGTTCTTAAGGGGGAAAGGAGGGTTAGACGGTTCAAAAGATCGCTTTTTATTTCATTTCATAGATTGTTAGTAAAACTATTGAAAAATATGTTCCCAAAATTTTAAATGAAAATTCCGACTCGTTCTATTGTTATAAGCCATTGAAGTGATTAGCTCTCCTTTAGGTCCTGAGCTCGCCACGTATATAACCGAGCGGTCACTATTTTTTCAAACGCGTTTTTCTCAAAACGATATATATGTTTAAAATATTCTCAAAGTTTCAATAAATTATATTCCTTTTTATACCATGAACAAAATTATGAAAATCAATGAGAAAACGCTGTCCCAGTGGCGGCTCTACTTTTGGGGCTAGTGGGGCTAAGCTCCACCACTTATTGATGAGCCTATATTAGGGCAAATGTAATAAAATATCATTATAAATTTCAATATATAATGTAGCATTTTTTTCGCCCATGCTGTAGTTTACTTTCACATAGTCTTCTTGCCTCGCACTGTAGAACAATTATTTTTTCTCTTCGACTCGCTTCGTTGTGCCTGCACCGAGTAAAAGCTGAGAGTAAAATTCAAACTTATTTTCTCTTTGACAATTTTTCACCTTTACTATCAGGAAGGGGCTAAATGGATTTTGCCCGAAAAAGAGTATTTTGATTTGAATGACTGCGTGAATTCTATGCTGAAGCGGCGGGAGTGTGCGTGTTTGAAATAACATTTGTATACATCGTGGACGGGCTAATCATATGCAGCCCGTTCAGTGCTTCGACAACGTTTAGTCTTGACATGGTCTGGATAATACTTTTGAGCAGGCATGAGCAACATTTTTTTACGACGGGCCGAAGGGGGTGCCTTCGTGGTGGTTGGTATTTTTTAAAGTTTTGTAGTGCTTAAAGTTTGTTTCAGAAAAGGGTTGTTCAGGTTATGGTATTTATGATTTTGATTAAATAAATAATTAACAAGATTTTTCTTGCATGTGTTAAAACTTGCTAGAAGTTTGAATTTCAGTTTTAGTAAAAAAAAAATCGGTATTTTCAAAAAATTTAATTTCCAACCCGTTTTGCTCGCGTTCTTATCAGCCTTCTAATTTTAAATTTAATGAATTATCTTTGCTTGCCAGCGAATCTACTTTTGGGGAAACCGATCATTTAAAATCGGTTAACGCTCTACATATGGTACCTCTTGGGTGGAGTGGAAACTCACAAAAGGACTTATATTGGTGATAGAAAAATTCGTACCAGTAGCCCCACCATACTTAACTCCCACGAGCCGCCACTGCGCTGTCCTAACCCTATTTCCCCCTTAAGGGGCCGTGACAGACTCAAATTGTATGTATGTGTGCCATAGTAGTGAAGGAACCCTCTCTTTTGATCCCCTTACAATCTTAACCTTTTTCTCTTTTTCATGCATCAAACAATTTTCCAAACCATTTACAATAAAAAAGCTAAAATTAAATTAATAACACAAATGATCAATTAAATTTTAATTAATATTATTTTTATTCGCATATGTTTCTTCCATTCCATTCTTTCGTCAATAATATAATAATTTTCATAATAATCGCTAATGTTTTTGTTTAATTTGTTGTTGTTGTTTTTTTATTGTACATTGTGAATTTAGTTTTTCTCATTTCTTCATTACACAGTAGATTCATTTGAAACTTATCCACTAATTTTTGGTATCCTTTATAGTAACTACTTTAAATAACAGTGTATCTTGTACGCAAAGATTCTAGAAAAACTCAATTCTCATACATTTTTAATTAATAAAGTGTGTTTATTCTGTTCGATTTTAGTATGTTTTTTTGTCTTCTCTCGTCTTTAATTAATTATTGAAAGGCAATCGGCGAATATCGGATAATTGCTACTTATATTACAAAAAATTCTTTTATTTACCGTTTTCTATTATCCTCCTTACCTTAGATTTGATAATTTAGTTAATCACTAGTTGTTGTTTTTTCAATTTCCTACGATTTTTTTTACAAGTTTTCTTCGTTTTACCTACGCCAACTGATATAAGTATGTTGTTATTGTTTTTTTTAAAAAGTATTTGTATTGCATTTATACAATGTATTATTATTAATTTGTAATAAATTGTTCAATTTCGATATCGTTTATTAATGATTACCTAGTTTATTCACTAGCATGTGTATTAGATCTAATCAACAACATCCTTTTTGGATTTTATTCAAAAAAACTATGATGTAAGGCAGTTTGTTGTTTGAATAACTTTTGTTTGGTTGTCTTTTTCACGGTTGTTAGTTTTGTTTTCAATTGTCCTAAATGTCGGCTATTTAATAAGTGAAATTAAATGTCTGGAATGGAAATTCAAACATCTAAATGATGCTGCCTTTCGTCATTTGATTAGTATAGTATTATTAAATATTATATATGAATATGTTGTACATACAAACATATAATGTTCTATCACTCCGTTCATTGGTGTATATGTGTTTTCTTTCCTAAGAGCAGAAGGCAGTGCTTTAAAAGGAATTTATTATTTAAATTGTTATTAAGAAATCATTGGTTTGATTGAGCAGAAAAGCAACATCATTTATTTATGTTGTGCTTAATACGCATTATTTTGGGTGATTATTTTTTTTTATTAATTTTTATTTACTTTTCGATGGAGCTACTAATGTTTATTGATCATAAATGGACAATGTGGTTTAAAGAAAATTCGCACGTTAAATTATTGAGCTGATATTAAAATTCAACAATAGCACGAACCAAGGATTATAATACTCATAACACAATGCTAATACTGAAATAGTTTTGGTTGCACTAGTGTAGGCGCTGACTGAAAGGCTCACAGAACTTAATTTCACAGAGTATGAACAACGCTCAAGGTGGAAAACAAACATATGTTCGTGATGTCCTAGAAGTTTTGCATGACATTGCTAGACGATGGAAAGTTATTATTAAAAATTTGAATATTTACCAGAGGAAAAAAATGGCTTGTTGGTTTAAGCATTTCCTCGTACAGACCAGGGCGGATCTGTAAAAAATGACTACATTTTGCTGTTGAGAAGGGACACACTGGTTTTTGCAGAAAAAGTTGTGGAATAATTTGTATAACAAGAAATTGACTTATCCTCCCTCCCAAAGAAGTCTGAAACATTAATAAATGAATCGAAATGTTTAAAAATTCTAAAAAAAACTTGATTTGTTCCAACTTTTCTCATTTCTAACTTTAAAACGATTCATTTTAGAGAAAAGTTGTAGGTCAATAAAAGTTTCGTAATTAAATTTTCTATAAGACATGATTGGTTAAAAAATTAAAAATTTGTACCGTTTCGGCGAAATAGCAATAAATATAAAAAAAGGGAAAAAACGCCCTTTTTATCACTTAGAATGCACTTAGGACCTTCATAATTGACCTAAAAAATGACCCTTTTTGAACTCACAAACTGCAGCTCATTCAAATATATTTCAATACCTTTATTTTGGTAAAATAAAGTGGCGATATTATTTTGAAACCAGCACATTATATTTGGTCTTGTCAAGAATTTGGCTGACTCAAGCAAGCATGGTGTGTAATATGCCAATCTCTTCACAAAACCAAATAAAAAGTGCGGGTTTCAAAATAATATCGGCATTTTATGTTGGTAAAAGAGACGTTCAAGTAGATTTGAATAAGATGAAAGTGAGTTTCAAAAGGGAAAATGCGAAAAAAATTTAACCATGCTTTCGCCGACTGAATCCGCAGCCGCCCAGCACTGTTTTAGGGTTTATTAACAAGTGCAGCAAAAAATTCTGAGGCCGCCTTAATAATTCGATTTTAATTTTGTAAAATCCATTTGATAGATAAAGTGCTCTTTTAAATGTGCAAAAAAAATTTAAACTTCCATAATGTTTTACTTTCTGACTTGCAAGATTTTAAAAATTTTAATTGTTTTGAAATAAATACTCTCAAAAATTGCGTGGTTTTTCTGGTGAATGTTTTGGGAGTTCTCCCATCATAAGGAATCATTGATATCAAATTCTGTTAGGAGACTTTGATACAAGAGTTGGACAAGAAGAGACTCACTGAGGGACGTAGTCTTCACGGCCGAGCTAACGATGTTACGGGGTAAGGATAATTGATGGCTGGCAAAAAATATGGTTGCGAGATCTTTATCCTTTCTGCTTCGAAACAGTACTAAACAAACCTAGAGAATAAATTATGGTCGAAGCGTCAACTAGAACGATCATTTCCTCATTGAAACAAGGGTGCTACCATGGTTTTTGATTTAAAACTACACTGAAGTGCTAGTTACGCTTCACACTATTATCTCTGCAGGACGAGAAATCACTGATGTAAATCACAAGGTACCGCGGTAAGGAACAAAACTGGCACTGTTAATAACATCAAGCCAGCAGATGTGTCGTGTTAGTCGACTGGAGAATTTTCAGCACGCCTTATCGTGGTACTTGTCGAAGAAGATGATGGAAGAAGTACCACTTCCACTTCAGAATTGGTAGTGGATTTTTCCAATTCTTTGATTCAGTCGAGAAGCAAGGGATGTTCTTATCTGATGAGAATACCCAAGAAACTGTTTCCTTACGCAAACATATGTGCTTGAGTGTGGAGTGGTTACCATGGAGACTATTTTGTGGTGGACTTTGTTGGGCAGAGTATTTATTTGAGTCATATCACCCCACAAACGCTTACATAATGTCGTTCGCCGCCAGCCAGAGTAACATCAGCAACGAATTATTATGCGAAATCTACTGCATCGATTATGATGAATTTTTTTGTGCTGTTTTATTGTATTAATAAGATAGTTTAGGCGTATTATGAAGGTCTTAAGTGCATTTTAAGTTGCAAAAAAATTAAATAAAAAAGGTTTCTTGCCTCTTTTTAATATTTATTCCTATTTTGTGGCAAGTTTAATTTTTTTAAAAATGTTAACTATTCATATCTTATAGAAAACTTCATCACGCAATTTCTATTGCCTCATAACTTTGCTCTAAAATGAATCGTTTTAAAGTTAAAAGTGAGAAAAATAAAAAATAAATGATTTTTTAAATAATTTTTAAACATTTCGATTTATTTACCAATGTTCCTGTCTTCTTTGGAAAGGAGGACAAGTCAATTATTATTATACAAGTTATTCTAGAACTTTTTCGGTGCCTCCTAACAACAGTCAAATGAAAACAGATTCGCCCTGGTCTAATATGCAACTTTATCGAAAAATTGTCAGGGTAGCTGAAGAAGCGAATAGCAGTCCATTAAAATTTAAAATTGAGGTAAATAGTGCTTACTACTTAATTTCGATTGTTTCAAAATTATTTTAAATGAACTGAAACGATTCACTGCTATCAACAGTTTGAGCTCAAGCACGAAAAAATTGTGGGTTTTTCATAATTTTATAATCAACATCATACACTTCTACTGTTCAGAATGTTCAAAAGAAAAATCCTCAGGGATACCAAGGTTTTATGTTAAAGTATTATTGCAAAAGAATTAGTATTTATCCTGAATGAGAAATAAATTCTGGAAGTAAAAAACAACAAATAAACGAAGATATTTGTGCTTCACCAAGAAATTAAATAATAATCTTAACGATTAAGTCGATCTCATCACGATAATTATTTTATTTTTAACTTTGACTAAAAATTCGACTAAGCAACAATTTATTTTCGACATTTTAAACAATCAAAATGAGGGTCTAAAAAACACCACCGAAACATAATCTATACTATATCTTATTCATAAGGAACGAGCGTTAATGTTAACAAATAATTCTACTAGATATTGATTACAATAGTTTACAAAATTTAACCTTTTGTCTGTTGCTGTGAATTTTGTGGGTGACATTGTTTCCATATGGTATGTTGTTTTCAAATCTAACTCGCAAAATTTTTTGTGCAGCTCGATTTTGTTTTTGTTTTTGACTTTCATCATTTATACGTATTTATTCGTTATTAACGTGGGTGTTTCAGGGTGCAAAGATTAATTTCATAAGTTTTTGCGACATGAGTGGTTCAAGGAGAAGTTGTTTAAGGGGGGAAGCACCTTTAGACACTTCAAAAAATCGATTTTTTAAAAATTGTTTTAATCGATAGATATATCGCCTAAGAATATCATGTCAAAGTTTCAAAAGCTAATTCTCAAAATTGTGGAAGATATGCATCCCGGAAGTGCCTGGCGCCGTGTTGTTTTTCTCTTGACCACAAACTTTAAACGGCCTTTTCTCGAAACCATGTTTTTTAACATTGCGTAAATGATAATAAAAAAACTAGTGAATCGATTTTCATCATCTAGCATTCATTTTAAAGAGCATAAAAAACTGTTCTATGTAGACTAAAGATTAAAAAAACAAATTATTTTGGGACTATTTTTGACTGGAAGTACAACGAAATTTTTCGTCAAAATCGTAATTTGTTTTTTTTTTGAGCCTGGTTTGGAGGGGTATATTTTCGAATTTCGCAAATATTTTAGTCTATCTACTAAAAATAACCTCTCGAGTAAGAAAATCTTTGGTTTGTTGATTTCAGATGAAAATTGCAGCCAGCATCGCTTACACAATTTACGACGTCAGCGACGACATGGCTTTCAAGATCCTTGAAAAATTTGTTAATTTTCAACGTTCACTTTTGTAGAATATGTTTTTTTTTTCAACCTCAAACATCGCCTAAAATAAATATTATACTGATTTAATAAGAATTGTCTTCATTTCCCCACAAATCAGTTGCAAAAAAGACCTTTTTTCGGCCTCTAAAGGTACTTCCCCCCTTAAACAACCCAAATCATTGTTGCTACATAGGTGAAGAATAAATGTTAAAAAATATAGAAAAGCTGTATCAGAATGTGTTAAAAATTCCTATTTACTGTACTTTGGGATATCCTTGGATAAAAATGACAAAGCTTGGGCTTCTGACTGTGTTTGTAAATCGTGTGTTGAATATTTAAGGTTATGGAAAGGCGGTGAAAGAAGTTGTTTTGAATTTGGAACACTAATTTTGTAATTGCATCTAACGAGCCAAAATCCTTCTAACAAAATAAGTAATATGATTTTGTAAGAGATTTGAATCTTCATAAACAAGCTTCAGAATTGTTGGCATCAAGACTGAAAGAAAAAAACTTACTTTCTCCAGGCACTCAAATTATTTTTTACCACGAAAGGGGAAAAAAATTACGGAGGTAATTTTTCCGAAGAAGACAATATAACTTATTCTTTAGATATTAAAAACTTGTTGATAAAAATCGTTTGAAAGCGAATGGGGTTTGTTCATTGACAACTCAAAACGTAGGTTAAAAGGCGTTCTGTGGGATAACGGAAATAAATAAGCAGGGTACCTATTGCTCACAGTATAAAGTTAAAGGATGAATATGGTACCATATCGTTAGTCTTGAATAAAATAAAATACAATGATCACAACTGGAAAATTTGTGTTGATTTAAAAATGGTGAACATTCTTCTCGGTCAACAAAGTGGTTACACTAAGTTTTCCTGTTTTATATGTCTCTGGGACAGCAGAGCTAAGGAAGGACATTGGGTAAGAAAAAACTGACCCTTGAAAGAAAATATGACGCCTGGGCAGCAAAATACAGCTTAATACTCACTCGTAGCTTGTAATAGAACTTTTGTCGCCAATACATATAAAACTGGAAATCATGAAACAGTTCTTCAAAGCACTCGATAAAAACGGGAATTGCTTTTCCCACATTTGCCACGAATTTCCTCAGCTCACTATGGAAAAGATTAAAGCCGATGTTTTTGACGGACCTCAAATTAGACAACTTACAAATGATACTGAATTCAGAAATTCTATGACTAAGCTTGAATTACGAGCATGGTGATGCTTAACTTTCTCGAAAACAGAAAGTCAGAAAACTATGCTGAACTTGTAGACGACCTTCTTTTACAATTAAAAACTCTGGGATGCAATATAAGCATTAGGCTCCACTTTCTCCAAAGTCACTCAGACAAGTTTCCAGAAAATTAAGGAGACATGAGAGAAGAGCAGGGAGAGCATATGTATCAGGATTTACGCGTAATAGAGGAGCGTTATCAGGGTTTCTCGGATAGGAATATGATGTCTGACTATTGCTGGTGCTTTATACGCCATTTACTTAAGGGGGAACACCACTGTAGGATTTTCAAGAAATCAAAATTTTTTTTGTTGCCCTAAAGTATACCTCATCATCAAAGAAATCATGTAGCAAAGTTTCATATAGTGGAAAAATCTGGAAGTGTTCGAAATTTTAAATTAGCGCAGTGCCTCTCACTGCTTTTTTGGAGGGCAATCCGCACGTATCCCCGCGCGCCGTTGGTATTGAAATTTAGAACAATTTTAAATATAAATTTCTCAAAACTGTACACGTGCTCTGTTAGTTGCACGTTAGCAGAAAACACTGAAGTACGTATTTTTCAGACTAGAGGTATATCAATTTTATTAATCATTTTTCTATAACTTAAACTTTAATCGCGTTTATTTCGAAACAACGTTTTTCAAACTGGCCGGACTCTTTTCTCAAACAATTTTTGTTTGATTTACTTGAAATTTTTACAATACGTTCAAAACTATTGTCTGCATGGAAGTACGTAAGATTTTTTTATGTTGCATATTTCAATTGTTATTAACAATTTTTGAGAGTTTTTTTGCGTTTTTTTACATTTTTTTTCAAAATGACGCCATTTTGACAAAAATCAATTTAAAACAAAAATCCTACGTGCTTCTCTGTTATTATATTTTATCGGCAATTATTTGTTTGATAACGATAACCTTAACATTTCAGAAGAAAACGGTCCGGCCGCGAAGCCATGAAAAAAAATAAGGCGTTCCTGGAGAAATGCTTGGGAGCTGCCATATTGTTTTTTCAAGTTCTGAAACAATTCAAAGAGGATGTCAAATACTTTTGCAGTAAAGATCTTTTTACTAAACTTCGATATGTTGTTTGGCTTTTGAGAAACAAATTCAACAAAAATGACTTTTTTGACCTCTACAGTGGTGTTCCCTTTTAAAGTCAACACATAAGAGCTGAGCTTTAAAGCGAAGTTTTTTGGAACTCAATGACTGATTAAATTTTTTAATAAAATGTTTCCGAAACTCATAAACTAGAGCTGATGAAAAAATTCTATTTATATATTTGTAACTAGCATATCATATGTAGTCGGCAACAGCAAAAAATTTACCGGCAACAGATTCACTGTAAACTAGTGTTATTTTCATTTCAATTTGTTAGTCAATGACGGATGTATTATTCGAAAATGCTATTTACAATTAAAAATACGAAAGTATCACTCCTTCTTACATTATTTGTATTGATTTCCCTTAAGAAGCTACCGTGACAATTGTTTTGTTCGTAAGAAGCATACGAACGCGAAATTACTTTCTCGAATTCAAAACCTTCGTCACATTCTTTCACGACCAGATGGCTGAAATCCACGAAAAAAAAGATAAAGGATTTTTTCTCCAAAATTTGAAATGAAATCAGTTCATACTCTGCCCTCAGTTTTTTTTGCGAACGTTTTCAAAAGCGTCATCACATTTTGAAATCACTTACATATTAAGATGTTATCGTCATTTCCCTACATTTTTCAAAGAAAACTCAAATTACCTTTCAGAACCATTCGAATAAATTCAAAGACCTCTAGAAAGAGGATCTTCTGAATTGAATTAAGCGATCAAATCGTAAGGATATTATGGAACTTCAAAGAATTTATTCTTGAATGAACTAAGAAGCTTGAATATGACATGTTTAACTTTAGTGGATTCTTCATTTTGCGCTTCAATTGTATTTTCATCCTGTCTGATTGTTTATGACGATATAAATACAATGTTGAAGTGATCCATTGTGGGAAGTGTTTATGGAATTTAGTATCGAGATTCGATTGTTCTTAAATGTTAACTAATGCTTACATGGTTATTTCTGCTACAATCTCTTATTTATGGAAAACTAAAAGATAAGTCTCATTGATTACGACCGTATTTTGCTTATTATATATATAAGAATATAACAAGCGCAAAAAATGTGATTTACAAATGGTGATATTTTTTTTTTACAAATGCTATAACACAATTATTGTTTCATTCGTTGTGTGTTTCAATTCTTAGTAGAATATTAGAATTGCTTCTTGGTTTCTTAGAGTGACGACTTTTTAAAGTTCTAAATGGAGCGATGAATGCTGATGAACTAAAAATTTGGATGCAGCAATGAGGGTACTACTGTTGAACATGTTTGATGGCTGGCGTTCTCCAGTATCTATTTTAATTTTGAATGAAAGTTTATCAAAACCCAAATGATGATTCAATGTGTTAGATATGTTTGTTTCTGTGATATTATGATGAACGCAATTATTAACTCACTGGTCGTGTTGTATGAATGAAAAATATTTTTAAAAAACACTTTAATATTTATTTTGGAAATGCAAGTAGATTGAACACAAATGGACTAAAAATTAAATCGTAAAAAGTATTGATAACAAATTTTGACTAATGTTCGCTTTTGAAAACCTTTTCCCATGCCTATAAAAAATTGCTTCGATTAAAAATGTGGGATGTATCTTGACGATTTGCCGATAAGTTTGCAATTTGGGACAGCGAAGACAGTATCGATTCAAGGAGCACTAAATAAATTTATATTAATTTTCGCAAAAAAAACTATCAATTGTTTAGCAAGGGTCAGATCATTCGCCAGCTAGCTTTGTAATATTTTTTTTTCATATTCCATAGATAAACAATCTTACCATTGTCATAAGATTCCCTTGAAAACAAATAGATTGCTGGCGAATTCCGAATTTTGGTGGCTAAAATTAAGCCCCACTTAAGCTTTAAGGGAAAAAATCACATTAGGAGGCCTATTTTTACGTTTTTTCCAGCATTTTTTTACAAAGAGGAAGAAATGATTAATGAATTGAAATTAATAGGTTATTTTATTCATATTTTGACCTACATCTCCTAAGTTTTTCAAGTGATTATCATCAAAATTCGCAAAGTAAGGAGCTGTTCTTCATAGAGGTCCGTCGTCCGAGTCTCTCATTGCTGTGCATGCTGGAATCCACAATTTTAATGTGAAAGCAAACCAAACAAATTTTTCATATTATCGACATGCAGATTATCCAGATTTTGAGTCAAAATTTGGCAAATTGAAAATTCGTGACGCATTTGAAAAAATAAATTGAAAATGCTTTCGTGCTTTTGTCATAAAAAAACTTTAAATCGATTTTTTTTAAACCCTTTTTAGATTCAGTTATACGCAAACTTAATAAGAATTCAAAAACTTTTTGGTGTTTGAAGATTGTTAAAAAAATTTCTGAGATACAATGCACGTAAGCCGCAAAAATGCGTTTCGAGAAAAACGCATTTAAGGGGGTAGTACCGGTTATAATTTCGAAAAATCAATTTTCCATTTTTCAATTTATTATATTTTCAAAAATTACGTCTCAAAATTTCATTAATATATTCCCAAAAATAAAGAAGTTACGGCGGTTTGAGCGCGCACACCTTTTTCGATTGGTAAGCGATATTTTCGGTAAACGATACTTTAAACGCGTTTTTCTCGAAATGACGTTTTCCCAACTGCGGACACTTATTCTTCGGATTGGTTGAACTGATTTGAACCAAATTTTGTGTGCTGCTTTATGAAAGTAATTTGTGTGGTAATCTACCAGAATATAGGTCAAAACCCGATCTCAAAAAATTTGGCAAGCGAAAAAAAGTGAAAAAAGCGATTTTTCGGAAAGAAAAATTCAAACAACCGTTATTTTTGTTTTGATCGTTTTTTTTTTCAAAATATTGTGGTGGGCTACCACCTAAGAAACATTCCTCTTTGCGGTTTGGTTTTTTTTTATTTCAAATTCTTCATTCCTAAGATTATCTGTCCACAGAGGGACGAGGCATTTTTCGAGACATCAACTTTGGCGCCCCCTAGAAATAAGTAGAAAAATGTAAAAAAAAAGTAGAAAAATATTTATTTTGTTGTCTTCAAAACGTTTGTTTTGCTCATGCAAATTTTAAAATTTATATGCAATAAATGAGCTGAGAAA
Source organism: Oxycera nigricornis (assembly GCA_963942545.1). Taxonomy (NCBI): domain Eukaryota; kingdom Metazoa; phylum Arthropoda; class Insecta; order Diptera; family Stratiomyidae; genus Oxycera; species Oxycera nigricornis. Next base: position 97,265,939 of record OZ012662.1, read on the forward strand.
AAATATTGAAATTTAGGTGGTTTTTTAGCATTCTAACCGGTGCTACCCCCTTAAAAATAAATTACCAAAAACTGAGTATTGAAGACTATATACACAGCGATATGAGGAAGAACACTTCATCTTGTTTGGAATATTTGCCCCAATACAAACAAAGCAAGATAGATATTCATAGAAAGACAACTGCGTGGTCCCGCCCAGCTTGTCTGCGATCGCTCCGTTCAATAGTCCTTGCGGTATACTCGGGCGCGCTTCGTTTCTTGCCCCGAAAATATGAGAAGGACCTCGAATATCGGTCTCAAACTTTTTGAGCATACCCTTGAATAGCAAAACTTTTTCTGTAATAAAAAAGTCGATTTTTTTAACCCTCGAATGTGATTTCTCCCCTTAAATGTTTTTGATTTCACCGTGATAGCATCTGCAGTGAAGAAAACATGCCCAAAAATATCTTGAGCGAAAAGTGGCTAGAGGACTAGAGATAAATCTGTTTAATCCGATTAGGTTGGCAGTATATTGTTTGTGATTTTCAATTCACATTAAAATTGACATTGAATAATGTAAACGCAGACATATCATCAAATATAAAATCAATCTTTGACTTTTTCAAAAAAAAAACTTCCGCTCAAATAAAATATTAAAACAAAACAAATAAATAATTATAAATTGGAAACGTTTGGTCTTCTTCAATGTCACATTTCGAAGTAAACTTTCGCCGGTATTTTCCATTGAATTTCATGCATGCTAATATAATGGAGGTAACTAATGACACGATCTTAATGAAATATTACTCCAATGTAAGGCATATATCACAATATGACATACATTCATATTTATTCACGAATGATACATAATTCACTTGTTTTCTAATAAATCAATATATAAACCAAATACACATGATCCTAATACAATTGACTATGCTTTTAAAATACTTAAAAAATAAAATTCTTTTCATTAACATATTCGAATAAATAGATAAAATAAATATTATGACTCAACTTAAAGAACAAAATATAATTGATTGACAAAACAAATATTTTAGCCTGAAAATTCAATATACAGAACATTTATTTAGCGTGCCAATGAAATATTTTATGTGTATGGTTATGTTTGCGTGTTTTTATTCCCTTGGACGGAAATTCTACTTAAATTTGTTTTGAATATGTCTAAATGGAGTTAGAGTTTACGCCTATTGCAGAATTATCATTTATCTTTCGTAGAAGTATTGCACTTCAAAGATGAGCGTTCATATATGTTTTTTTGTTGTTGAATATTACAAGACAATATTGGAACTTTTGTCATGGTTGTACGATGATTTCGTTTCGATTCTCCCCAAGTGAGTTCACGTTGTCTATTTCAAGTTGTCTTAGTCAGCTCATTTAATCCCTACACATTTTAACTTTATTTTAGTGCTACTATTCGAATTCACCTATGCTAAATTGTTTTTCGTTTTTCGCTTGATTATTATTTTTGTATAAAAATTCACTACAAGAATCGTTCACTCACCATCGAGCATTCCTTATAAAAAAATTGAACACTAAAAATCTTAATTAACTCAATAAGTGTTTTTCGATTTTTCCATATTTTTTTTGGTTCTATTTGATTTTTTTTCATGTATTTTTTTCTGGAAATAAATGCACTAAAATGTGATTTCGATTTGTCGAAATTGTCATGACTTATCGTTTTTTTCGGTCTTTCGTTGTTTCCATTTTTTGTTTAAATTAAATTATTATCATTATAGTGTTAATATAATTTACTAATAATTACAACTAAATTGGTTTTATTTTACATATGCTTTTTTTCATTTAGTTCTAGTACTCCCAATATCATGCATCCTGAACATCTCCTTTTATACCAGGCACTCGATGATGTTGGTTATGGCCTAAACGATTACCTAATTCCTGTACAACATCACGAAATATGACTGTATCTATATTTTCACCTAACATAAATAATAAAAACCAATCGCCCATCTTCGAACGACGAACAATTGTTTCTATTGCATCTCGACGCACTAACCTGCAATTAGTAAATAGTATTTATTGAAAATGATTCAGGATCATCGAATATGGGTAAAAAAGTGTGTTTAAATGTAAACGATCGATACTACAAATGTTGTGTAACCACTCTTGCAATGTCAAAAGAAGATCTCTCGAAGTTTACCCTGACATATTTTATTGTTAAAGGATCAAAACATATATTCGATTTGGTCGTACCGTAAATTTTTTCGAAAATTTTTATTTTGTCGTCTAGCAAGTTATCAATTTTCCACAATTTTTCATTGATTTTTGAACATGATCAATTCTGAGGACGACGAAAGACGTCCACTGGAGTGCGTCCCAAGGACGGAGGACGTGTCGAGATGTTCTTACCTGACGAGGATTTGTGCAAGTTCTAAGATATGTGGAGTGTAGATCTTTCAAAATCGGACATTTTGTTTTATGTAAAGATTTCCTAGAGACGTCGTGTTCTATTCAAAACAGTCGCTGACTAGGGATTTCGCAAAACTGGTCGCGTGTATATCGCAATACTTGACCAACACAAAAAATACCTGCTTAAATATTTTTTCTGGAATTTACACAGTGCTGTGAATAAACTCACACATTTTTTTCGAATTTTTTTCAAATCATTTCTACGAAATGAATTTTTTGCCTGAACATATTATTTTGGGATTCCCAGAAAATTCTTTCAATCATCTACTCTTCCGTTTCTTTCAACCACGCTAAGTACAAAGTAAAAATTTCAAAAGTGTCCTTTTTCAGCTGTGAATAATTATAAACTTAGTTGCTGTTCTAAGCTCGCCAAAAGTGTTTCTAACGTGGATTTGAGTTTTTATGTAGCATTTTAACACTGTGAAGACGTACGTGCAAGTGTATTTTTTAAGAGATTTGAAATTTTGTCGATTTTTAGAACGCCCAGTGGAAAAAACTAAGTGATGTTAAAAAACATAAATTTTTGATTTACGGAACAGTGGAAAAACTCGTAAGTAAAATTAAAAGATCGCAGAGTGTAGTTAAATTTTTCTTTGAAGCTTCGAATCGAGAATTATGGGAAAAAGAAGTCATCTGGACGTCCTGCAAAATATTCGCCTAGTGTGAAACGCGCAGTTTTAAGAGAACTATCGTACACAGGAGCTTCATCGCCGAAAATTGTTAGCCGATTAAAGTTGCAATGTGATCCGAGCTTCGTTAGAAAATGGGCCAATTTCTCCAAAAAGTTTAAATACAACAAATGTTTACAAAAACCCAAATTCACGAAACATCATATCCAAGCTAGATTTAAATTCGCGAAAAATTTCATCCAAAAAGGAACCATTTGTTATCGTGTGACGAAAAGAAATTCAACCTCGATGGACCAGATGGATCTAACTACTACTGGCACGATTTACGAAATAGGTAGAAGAATAGAAGAATCATGCCAAGAAGAACACAGAGAGGTGGTTCTGTGATGATTTGGGTAGCTTTCAAAAACACATGCTAAAAGCGAAATAGCTTCCATCAATGGTAAACTTAATGCTGTTAGATATCAGTAGTTACTAGAGGATCATCTACTGCCTTTTGTGACGCTAGCGGAGGACGAAAACATTATTTTTCAGCAGGATAATGAACCCCATACAACTGCTTGCACAAAAAAGTGGTTTCAGGATTATGAAATCCAATTATTACAACCTGACCCCCATAGAAAATTTGTGCGGCATCCTAGCAAGGAAAGTCTACGACCAGGAGAAGTCATCCATTGAAAATGTAGCAGAACTGAAGGAAAGAATAATAGTAGCCTGGAACGAGATATCAGATAGCGTATTAAATAGTCTTGTTAATAGCGTTTCGAGTCGATTGTTAGATATAATCAAAAATAAGTGCAAATTGACTAATTATTAAATGAAACACTTAGCAAACAATACACTAAGTTTATACTTTTCACAGATCTTACAGCGAGTTTTTATGTTGCTTTTTTTATTTTACTTTCAAAAGTAATATAATCAACCTTTCATCCCTACTACATTTTCTTGAAGTCATATTATCTAATAAAGTCAACAGCTATTTGAAATAATTTCCTGTCTTTCTGATAGACTCATACGAGTAAATATCAAAAATAATTTAGTGGAGTCTATAATTATTCACAGCACTGTATTTCCTTTTTGACAAACGTTCGATAAGTTTTTCATAAAAAATCTAATATATTTTATTCATGAAAGTGGTTGTTAGAGATTTATCACAAAAATTTCCAGACCCAAGTTGAAATTTCCGAACGTCTGCTGCAAGCTCGTACCACGTCTGCAGCACGTCCGCACTGGTATTGTGATATTTCGATACAAGGCGTTTAGTTATCGTATTCGTAAAGACGTGTTGCGGGTGTCGTGAAGAAAAACGAAATGAAATCTTTCATTGACAACGATTTAAAATATTCTTTTACGGATCGTTGGGGAGCATACTAAATATTAATAGAATTGGATTGATTTTCTCATAGCGATATTCTTTTTTGGTGCTAGGTTTCAAGGATCAACATAAAAATGATCAAAGATAGTCATAAACATTTGTCTGCAGTTGTTTTTAATCACAATTAATAAAAACTACATACATAACACAACTAAATACTACGCAACCTAAATATAGCAAAATAAATTTTTGTAATTAATCACGTTTACTCAGCATTTGAAATAGGCAAGTGTACAGCAATTTTAAGCAATATGAAGATGCATAACTTATATACATTTTTCTTAAAAAAAATAAAACATTTTGATGTCACATTTCAATTCAACAACAAAAACATGTACTTTCTTTAGAACTGTATCCAGATGCTATCATACGATCAACTATACTACTAAATTCGATTACAATATCGCGAAATGTGAATGGTTCCATATTCACACCCAACAACCACAAGAAAAACCACGTTCCAAGATCCGTTTTATCGACTATTATATCAACATGTTTTCTTGCTATTGACCTGAAAAATGTGCATAAAACATATATGCAAGGAAAAAAAGATAGAAAAGAATGAGATAGACATGTGAAAGATTTTTTTCTTTGAATTCCTATGATAGTAGATTATATTGGGAAGCAGATAATGCGAATGGCATGAGTGACGACATTAATTCAAATGGCGGAAATAGCAAAATATACAAATAAATATTACAGAACGACACCTTGCGAAAATGAAGAGATGTAGCAAGCAAGCATCGAACCGCGATAAAATCAAAACTAATTCTATGCAAATTTGCATATTCATATTCAAGCAAACAAGTCAATTTAATTCAGCAAAGCATGGCGCAGATATTCAAGCTGTTTCAAATCTTTGCGATCACAGGTTATTAAAATCAATTTGCTGGAAAGGGTCTAGAGAATACCAATTATAATTGAAATTTATAGATTCAACCCATCGTCGTTGTAGGTTTTCCACGAAATTGGTTCGTTGGACTTATTAAAAATTCCTGCAAAGACTTTGTTTCGTCGATCGGTTAACCATGAGTTAAGAACCAAATCAAATTGGTGAATTGATTACCAACAAGCAGAGTTTCTTGTGAAACCGCAAATAGCCGGCCATATTCCGCAAGTGGGATGAATATTATCGGTATTCCACAGCAGTTGCGGAAAAAACATAATTAGACTCGGACATATGGTCGATACTATTTGTATGTTGTAATATCGTTATAGCATTTTCAATAACGTAAAAATATACATTGTTGGAAAGAGTTTCTTCTTTTAATTAATTGAGCATCATGTTCACTTCATAGATATCATGCCAAATTTATTTAGACCTAATCCTATATTTAGATTAAATCTGGAAAGCTCATGTTTTCATTGTGAATTCAGCGCCCAACGTGGGTATTAGCATTTATATTTTATTTTCTGCACTGCATGAATTGACATTACTTATTGATTCAGCTACAACCTTAAAGTACAGGAAATGAAGAATTTTAACTCACAATTTTTTTCGTCCAGCATGGATTTACTTGAAATTTTCACAGAAGGTAGAGAATAGTACAAGGATCATTTTCTGTACTTCTTTCTTTCTTTTCATAGTACGTTAAAACCTTGAGGATGGTTGGCACCCCATCTCGGGGGCGGAAATTTTTTATAACATTTTAACAACAGGAATCGATGCAAAAAGTAATTCTAAGTAAAAAAAATTCTATACATTTTTTTCGTAAGACTAATATTTTTCGAGCTATTCGCGGTTGAAAGCAACAGTTTTTCGAAGAAATAACGAAAGCGAATAACTCGAAAAATATGAATTTTATCAAAAAATTGCTTTAAGCAAAATTGTAGCCTTTAAAACAACAACAAGAAATGCTTTTTAGAATTTTTCTACGACTAATACGAACCGTGATACGGTATGTTAATGGTTAGCTTTTTTCGTCAAATGCTAAATTTGAAAGATTCAAAGTCAAATAACGAGAACACTTTGCATTTTTTCAAGGAAAATTTATGGAATCTTTTTTAAGTATATAATTAGACCTTTCTTTTAAAAACAAAAGTCTCTAGCATGAAAATTGAGCGACTTATGATCAAAATAAGGTCGGTACTCACTTTTTTCTACGAAAAAATCAGTGAAAACAACCCTCTTACTAAAATTGATCTTCACTTCCCTGTGATTCTCTTTATATATGTATTATCAATACGTCCAAGAAGTTTGACCAATTTGGAGTTTAAAGAGAAAACATTTTTTCGCAATTTCGTATTTTTCAGCCTTTCCTTCAAAATATCTCCGAAAATACTGAAGATATGAAAAAAATGCTGGAGTTTCAAATTTTAGCTTTTTTAAAGACAAAAATTTCTCTGTGCGTACATTTTTCTGTACAGTAAATATTTGGCAAGATGTAGCCGTTTAAACCCTTTATTTACGAACGAACACCACCTTTAAACTCACCCCATTAAAAAACTAAGGGATCTTAAGGAATTAAATTCACATAGCCTTATAGATACCCTAAAAAATCGTTTTTGAAAAAACTTTCTATCACTAAAAATGAAGGAGTTACATTTACAAAACCAATATTTTTTTTTTTTTGAAAAATTCAAATAGCCTACTTCGAAGCATAATAAACTACATAGCCGGTATATTTGGCAGTAGTGTGTTACACGTTCTATTTTTTACCATTCAAATCGAAATACAGAGAAGAGATTATCTATCTATCTATTGGTGAAACTATCTTCCTTCCTGCCCACTGTTGACGCCTTAGAAGAGCACACAAAAAGATGCTACTACCAAATTCAACAGTGGCTTGGAAATGAAAACATCCGAGCAACAGATTGGGGATGGTACTTAAAAGTAGGTTCATTACACCCCGTGCGCATGAACAAACCGCCTGCACCCAATGAACTTTTAAAAATGATTTTTTGTCTATGCAAAAAAGGATGCGGTGTTTTATGCGGCTGCAGAAAAATTGGGTTGTATTGTAATTCCACTTGTCCTGGGTGCTCGGGTGAAAACTAACAATAGTCCATCAATGATCGAAGAAGACGAAGATGACATCAACCACGATGAAGATCGAATCAATGAGACAGATATTTAAAAAACGTATTAGTATTTATATCTGTATTTGTAAATTTAGTCGACTTTGTGTGTAAATGTATGTGAATAAGCGGTGTATTTTTGTGAAAAATTTTTTTTGTATTTAATTCTATTTTTTATACTTATATCTATTAAATTAGTTTATAAAAATTGCAATGTTGTGAAGGATGGGTTTTAAGGGTTGAAAAATTACAAAATGAACTTAATACATATTTTAAACAACAGAATTCTTGAATTAAGTCATTATGATAATGAATCTTTCTTTGTAGGAAAAAATGTTTTTTATTAAGCTCTAACAAGGGTTCATTTTTAAGGGTTGAAATATTATGATATTATATCCTAAAGCATGAAACAATCTTAAGTTAACCCATCCAAACCAAATTTTACCCATATTAAAGTTTGTAATGCTATTTTATAATTTTTTACCATTAGGGGTAGTTTTCACCTTCAAAAAATAAAAAGCGTACAACGGCACGATATAGTAAATGAACTAGAGAGTAAAATGAGTCTAATCCCAATTTTTTATGCAAATTCATGCAGGACGAAAAAATTGCGAGTTTTTGCCAGTTTTTGGGCTTCATTTCCTGTACTATTAGTATTCTGTGCGAGGAAGATGATGAGTCGAGCTAGTTGTGTTTAAATTTAATCAAAGTGCAGAACTTGTTTAGATTTTGTGATTTTATTTATAAATATTCATTCTTTTTCAGTCGGCATGTTTACTTTCCTGAGTGCTATTTCGCGGAATTAAACTCATATCTCAAATATGTTTACCTGTGTGAAAAGTTATACTTATATTATCCTCCATATCAAAGCTAATGATTCAAGTGTAGCCCCGAAAAAAATCAGCAGTAATTTTAACCTTTCGACTGCCTACCTGGGTCGTTTTCGTCCGAGCAAAAATTAGAAGTTGTTGTAACTTTTGTACACCGCTAGAAATGGCACTGCTGTACCTCTGTAAAAAAAAGTCACGCACCTCTAGTACCTATCTACCAACTTTCGCTGTCTCAGTCCCGTTCTAGCCATCGTGGTGACAATATCAAAATCGATCCGGACGAAAACGACCCACGTAGGCAGACGACGTTGATCTCGACGGAAAGTATTTTTTTCCGTTTATTCGTTTGAAAGTGTTAATTGTGGCTGTAAAAGTGCCACAAAAAATTCTGACCGCCAAAAAAATTATTAACTTTTTTGTGTTGAGTTTTTCTAAATATTCAATACTAATTTTTGAATTCTTATATTTTTATTACCGTTTTTACTACGAAGTTTAGAACCAATTATTGGCCATTCTGACGTTACAAACTTAAGGGTTTTTAACAATAATTGAATGCGGTATATTTTTTTTCTTGAAAACTACACTCTTCTCCTTTAATTTTCTTTTTTTTCCTTTTGATATCTTTATTCACCTTAAAGTTATAATTTTTTAGTGAACAAATGCATTTACTGTGTTTTCTTTATTTTTTTTCGTTAAAAAGTATATTAAAAAATTTAATTGTTGATAATTTTCTGGTTTTCCTTCAAGTTAAAGGTTTGAAAAACCTCCATGAATTTTTTTGGGATTTGCAGCACTTTAACAGCTTGAAAAAAAAACGATAAGACGAAAACGACCCATGTAGGTAGACCAAAGGGTTAAAGTTGCTTACAGTTGCTTGTTCATTTCAATTTATAATTCAAAAAAAATAGTACGAAATTTTTAAACTTTGTCAAGCTGAATTAAAGTATCTATGTAAATGAATTAAATTTAAAATACAGAGCCAACATCGAAAACTCAACTACACATAAAGCGTTCAAAGATTAAATCTAATTATGGCCGGTCGTCTTGAAAAATGCCGAGTATTCTCGATTGAAATTATTAGTACTCGATCATTTTTGACACAAACATTTAAATACCCAACCAACAATAACAATCGCATCACAACATCGACACAATAAATATTTTCAACACAAATATATAGCTTACCTAAATCGCAAACGAAATAAATACACCCTCATTCGAGGCGAAAATATGATGATCACCCTGTATATAAGTGTAAGAGTCGTCAAAAATGATAACAATATGAACCAGAACCAAAGAAATATGTAAATCTTTTCGTTGACAACATTTAATGGTAGAATACAGATAGCATCATGTTTTTCCACCTAAAAAATATAAGAATCAAAATGAATGCTATGAGATACAGAGTACAAATTATAAGATTATACCTCTCCACTGGAGCCATACTTAAAAAATGTACACTTAGTCATCCTAGGAAATATATAGATCATTGGATCCATCCGATCCTCTTGGTCTGCCTCCATGTAGGCGATTACTTCTAAACCAAATCTCAAAAACTCTCCATCAAAAAACCGATTCATTAAAAACATTTGACCTGAAAGTGTTGATAAGAAATTGTTACAAATGGGAAGAAATCAAATAAATTGAGATCTAAACTGCTGTTTCAAGCATCAGTCAGTTAGATCGTCATTTGAAAATGTGTTTTTCTCTTGAAACTAGCTTTAAATCATAAGAAAACAACGAAATAAAATTGAGACAGTCTTATAAAATCTTCTTATTTTCCCGAAGAGTAAGAATTGAATGCTTCCTTTAAACTGTTATTTTCAAACATATGCTTTTTATAAAAACTTCATAATTTCAACTCACCTATCACGTTAACTAGCGATAATAATTCACAAATGTAGTAACGATACGCCCACCAATTGTGATATCTGTTCAACACAAATCGAATAAATCAAGAAAAAAAGAACTAATAGTACACCCAAACATCAACAATGCATTGATCATTTCTACTAAACCTTAGATTATCCCATAGGTAGTCTAATAATAATTTCTTTTTTTGCTTTTTCTCAGCTTCCGAACATATTCCTACGTCGAGATCCATTATCAAGGCATGTATTTTTCCACCCTCCCATGATTTCCATAGCCATCGTGGTGTGTAAAATAAAATTGCCTGAAATCAAAGAACAAAAGAATTTATTTCTTTGGGTTTTGCTTAGATGTCTTGCATAGGAAATAGTCTGTAAATAATGTTGAATGTTGAAAACGGTTGGATCTTCTAAATATAGCCAACAAGCTTATACGTACACAATGATTTGATGTAAGATTCCTTTTCATTCTTGAATTATGTTTTGCTACGGAATGCTGTCAAGGATTCCAGATAGACAAATTGATTAATGCGTTATTTATTGATTAGTAGCGATTTAATTTGAGTTTTGTTGCATATTGCGATATAACAGATAGATACAATCATATATTTGAGAGAGATGCCCAAAATTTAACCCTTAAGTAAAGTCAGTAAAGTGTTTGAGTTGACTTTCTTTGAATCTTCTTTAGATCGTCTAAATGGTTTTTTTGACGTGAATATTTCCATAAAATAATATATATCCATGGACTGCGATACTTTTCTCTCCAAAGCTAATAAACAGTTTGGCTTTATTAGAAGGCGAGCTAAAGAGTTTAAAATTTTTGTGGGTAAGTAAATCATTATTTACCTCATTGATTCACCCATTACTAAAATATGCCAGTAATGTATGGAACCTAATTTTTGGTGTTCATGATGCTAGAATAGAATCAGTCCAAAAAAAAATTCTTGTTGTTTGCTTTGAGAGACCTCTATAGCCCTGATGACTTTCAAATCTTGCCTCCTTATGAAGTTAGATTGGAGCTATTGAATTTGTCGACTCTTAGAGCCAAAAAAACAGTGTTCTCCTCTTGTTTCGCCTTTGACGTGATTAGGGGTCACATTAATCTAGAGTATCTGACTAATAAGAAAAAACCTTCAAGTGCCTGTAAGAAGTACACGTAACATACGTTTACTTACAGAATACCAGCATCTTACTAAGTATGTAGATAATGAACCTGTTAATAGGTGCTTTAAGATCTTTTACACTTTGAGCAACCACTACTCCCCTACCATCTTCAAGTTCAATTTTAAATCCTGCATATATAAAGCCCTCTGATTCTAAACTTCATTATCCATCCCTAAATTGTGACGTGCTTTCAACAGTGTGAATTAATGTTGAGTGTAGCATGTATTTTAGGGTTAAGTATTTGTTGTATTTTATATAAGATAAAATAAATAAATATTATAAGATAAGAATCTACCTCATTCTCATTCGATAGTCGGAACAGTTCGTTTTTCAGCCTGTTTGGTAGTTATAAGTAAATACTATTCAAATCCTCAAATTTCGAAAAAAATTCCACGAATTTTCATTCATGAATTTAATCAATTCAATAATTTATGCACAAAAGATTTCAAATTATTACAAAAAAAATAATTAATGTTGGAAAACATTGACTGACACTTTACAAATCGTCCATTCCCCGAAAAATTGCTTCATTTTTCAAAATGAATATTTAAACAAATGGATTTATGACAGATTTTATCTAATATTTTTTTTCGACCACCATTTCTACGGAGCAATGGTAACCAACAAAAGTGCCATCATCATTCAGCATGAGTTAAAGTCATCCGGATTATTCATTGTGCAGATTTGACACCCGGTTGTCATCCTGATGTGAAATATGCATGTCTTTACTCTGCAGGGTATCTTTGGTGATACCTATCTAGACAAAATATTGATTTTCATATGGAGTGGAGACACGAAATCTATTCGTATGCCTGCTATTTTAAGAATTTTATGTCCATTGCATTTAGTGTCTTATTTGAGGAAAACGTGCTGGAAGTGCATGAAATGTACACGCTAACAATTTGGGTCGACATGGGAATCAACTAAAATATATGAAGTCGAAAATATTAGCCTGGTTGGTTTGTTGTTGATAAATCTTCAAAGTGGTACTTTTGAAACATAGGTAATATTAAACGTTGTTGTTTGATTTCAGTAATTGAAATTAAAGAAAGTATCATTGGAAGCATTAAACAGTAACTATTTAATTAAACAAGATTCTTTCCACTTTCGATTTATGCATTTCGTTGATAATTTGAGTACTCAGAAGACATTACAAAATAAATACGATTTTAAATAATAGTTTATGTAACAGTTGCTAATTACGCTTCGATATATTGTTCAGCCATAGCTGGAATTTACAAAAACTTTCAAAAATTCCCTCTGCAATCCGTGATAATGTATTAAGTCCTTAGTAATTTAATTTTTCAATTACCAATTCATTAAAATTGGCTGTTTCTAAGCATATAACATTGCTGATGAAAAAAATGCTAAAGTTAAAAGTAAAGTAAACGGATGTCGATTTTTGAAAATAATAATTTGACTGAGGTTTCGTAAAAAATATGTACATAAGCACATATTACAGAGCACTGAAAAATACATACATATGATGAATTTCAAAACATATACATACATATCTTTAGGAACTTAGAACACTGTACTGATTTACACACCATCAGTAACTCCTTTTAGAAAACAGTCTCGAAGAATTTGGACTCTTTGCAAAGAATCGTTCAACGTTCCGTTTTCATTGACATTCTTGAAAAGAGCCTTTTCGTCGATAATACCTTGAAATGCTTAATGATAAGGGTTGACAGGGTGTTTGCTAGAAGAAATTCTAATTGATCATTTCTCCGTTCAATTGAGATATGTGATGATGAATTTTTTAAGAAAAGAACAACTTACCTATTTTGTCTGCATATTTTATATCAAAAATTAAGAGTCAATGTGAAGATATAGGTCCCGTCACCCATGTTCTCGTATTTTATTCCCATTCAACTCCCAAGTTTCCAACTTTTATTCCGCAAAAACTACGAAGCCACATTGTCTTCCCGATCACAATTGGTGGCTGGAATTTCTTACAAATCTTACAAATTAGCATACACCATTATAATAAGCCTTTTCTTAAATAGGTCTCCACCTGAGTAATTTTCTTTTATAAGAGTCATTGTCTTCTGAGGAAAAGCGCAAAAAGTATAGACCTGACTCGTCTAAACTATAATTTTTTTTCAAATCATAAGTTTCCCTCATAGTTTTGAAGGGTGCCTCCAAGCTTTGCAGTCCAGTTAGAACGAATTCAGTGAAAGCTCATCCAGCTTCTCTACTGATTGCTCTAAGTACAATATTCCAGCGAGTTTGGAATTTATGAAGCCATTCATTTCAAGCTTCAAAATGATTTCGTTCCAAGAGCTTAGCCACTTCTTTGGCATTTTCTTCAAAAAGTCTGCTTCTTATTAAAATTTAATTGGCCCATCTACTCTGAAACATTCGACCCATATTGCATCAGAATTCAATGTAGATTCCTTTCGGATGATGATTCAGCACTTCCTGTTTTTATTTGCATACCATATTTTTAATATTTCCTGTGTTTTATTTAAAATATCATTAAATTGTTTTAAACTTATTTATAATTTCCTCGCTAATGCCGCAACACCTAATTTTCCATCGTCGTGGATCTTTAGGGTATCTACATTTTGTTATAAATTGAATCGTTTACGACTCGGAAGTGTATTTTGAAGCTTACAAAGTGTGATTAAATGTGTAGAACCACAAAAATAGCCCTGAACATTTAAGAGTATATGCATACACAAACGCAAAGGAAATAATTTTGTTAATTTCTAGTTTTGTGTACGTCTGTATCAACGAAAAAAATTCTAATAAGTTGCATGTTCGATTTTCGATCCAGTTTTCAAGGAGTACATACAGGTCAGAACAGGCTGTCTATTTTCTGGAGACTGTATCTTCCAGAGGTTACAATTATCTTATTTTCCCACATTAAGGTGTCCGCAAGGTTTAAAGTACATGCAAAAATTTGAAATGATAATCGTTGATGCAGTGAAAAGTGGTTTCTACCGGAAGAAGTCCGTTGAAGAGGGAGCTCTTGAATGGAAATTTGACTTGATGGGTTTTTTATTTATACATAGCAAATAATAATGCAATAATACATTGCAATTACGTGATAGATAGGACCGGCATCAAACTGCATATGTAGAATTCGCGTAAGTCAGGCCACACTTTTTTCCATGAAAATCAATCGAAAAGTTGTCCAATCGGACCAAAGACTAACTAAAATACCAGTACGTAAGGCAAATATGTTACGAGATTTTTTTATTATTAACTTCCCAGTATATGGAAAGTTCTTGTAATCGCCTCGACAATCGGAATTGAAATTTTCAACATTTCTTTACGTGTTGAGGGCTATAGAGTATATATAAAGTGTTTTTAGAAAGAGAGATCTATGTGTGTGCGTGAGAGAGTACGTACGTACAGGCCTGTAGAAAGGGTCGGGGGGACTGGGGGATTCCCCCCGGGCCCGGAATTTTAAAAGAGGCCCGGATTTTGAGACAGAAGTTATATTTTAGTACATCTTATATTCAAATTACTTTTTTTATATGATTACCAAGTTGTGGTGAAAGTTTCTCGCATTTTGTTTCCTAAACTACAATTCAATACATATTCAGGACAACGGTCTTTGGTTTTTCATTGATTTTTTTTATAGCTTTGCTCAATTCAATCTGTGCTCATCCTGAAAATCTGTGATCATATACAGTACTTGGCCAATGAATTATACTCAAACCAATCATTAGCATATTAGCCTTAAAATTTTTCAGTTGACAATAATATACAGCATGTTTTTTTTTAGTTTTTATTGAATATTCTTAAGTTTATTTTATGTAGTATTTAAAGAAAAGGACATTCAAACATAAATAAAAATTAGTATTTCGTCCAACTACCTCGATTTTTTACTAAATCTCTTACACGAGTTTCCATACTTTTTATGTTATTTTCTGCAGTTTTTTTGATTAGATCATCATGAAATTATACTTCTTTAATAGAATTAATTAATTCTGATTTATTGCGATTACTTTTTTTAAAGTTGTTTTTTTTTTAAAACTGCCCATACATTCTCGATGGGATTCATGTCCGGTGAATTCCCTGGCCAAGGTAAAACCATAATATTATTTTCACTTTGGAATTTTTTCACGCATTGAGCAGTGTGGCAGGGTGCGCCGTCCTGCATAAATATATATTGGTCCTTTTCTTCGAACCAATTTGCCACTTGAGGAAGAAAAACATCCTTTACTACTCTCAGATACTGGTCGGAGTTCATGGTACCTTCGACAAAATATTAGGCTCCGAGTTCTTTCCCAGAAATCACACCCCATATCATGACTGCTATTGGGTGCTTTACCCTTTGCTCAACACATTGAGGCAACAGTCTTTCACCTGGTCTCCTTCTTACATAAGTTGCTTGCTCTTCAGTCACTTCGATTCGGCATTCATCGAAGAAGCAAACCTGTGAGATGTTTCAATTACAAATATTTAATATCCTTTAGTTGAAAAAAAATATGCTTACATTTTCCCAGTCAGATGTTGAGAAGTGTTTATGCGTCTTTGCCCAAGCCAGTCTTTTCTTTATCATTGCAGGAGTTAACTTCGGTTTTTTGGTTATTCTCCTGCAATCCAAATGCGCTTCTTTCATCCGACGTCTTAGTGTGCGCTCTGAAATTTCAACGCCCTGTTCCGAAACCATTTTATGGACCACTTTTATTGGACTCTTTCTGTTCCTTTCAACAATTGAAACAACCTTCCTGTCAGTTCGTGGTGTTTTTTTTCGTACACTTTTGCAATGCTCCCTCTTGTCCAATCGAATATCTACTCCATTATCTACCATTTTTTTATTTTTTATTTACTGACGATTGTGAAATATTGCACATTTCAGCAATTTTCCGTTGCGAAAAAGTCTTTTTAACTTCCCAGTATATGGGAAGTTCTTGTAATCGCCTCGAAAATCGAAATTGAAATTTTCAACATATCTTTACGTTTTAAGGTCTAACGAGTATATTTTAAGTGTTTTTAGAAAGAAGTATGTATGTGTGTGTGTATGTACGTACGTACGTACGTGCGTTCGCGGACAGTTTTTCTACGAGCATAACTCACGTAAACAAAGTCGTATCGACTTTCTTGAGGTGTCAATCGAAGCGTCTGCATTGTTAAAAGCTGGTTAGCTTTTGAGAAACTTCGGTTGGGGGGGTTTGTTGTTTTCTCCTTTTGAAGGTCATTTCTGTCATGCGTTATATCTCGCGAACCAAACATACGATTTGCATAATAATAATTAATTACGAAAAAAATTAAATTACAAATAAAAAATCATTAACAGTCATCATGATCTCCAAGGTCATTTCTGTTATTCCCTTTATCTCACGAACCAGATATAATAATTGCATCATTAAGGTGTCAATCGACGTGTATTAACATTTTTGTGATGTTTTTAACATTATAGAAAAATCGTTTTACCTGCATTTTAATTTACAAAAAGAAAATGCGAAAATTTGAAGTTTTTCCACAAAAAAATTTTTTTTAACCTTATTTGCACAACAGAGTAATAAATGTTTATAAAATTTATACATTTTTATTAGGTTTTGAAAAGAAACCAGCAACAATTTTTTCCTTGATTATGAAAAAAATTATATAAAAAAATAAAAAAATCATTCAAAGTTACCATGTAAAGAGGGTTCATACGAGTGATATTACTTTATGTCTTTAATTCTTAATAAATTATTGTAAATTCAATCAATGTTTTCAAATATTTGCATAACTTGAACAGATTTTTAATAGTTTTTACAGTCTTTTAATTAAAAAGGGCCGCTTAAATTTTTAAAAACATCTAAATTTCAATCCAATTTGCATTTGTGCTAATCAGCGCTTTGAATGGTAAAATGTTTTTTTGTCAATACTTTGCAAGATCATATGCTTTAAAAAGCTTTCATCAAATAAAAAATTGTAGTTTTCAGTAGATTCATTCTTTAGTAATCATTTTCAATTACTTCCTCCATCATCATTTGTAATATATTTTACTTTTTACATGCAATTGAACCTATTTTTGACCGCATATTCAAAATTTTTCAAGACCAATAGAATGTATAAAGTAATTATTAATCTCATTGATGTAAAATCGTAAATATATATAAATTCAGTGATTATGCTGAAGTCATGGCAATTTTGAACGCAATTATTCAAAATGGCCATCACGCGACAAAATATCTTTAGTGGTCGTAATAACAAACATTGCATTCATTTTTGCTAGCGCTCTTGTATCCTTCTAGCATCGATATGAAAATAACAAATAACGTAGAAAAGGCCCCCACCGATTGATTGATCAAATCAATCTACCCCTATCCACCAAAAGCCTTACGTAATCAATTGATGCTCCCGTAGATGATATGATTAATATTAACTCATTCCTGTTACTGCTATGAATACCTTTCATTATTATTATTTAAAATAGTACTATTTTCATTATTATTATTCTGTTTAATATTTTTAATGTTTATCTAGATATTACTGGAAAGTTGACCGTGTGGACCTCAAGGGTCGCACTTCGCAGCTTGTTTGTTTTGATTTCTATGCGGCCAGTTTTTCATTGGTATAAGGGCACATATACATAATATACTTAATTCTAAATAGAGATTAAAGTATGGAGTCTGCGTGATTGGAATAGTCTGCGTCCACCTACATAAATATTAATAAATTAAAGCCACCAATTATTAAATTTAAGTGTAAAACGAAACTCCCTGCAATATCTATATGTCCACTGAAATTTCTTTCGAGCTCGTGCGGCTCAACGTACACGTTACATATACGGACCCATGTAAATATAAGACAGATTTCCCTCGAATAGTTCCGAGTCTTTAATATCGTTTTTAATATACTCTCGGAAATTTTGTTGAAACAATAAAACCGCAACCGAAAGTGTAGTGCAAGTAGTAAACTTAACTATATCTGTTGAGTTTCTTCGTTGAAATGAAGCCATTGAATAAAAGCTGGCCGGACGCCAAATAACTTATAATTCAGAAATTGCTGCTGGTTCGCTGCGTTTTCAACGGCGCGCCATCAATTGAACTGTGGATGCGCAAAGCGTATTCTTGTCTTGTAACACAAACGATTTCACCTTGCACATTTTCTTAATGAAATCTGTTTTAGCTTCAAATGAATTATGACGACAAGATGAATTTTCGAGTTTATTATTTTGATAGATACACTTGAGTTAAACCGTTTTATTTTAAGTCTTGGAAATTATGTCATGGCAATGTCATCGTTGAATTGTAACTATTTGGCTTTTCCATTGCATCCTTGTCAATCGTCAAGACCTTGTGTGCTAAATTGAAGTTCGATTCGAAGACGAAATGCATTACCTTCAATTTATTTATATGCTGAATTTTTCTTAAAAAAAGATACATGCGACCTTTGATCTAGTTAACCGTCTTATGTAAGTAAATGTCGAACTTGATTAAAAGTTTAAAGGGTTTTATAAGTCTTGCATTTTCCAAAAATCGATTACAGCAATATTTTTAACTCATCTATACAAATGACATGATCAGATACAATGTTCGAGCCAAAAACCAAACTCATTTGCCCACACTGGGCGCAGAATCGCAAAAAAAACATGGATCTTGAAATAAGTGTTTTAAATTCAATTTTTTTGATTTTTTGATAATAAACAGTCTTATGTTCATGACGTTTGACCTTCTGCTGGGTGATCAAAATAAACAGTCAAGGTAACATTGGGATCAGTTCGTCAAAACATTTATTCACTATAGTTTTCTTAAGGGGTTACATAGGTCTTGTATTTTCAAAAATCGATCAAATTTTTTTACCTTACCGTATTATACGCATGCAGAGCGTTTCTACCGCGTAAAATCAGCTCCTTTCTTTTTCATCAAACATCACAACATCAAAAGGATGCTCTGGACATTGCGAATGAGGCGAACGAATTACTGTATGGACGTGGAATCGACGACTTGATGTAAGTCGCTAAAAAATAACTTTAATTCATTAAATCGCGATAAAAAAACTTTAAACGCCTTTTTCCCGAAACTTTGTTTTTCCGTGCGGTAGGCGCGATTTTTCGAGAACGAATCGACCGATTTTGCTGAAACTTTGCACACTTCCTTTTTATAGTATTGACTCATGCTTGAACGAAGGGATTTTCATGCGGTCGACTCGTTTTTGTTTTATACGAAAAAAATATTTTAAAAACGATGAGAATCGAAAGAATGCTAAAAAATAAGTGACGAAAATTCATTCAAATCCCTGCCAAAACTTTAAATTTGATATTTTTTTCAATTTCTTTGGTCAAACACGAGCCAAAGGCATAAACTATAAGAATTTTTTTGAATTTTTTATTTGAGATGAACCTGCACCGAAATATTCAGCCTACGAGGAAAACTGCAGGAAAATTGACAATTTTCAATGTTTTTTGCTGAAATTTTTTTCACAACTTCTTCAAATGCTAAACTTTTATGTGTGTTAATTTTAAATAAAATAAATTTTTGGTTTTTAAAATACAATTTTTTTGAAAAAGTTTTTTTTTCCTTCATGACCTTTGTAACCCCTTAAGGTTGCAATTTTCCTACAATATTATTTCGGATGTATGAGGCCTTCCGAATGTGAATCAGATATTTCTTGGATGGTTTGAACGTGTAAACTTCCAAAAATATCTAAAGATGCGAATGATCGTAAATCTAAGATGAAAACATATCCGCACCATTGGTTTTGGCTTTTTCAAAAATGTATCTCTGAAACACAATTTGAACAAAGAATGAACAGGAAATGCAAACCAAACACTTGTGAACACCTCTTTGAATTTATTCAATAGCGTTCTGTATTCATCCTTCAAGTTATTTGGCTTCGATTCAAGTTCTTACACGGATTTAAATTCATATGCCTAAACATCTTCCATGGCTGTTACGTGACATTATATTCTCAGCGTGATCCTGACCTTCCAATCAAGCAAATGAATCATCATCACTTTTGAAATTGATATTACTATAAAAACATGACGTCATACACGTACGGTGCCAGACTAATATAAATGAGACACGTTTAAATTTCATCATTAGTTTCAACACCTTTTAATATTGCCGAAAATACAATTTAATTAGAAGATGAACAAGTCGGATGACAGGAATGTCGTTTCTACGTTTTTAATTCACATTTAGAAAATTTGCAAAGTGAAAATAATAAATAAATTTAGTCAAAAGATTCCCACCCACCCACTCAAATGAAAATCCGTGAAAATGCTCAACTTGATCTGAAAATAAATAAAAATTTAAACAATCGGATAAAATCCATGACATATTGTGCAATAATAGGCCACGTATATTGTCATAATATTTTTCTGTGTGTATTTATTTGTAGCTAGACTTTTGATTTTTCACATTAAAACCCGATGACCCAGAGATAAATTCCGGTTAAAAATTTAGATTTCGTGGAACAGCTGTGTTTTATAAATAAATTTACTGAATTTTCCGCATGGAGTTGCCATTTGGAAATGATTGCGTTTGGTCGGATGCGTGCATTACCAACATTAAACTCAAAAGGACTTTGAGGCTGGCCAAAGAAAACAGAATTAAAGTTGTCCATTAAGTCTTGGATTATTTTTCTGGTTGTTTAATTTGTTTCTTAGCTATTGATGCAGATGGTCGTTTTACGTTTTCTTTAGTGTAAATCCAAGCCAACATATAAAAACTGGAGCTTGGGCACTCTATGTTTAGGATTGTCAAGATTCAGTCAAGAAGTCATGCAGTATTCGTATCCCACAAATATCACCTTCTAAAAATCGACAACACCTTTCCATACTAAATTTCGCAACCATATCAAAAGGAAGCGACCAATCCTCATTAATGTCCGCGTAAACATTCTTGGTGACAGATCGTGAGAAGACCTACGACAGAACTAATTAGATTATTAACTAGATAGATAGTTGTCATCTAATTTTCCACACAATGATTTTCTCGCAAGTGGTATACAAGCTGCCAAAAGATATATGTCCCTGATTAGAGGAAACGAATTTTAAATGGGCGAAGAGGAACCATGATCAGTATGGGCGCCTGCCGTTTGCTTCAATCAATGAGTCGATTATTTATTTTTGAAAGAAGAAGAAAAAAATGTTAAGATGAAATTATTTCTGTGATTTTCCTCATTCCATAGTATTTGCCACATGGTGGAATTTGGAAAATTATGCTTTGCTATTGAATGGAATTCTCGATGATATTGCAATGACGCCAAACGATTTATATAATTTTTTTGATAATTGGGTTAATGACATGGATTGTGATATTAATTGACCGCTGAGGGATTGTTTTTGCAAGAAGCCATTGACCGATGACGATTCTGCTGGAGTCTAAAGTAAAATTTGTGGTTTAATGTTGATGTCTACTTATATTTATATAAAAAGCGCTAAAATTGGAATATGTGTGATATTCACTTTAAGTAAACGAAAGTATGCGTAATGTAGGATGACTCAATTTTGAGCGTGGCATGGATAACCAAATTTAGTATTCAATGGTAGAATTATTTTGTATTTTCTGACTGCGGAATGAAATCTCAACAAGAAATGCGAAAGGAACGGGCATAATTCAGAAATCTTAATGCACAACCTGCACTGACGAAAATAAACATCGTTATCTAGAGCAGACTGCGTACTCAGCAGATTCATATGTAGAAACTATCTCTACATTTGTGCACTATTCTCTGAAACTATGGTTCAAAATTTTGTGAAATTTTGACGATTGTTTGAAGAATTTTGTTTTATAATTTCAAGCAGAAGACATTTTTCTACAGTTTGTAATTTTCGTACGGTGACAATATAAAAATGAAAAGATTTTGTATTATTTTGACTGTGGCATTTTCTTCTCAAGAATTTTTAATATAATCAAAAACTACCTGCTTTTTTTGACTCTAAAATACTTTTGTATATCCTCACAAAAAATAATTTACAAGGATTCTGGAAAAGTGCTGTTTTATTCGGAAAAAACGTGATTTTTCAAGAAGAAAAATAAATTTTGTTTCATATTTCTCGTACATATTATAAGATTTAAATGAGTTTTCCTCTTTCCATCTAGTAAATTGACTTTCTGTTACTCTTTTAAACTGCAATGAATTGTTGCTTTTTACTTTTTGATCTATTTGACGAAAAATCGTCACGTATTCATTAATCAACATTCTTTTAGAGTTTTATTTATTGTCGCTTGATTGTTGTTGTTTTTCATCATGTACTGGAACATGCCAGCTTTTAATGAGAGAACTAAAATGTTTACAAGGAGAAGATGTCAAAAGATCTCTTGTATGGAATTATCTAACGGGGACAGTGTGGGTTTATTGCATGAAATTTCAACAATTTTTCTTCATCCAAGTATTTGTTAGAATGTTTCGAAACTTTCATATAATAAAATTTAAACCTTGAACTTTATAAAAAAAAATTCTCATTTTTCCCAACTATGGCGACAAAATGGCGGTCGTACTAAAAACTGGAAACCCTATTAAAAACTGGTTGACATGATATCTCGCGTCCGTTAAGTCTGAAACAAAGAATTCTAACAACATTTCAAAATATTAATAAGTGGCTATGTTTGAAGATAGAGCTAAACATTTTAAGTAAAAAAAACCCTTTTTGCAACTTAAATTTGTTCAAAATAAGGTTAAAAATTTATAAAAATTCTGACTCTAGTTCGAACTGGATTACAACGCGTATAAATGCAGATTTGTATATTGAGATTTTAAATGAAGAATTAATTCACATGACGGAAGAATCCTTACCAGAAAACTTTCGTTTTCAACAGGATAATGCTCCAATACACAAAGCTGGCACTGTAAAAAGATGGTTTGAAGCTTCTGGTGTTGAAGTTTTGGACTGGCCATCACGGTTCGCGGATCTTAATCCGATAGAAAACTTATGATGGCTCCTTGTGAGAGATGTGCACAAAAATGGAAGGCAGTACAATACTGTGATAGAACTAAAACACGCTATAGCCTCTGCCTGGGATTCAATTAGTCATGAAACCCTCAAAAAACTTATAAGTTCTATGCCAGACTGCATTTTTGACGTAATCACTAATAAAGGAGGCAATATTAAATATTAATTTAATTTATCTGTATTTACAACTCTTAATTTAATTTTCTTTTGAAAGTGGTAATGAAATTGCCACATGCAATTTTTAAAATGATTTTTTATTTTATTTATGTTTTAATGTAATGGAGATAAGTTTGTTCATTTTATGTTGTTGTCATTTATAAAACAACATTAATGTCATTTAAGTTTTTTATCATGGGTTAGAACCTCCTGGTCTATTCGACAACTTTCGTCTCTTAGTGTGCTTTTTGGTTAACGACTTGCTAACACTATTGTTGCACATTAGTGGAGGTTCTTGTTTCCAGGCTTTGGCCCGTACCATTGTTAAATGGGAAGTGTGGTTTCGGCGTAACGAGTGGCTCCTCTTCAGGTGCTGCCTTAAACTTAAATAATGAAAAAGCTACGTAGGCAGACATACGAAACACATTGACAGTCGTTATAATTCACACATGTAAAAATTATAAATAGTTGAAATATAGCGAGCTTGATCCATCAACAAGCCAGCGGTGGTAGTGCTGTCTCGTACCGAGTGGCTAAAAGGCAGCACCTGAAGAGGAGCCACTCGTTACGCCGAAACCACACTTCCCATTTAACATTAATGTATTTTTTTGCGTAGCTAAAACACGTTATTTTGCTAAAAAAAAATATTGGCAAAAGGCTATTCAAATTTCCACCACTGTAGATTCAAGAGTAATGAAAATGTTTCCAAAGTATTTTCTCTTTAGTTTGAGTGTTATTCGAATCAAATTGACTGTTTTTGGAATCAACTTGATAATTTTCTAAATCAAATTGGTGGTTTTTTAAATCAAATAGGTGATTTTCTAAATCAAATTGATAGTTTTCCAAAACAAATTGATGCTTTCTGAATATCAGTTGAGTTGTGAAAGTTTTTTTGAAAGCTGGTTATTGACATTTAATTGCCATTGTCCAACCATGATTAAGAAATTCATTCCTACGTCTCGGTTGGATTTAAAAATAACAATAAGGTACCAGTCCACACGCGAAAAAACCATTTTTGAAGCATTTGTTTCTCAGAAATTTTATTATATTTTGGCATGAAATTTTTTAATAGTAAGTATTATTTCATATTTAAGTGATACAAAAAAATATAATTTTAATGTTTTATTTATTATTCTCTTTTATAGAGGGCGCCAAAATGTAACTCAGAAAAAATCGTTACTTCACGGCAGGGAGATAATCTATGGATTGATGGATCTTAAACAAAAATTTTTAACTGCACTTTAAAAAGAATGGTCTCTAACACCGTAATTCACCATCGTTTTCAAAAAAAATCAGTTAAAAAGCATGGTAGACTTGTGGAAAAAATTCAAAAATCGTCGTTCTTCTAGTTTTTGGCCATTTTCTGGTGGGTTGCGATGTAATAATCTCTAACAAATAAAACGCATCAAAGTTTTCGAAAAACGTTTCGGTAGATCCGGAGACTATCTCTATGCCATGTTGTTTTGCGAAAAACGCGTTTAAAGTTTTTGTTCCATTTTGCTGATAAATAATAATTGAAAAATGAAAAATTAGCCATTTTTTTCAAAACCACGCGATTGATATGTAGAAGTCTAAATGAGCACTAACCACAAGTAAAAACCGTAAATATAATGTATAAAGAAGAATCCGGTATTTTAGAGAGGGGGAATGAAAGAAAGGGTCCGCGGCCGAAGAGCTGATCGAACATCTGCAAAGAGCCGAAAACGAGCACACATTCAAAGTCGCTATTTATATATCAAACATTCGAATTTCGAAAAGATTTTTCTGGAGGTCATTTCCAAAGTTCTAAGGAGTCGAAAAATGCAAATGCAACGCAAAAATCCATTTTTTGAAATTTCTAGAGTGGAGTTTTTCAGTCATATTTACAAGCACTTACAATCACGACTCAGTGAATATTATTTTTCCTTGTAATAACTCAGCATATGCAGAAATTCTCGTAAACTAGATACTAATAATAGGAGCGTTAAAGTAAAAACTGTCGAACTGTTTCTCCTTAACACATAGCACTATATCATCTAAAATATTAAAGTGTATTAATATTCATAGCCAGAATAACCTATCAGGGTTGTTGTCGCTCCCTAAGATCCTCTCGTCACTTGTTAAGCTGCTTGACATGCTCCGTGGACTCCACTGTGATTATAATATCATTAAACTTGAGCACGAACTTGTCAAAATATTCTCAACCAAGACATTTATTATCCATTTTCATCTATATTTATACCTGTGAATGTCTTCATTCTGGCATGTATTAACAATGCTAGCGATTCAACAATTTTCCAAAACATCTCGCAAAGTTGAAATCTATTTTCGGAAAAAAAAATTAAACGTCCAACTCATTTGTTCAGCTTGTTAAAGACCATAACGGCAAGTATACAATTACACATCTATTTCATAAGAAATTTCGTCAGTATCAATTCCCGGGAATCGTTACGTATTACGGACCATCTGGATTTTACGTGTTGGCCTGACGATATCCCTCCCACTCATTTTGTCTTGACTTGACCGCCACTGCTTAAAATAAAACCACAAGCAATATCCATCGTTTCCTAAAATATAATTAGCATGCGTGCACAGGACAATAAAGCACGAGGTTTTCGGTAAAACGCGTGAAAATTTCGATTTATTTGGCCCGATTTTTGTGAATTTGCATCAAGGAACTTTTAAATTTTGTTCAATGTTTATACACTTTGGAAAAGTTAGCATATTCTGAAAATCCTGTAGTACATGTATTTGAAAAGCCAAACATTACATGATATTTACTTCAAGTTGATAAGTCATTAACCTAATAATAATCACATTGGAGCAGTGCCAAAAGACATGATAGATATTTACCATGTAGAACGGAACAGGGTAATTTATCATTCTCCAAAGAAAATTGATTAATCGTTGGTACAAATATGTGACGAAAAATTATCTCAAATGCATTTTTGCATAGTATAAAGAAAAGTCTCATAAGTGTAAATGAGGACTAATTGAAAATGAATCCTATAAGTTCTGTATGAAGCATTCAATTGATTTGGTTTAAAACATGTGTGTCATCCTTATTCGAAACAAATTATTCAACGAAAATTCTGTGAAATCTGGAATTGCAATTTATTTTGAAAATGATGCACAGACAATGATTCAAACATTATTCAAGCATGTCCAGTGAATCCTCCTGGTCATAAATGACTGAAGCCACATCATTACGAAAAACTCGTAAGTAGAAGTAAGTGTCCCTCATATATCGTCAATTGAAATTAAACTTCTGTTCCAATTTTTTTTTGAAGTATTGACCAATCCAACAAATTAGTTGAGAGATGCAGGTTAGTTTAACATTGGGGGGGTGGGACTGGGATTGGTTGCCAATACTAATTCAAAATCAAGACCTTGCCGTATTTCATTTGTTTTATTTCATAACATAAATATATATAGATTAATTACAGTGGACCTCATTCGAAAAGCGCAGCCTCGATTTTCTATTTAATTTCACTTTTCTGATTCTAACGAAATCCATCAAAATGTTCAAGATGCTTCTAATTAACATTAAAAGACGTCCATAAAATCGCAAACAATTATAACAAGATATTTTAAACAAATGAAAATTAATTAGATTAGTCCGAAGTAGTATGGTAAAAGCATCCTCTATGTGCGTGGGTATTATTATTTTTATCCACGCAGACAGCATTTCACTTAAGATATGTATATTTCACACGAATGCAATAGATTGGTGATAGCACAACACTAACATTTCAATCTGCTGCTCGAGCTTTTGTTGTTGTTGTTTGACTGTAGCCAACTTTCAACAAACACAAGGATTTGAAGAGTCGTAAAATTGTCAACAATAAATACATGAAAGATTGAAAAAGCCATAACTATTTTATCGACTCATTCAAACAAAATACGTTCGACTTGAGTCCATTAACTTTTTTTTACACATGTAAGAACCAGAGGTAGCCGATTTTTGATTAATGGACGCTTCCAGCACTCGATTCAAATGATATTGACCATGTTCTCTTCAATAAACTACAAGGAGGAAGTGGGCGTATATAGTTGTGCGAACAGTGTAACTTAATGGAACGCAATAAATAAAAGGATTATTGCAAAAGCACAAGTCAATTAGTTTTGACTGGAGCACAATAACGAACAACAAACACGAAATTGCAGATGGCCCTCCGTCGTTTCTTCTATTCAATAAAAATAAATGTTGCAGATAAATTTTCGAAATAGTGCCGGAGGAGATTTAAAGCAATACTCCAAGTCAATTGAAATTCCACCACTGCTTATTTTTAGCCAGTCCGCGAAAATGTTAGGCCTTATGTCGGATGGCTATGACTTTTGCACCACAGCATAAGGATATTTCATCAACGTTTGCATAAATATGGAGACCTATTGCACGCTACAAGTTTACTATTACGAATCAATCTGCTGTCAATCATTTTGTAAAGATTTTTCTTTCTTCATGTGCGGCTCGAACATGTAAATGTAAACCAACGTCAATTACAAGTCTATTCACCGACACGAAAGCGGCATGCGATGTTAATAATTGGCTGGAAAACTATTTCGAGTTTCCAAGGGATCTGAAGGCTTCTTGTGTGGGAACGGTTTGTATTCATATCAATTAGCGATCAACGCCGGAAGATTAATGAATTGACAGTCGAAAACTTGCTATGTATGATTCATTATGTAAAACTTCCTATTCAGAACTAATTCTTCGAATACCCAGACGAAAGATGGGCAATGGATATGATCAATGTATTCAATGTGCGAATGGTTGATTTGCAGTTGTACTCAATTCAATGGTTTATCGAAATTTGAAGAATTCAGGTACATTACTTCTTGGATTTTTTCCAGTTTGTATATTTCGTCAATTGAAAAGACTAGGCATATACTTGTCCATATGTGGAAATGTTTGCATAAATTTTGGGTGGTAGAATGCAGTAGCTAAGATAATCATGTCATCCCTTATACTGATAGTCCAGTCAAATGAGAGTTTAATCTTGCATTTTGGGCTGGATTTCCATTGCAATGTATGACCATTTCGATAGTTAGCTTAAGTTCAAGTTTCTGGGGTCGCAGCTCTAATCTTCTGAGCTCCATCTTGGAAAAAATTTGGACGCCCCATATTTCCAACCATGGCTCCCGCAAAATAAAGGCGACCCTCCCCTTTGAACGTCGTTTTTGGCGTGTAACCCTTTTATTATTGACACCACGTAAAAATGATGTATGCACAATTTGCTGCTAATGTAATTCTACACAAGTTTTCCAAGTTAAGTTAAGTTAAGTAAGTTTTTTGCAGGAGCCATGGTTTCGCAGATATAGAGATGCCTCATTTGTAAGTTTTTTGCAGGAGCCATGGTTTCGCAGATATTTAGGTGCCCCAATTTTTTTTTCTTTCCAAGATGAAGTCCAAGGGATTGAAGCTGTCACCCCAGGAACTTGAATTTAAACTCACAGTGAAGCATACTTTACATGGCAATAAAATTCTACTCGACTACCGAATTGTTCCATGAGTTTCTGCCATCGGAAGTCAATTATTTAGCCTAAAAATGCGTTTTTCACGCGGCTTTTGCTCTTTCGGGTTTCAATAACTCCCGTGAATGTACAGTGATTAAAACAAACAATAACGCAAACGACTTGTAAAAAAATGGTCTTTAGAAAAATTCGAAAATATTTCTTGTTAAACGTAAAAACAAAGAAATTATAGTGCTCGGAAGATAATCCTCCTTTTTAGGTTGGGCGTTTGCGTGTAACTCTTATAATAATGACAACGCGTAGAAGTGATGTATGTACAAGTTACTTTAAGTTTGATTCCACGCAAGTCTGCGATGTACAACTTTCTTGCGG
This sequence comes from Oxycera nigricornis, assembly GCA_963942545.1. Lineage (NCBI taxonomy): Eukaryota > Metazoa > Arthropoda > Insecta > Diptera > Stratiomyidae > Oxycera > Oxycera nigricornis. The sequence goes on from OZ012662.1 coordinate 97,295,085, forward strand.
GAGCCATGACTTCGGAGATATGGAGGTGTTCCACCTTTTTTGGTGCAAAATAGAGACCTGAGGATAAGAGCTGCGATCCCAGAAACTTGAACTTAAGCTAACTATGGAATTGATCTCACTCGATCAATGTCAAAATCCAGAAAATTATACTGGACTATGAATGAAGATTTCAAATTATTTAGAAAACTAAATTTCAATTGCTTTTTCGATCTTGTATACACTATTAAAACCATTTTTCAGCTGCCAAACTTCTATCACTGGACAATTAATTGAATCAAATAATTACTTCATCAAATAAACCACATTCGCTGCATAACTTTTCCGAAAAGCACATATGGCCTCAAGCCACTGTAAAAGCATGAATATGAATCAATATATGAACAATGTTTTCAGATTTAAAAAACATTCAAAACATATTTTTTATGTAGCATAGTCAGTTGTTTAGAGTTTGAGCGCGTTTGTTTTCTAACCCACCAGCAGGATTAGTCAAAAAAAATATTATCCGATTGACATCAATTTTAAAATGCAGCTCTTAGAATTGTGCAATTAAATACGTAAATACGTAGAATTTTTACAAGTATATTCAAAACCACAGAAATTATTCAAAAACTCCTGTCAATTTTTTCAGCAAAATTCGAAATTTTTTCGAAAGATTTTTTCATATCAGTTTTAACGATTGATGGGCCATTACGATTTTTATAAACAAATCAATGACTTCGAAAATTTTACTTATGCCAAATTTACAAACAAAATGTGGCAAAATTCATGTTGATAATAAAAAATATATTTTGTATCAAGATTCCGATGTTCGCCTATACTGCGTGCCGATTGGTACCTTAAAAAAGTATTATTGGTCTAAACAGTTGTACACCACCATTTTGTTTTTATGATTGAAAAATATATATTAAAGGTTATAAGGTTCATTATATTTATTAGTCTTTACAAGAATTGTTTGACTGCTTTTATAGTGTCGTCAAAAACATCCAGAAAAAAATACTTTTTTAAGGTTTCAAGCAGATATTATTTTATTCTGGTGAAGTTTGGAGCGTTCGATACCATATTTCAGTTATTTTAGACCATTGCTCAATTAGTTTCAACAACTTTAATAATATCAGTTGCCTACTTGTTGTTGCTTGTTATCATTAACAGATTACGTACAGGTAAGCACATTCTATTCCCAGATTGAAATCCAGCGCCCAACGTGGGTAGCTCTGTATACATTTATATGTGATTTGCCACCATGCTCATCGAAGAAACATTAGCACTATTTTAAATATGTGGTTTTTTTCTTACTGATATACGAGCAGACCACTTATTTGACATATGTACATCGATATTAACCATTCTCTTAGTCAAAATATAGTTATAATTATTTTTTTATTGTTCTAATATGATCATGAGCCATCTAGGTACATGATATAATTAAGAAACTGACGAAAGCAGTTTTCTTTCCTTCACGTGGTTGTTATTAATAATTTCACAAATTAAAAATCTTTGTAACTAACCTGAAAAAATAAGCAAAAACACACCCACTGATAGTATCGATACACCTTTCTATCAGCTGTTTCACCCTCGGAGTTTCCAATGCCTGGATATGGTACCGCGACTCCTGCTTTCTTTTTGAACAGCGATTTTAAAGCATATGTTGAGTGTATCCAACAGTATGTGTTAAGCACATCTTCCGGAATATCTTTGGTATGAACACAATCAATTGGATTGCCAACATATTGTCGAGTTGTCACTATTATCGAAAACGACATAAGCATCATCACAGTAGCTGAATAATGAAGACGAAATACTGGCGAGTCAGTTTTTACATTGCTGACCTTAATAAGGTGCTTCAATCCACGAAATACATCTAACATTGTAGAATACTAACAGCTTGATCCATGTAAGAATTGTTTCATGCAGTACGCATAATTTCAGAAATCGATCGATTTACATCTTTGATTTTGGTTTTGGTTTTAGTTTAATAGAATAATTAACCGTTGGCAGTGTTTGTATCACGAAGGCAACGTATTTATTGGTACTGGTATTAAATGTGTCACCATTTGATTCTGAACAGATTTTCTTTCCGATGTGGCTGTTCTATAGATGCTGAGGTTTGATTCACCAATGAAGACTAGCTGTATATCCTCTAGAAAATCTACGGCAGCTTTTTGATTATATTGTTGACTTTTGGCACTTTTATCACAATTGGACATCTTACTTTTTAAACTTATGACATACGGCTTTTCAATACACTTTTCACATGAAATCTGATCAATTTCAGCATATAGCACTTTCACAAAGGCACGTGATCATTTTAATTCCAAAAATAGGGTATTGGTGTATAAACGGATCCTAAAATGCTAGTATATTAGGAAAATAATTTATTTTGAATTGAAGTTGTACACACAGGGCTCGGAAATATAATAATACTGTTTGCAAACAGGTGTTTTCAGAAAGAATGCAAACAAAGAACTTTTAAATTTTAAATTCTTAAAAATAATCCTCCTTGCAAAAATATATTGGGTAGAAAAACTCTAAATTTGGCAGGAGTGTGAATAAAATTTTCAAAGCCCCCACTCAGACCTCAGTTTTCGCGCTAGCCAACTTTGAGGGTGTGTTCCCCTTGCTAAAAGTTTGTTCAACGTTTTCATCCCTGACAATTAGTACGCCCAGACCTTAAAGCTTGTTTTGAACATCAAATCAAATTTGAAATTGACTCCTACTTCACCATAAACTTAGATATTTGATTTTCACTCCAGCAGAATTTCGTTCCTATCGTTTTGATGGCTAAATTTATTCAAGTCAAATCTGTCTGATATACTTTGGTGTGCTTCTTTAAAGAAGAAATAAGCTACTACACGAGATATTAAAATCTTTAAAAGAAAGTCATGGCTACAATAATGAGCTGATCGAAATCTTTATTCACCTGCACCGTGCGAGTTTTTCTATTCTAGAAATAGATAAACAATCCTTCACTCCCCAGTAATCTTCTCAGTAAAAGGCGAAATTTTACGATCAGAAATAAAGCTTATTCAAGTACATTTTTGACCTTGAATATATTCGCGATTGAACATCACCTAAAATTGGACCTGCTGTGCTCGCTTAGTTGATTTTTTACATAAAATATTACTGGCGAACCCGCCGACAAGTTGTTTATCTACAATCTATCTATGAAAATACATTTCACACCTATTAACATTTCCGCGAATTTGGAGTATGAATCGCGTTAGCACGTGGTTCCCACCATGAACCACCCAAAGGTGGATCAGATAGTAGGTTTTTTTTTAAAACTCAACTACAAACATTCAAATGGTCAGAGTTCAATTTATTCCTGAAAAATAAAATTTAACAGAATATATTGATCTAAATAATTAACGTACGCCAACTCGTATGGAGAATACTACACTGTACAATAAAAAAAACAGTGTGCTAAAATTAACTCTAAACACGGCGGCACTAATTCTACTGGGATCCCGCAACATAAACACTATCTATTTTTCGAATTTGCCTGCTTCCTTTTTCTAAACAAAAAAAATGTTAATTTACACGAAATGCTCACGTTTAGTTTGAAGTCAATAAACAGAAAGATATGGAAGCCTCCATTATTGTGTAAGGCGAGAGCAAGTGTGAGATACAAAATAAGCAAGGTGGAAACGATTTTTCGATGAAAACTGATCCCAAGGCATTTTTGGGGATTGTTAGGAAAATGTTGGCTGTCCAAAATTCTATATTATTGTGTAGTCTAAGCTGAATTTCATATATTCAAATACTTTCTGTGGCTATTTCGAACACAAATCAAGATTGATGGATAGAATCGAAGAATGGTACAGACTGATTTAGACAAATGAACAAAAAACTAAATTACGAAAATATCCAAAACATGTTGTCGGTAGAGTTTATGTCCCTTCAAAACTACAAGAGTCTTTTTGACGAATTTCGTCCTCTAAAATTATGTCTCAATTTCACAAATTGAAACTTCTAACTTCATGACTGCATTTCTAAATACCAATAACGTATCTTAGATTGAGCATTGCATTAATCAAATGCAGAATGTATATTTTCACAAAAGATTCTTTATTATTTGTTGATGCTAGAACAAATATCTTTCCATGAATCGAAATCTCACAGTGAGCCTAAAGCCTCAGTTCGTCAAAACATTAATTCACTATAGTTTTCTTAAGGGGTTACATAGGTCTTGTATTTTCAAAAAATTGATTTTTTTTTATTTCATATGAAAGTTTAGTTCTTCAAGAGTACGAGGGTGGGGTGAAAAACTTCCGGCCTGACTAAGAGATGGCGCCACTAGGTCTACCACAGTACCATTCCTACTAAGCTTGTATGTACCGTTTCAGCCCAATCACTACGTTAGTTTGCGTTTGAAGGCACAGTGCGCGAGACGCTTCCGTTGTTTTCGTGAAAATGGAAAAAGTGGAAAAAACGTGCTGTCATCAATTACTTCTATTTGAAAGGGTTTTCACCAAAAGCAATAAAAGAAGAGGTGGATCCACACTAGGAGACAGTGGGTTTCTGAATTTAAAATGGGTCGTGTGAGCACCTCTGACAAGCCTCGCTCAGGACGGCCCGTTGATGTCACAACTTCAGAAATGAAAATCCATCAAATAGTGTTGGAAGACCGCAGGTTGAAAGTGCATGAGATAGCTGAGACCTGTAGAATGTCAGCTGAACGGTTGCGAAATATTTTGCACAACTATTTGAGCATGGAAAAGCTGTGTGCAAGGTGGGTGCCTCGTTTGCTAACGCTCGACCCAAAACTGATTCGAAAAAAACATTTCTACCGACAATTTGGCGCTGTATAGGTGTAACCCAAACGAATTTTTGCGTCGATTCATAACTGTTGATGAGACCTGGGTCCACCACTACACTCCTGAAAATAAAGAACAGTCTAAACAGTGGGTTGGAAAAGGGTAACCAACTTCAAAGAAGGCAAAAACAATTTTATCGGCAAACAAGGTTATGGCTACTGTTTTTTGGGATGCGAGAGGAATTATATACACTGATTACCTTGAAAAGGGTAAGACTATCACTGGTCAATACTATGAAGACTTATTGCAACGTTTGAAGCACGAGGTGCAAATTAAACGACCTCATTTGGCGAAGAAAATTTGTTTTGAGAAATGTATCAGTGTTGATGAAGATTATGTTGAAAAATACAGTAAAAATTTTTTTTAACAATATCGTTTTTCTTGGTCAGGCCGGAAACTTTTCACCCTACCCTTGTATTCATGCCAAATTTGAAGTAAATTTGAGCAATATTACCGGAGTTATAGAGACTTGAATGCCGCGTAGTCGGTACGTGCGCTCTGCCCTACCTAGCGTATTATACGGATGCAGCGCGGTTCTACCGCGTAAAAGCAGCTCCTTTATTTTTCATCAAACATTACAACATCAAAAGGATGCTCTGAACATCGTGAATAAGGCAAACGATTTACTGTATGAACCTGGAATAGCCGACTCGCTGTAAGTCGCTGAAAAATAACTTTAATTCATTAAATCGCGGTAAAAAAACAACTCTAAACGCGTTTTCCTTGAAACTTTGTTTATCCGTGCGGTAGGCACGATTTCTCGAGAAGGAATCGACCAATTTTTCTGAAACTTTACACAGTTTCTCTTTATAGTATTGACTCGTGCTTGAACGAAAAAAATTTCATTCAGTTCACTCGTTTTTCTTTTATACGAAAAAAATATTTTAAAAACGATGAGAATCGGAAAAATGCTAAAAAATGTGAGACGTAAGTTCATTCAAATCCATCTCAAAACTTTTCATTTTTTTTCAATTCCTTCGTTCAAGCACGAGCCAAGAGCATAAACTATAAGTTTTTTTTTGAATTTTTGATTTGAGATGACTCTACACCGAAATATTCTGCCTACCGCAAAAAAAGGTTGGACGAGGAAAACTGCCGAAAAATTGACAATTTTCATTGTTTTTAGCTAAACATTTTTTACAACTTCTTGAAATGCTAAATTTTTATGTGTGTAAATTTTAAATTAAATAGATTTTTTGTTTGTAAAATACGATTTTTTTAAAAAGTTTTTTTGTTTCATTCAAGACTCATGTAACCCTTTCTTGAACTATTCAATAATTTACTCATTTAAAACAGTATCAACACTATCAACAGATTTTTATTAATTTCCGTACTCAAAGAAATCCCTCATAATGCCATCAATAATTTTTGGTCAGCAGGCTAAGAGTTATTTTCTGAGCAACATTTGATTTGACGCACCTTCGATTCATTGGTATAAAAAATAATACAGCCAGCAATGACCTGTTCGCGAAACCCATTAAGATTATTAATGAAGACTTTTACAGTTTTCCCGAGAATCTATTGCAAAGATTTACTACAAGGAAGTACATGTATCCAAGTGGCAGATTTTTATTCAAATGTAAACAAAGCCAGTGAGATATTACAGAACAAGTTAATATTTTCAACCAATAATATCGCATATGCATACTCACATTGATAGTGTGAAAGATAAAATAGCGATTTAATGATACAAACAGACTTTGCTTTTGTATATACAACTCTACATGTTAATTTTCTATTTAATGTCGACTACAAGAAGTATACACTGGAGAATTTTATAAAGATTTAGTGGAAAGTTTAAACAAACAAGGTAAGATCTAGTGAACTGTATTTTTAGTTAATTTCTTTCAACTCATGTTGGATGCTTGTGAAAAAATCGCACATAATCAACCCCGAATGTAAAAGGCAAGGAAAATCGAGCATGATTGTTAGTATATTCCGAGTGAGCCTATTTTCAAAGTTTTGATTGCTTTATCAACACAATCACTCCTTCGATTGTGATTCGCTTTGTAGTCTAGAAACAAAATAAATGCGTCCGAATTTAAATCACTCCAGATACAGAATATCTCAATTCTGAATGGTTCGAACGTTTTGTTGTAATATTTTTAGATGCTGATTTTCCACATGCGCTTTTCATACTGTTTGGATTAAACGTTTGCTCATAGACGGCCTGTTTTGCATCAACACTATGATCCAAGAACGTGCGGGAGTCATCGCGACACACATTCGAAGTGAAACAATCTTGGAAAACTGGGCACAGGGGAAACACGTGACGCTATCACCTGATTAGAAAATACATCGAGCTACGTTACGAATGATTTCCTTCAATTTCGGAGGTGTATTAGCCATTCGATGTTTCCACAATTTTTGTAGATTTAAGATCCTCTTACACTGTTTCTCAAATTAACGATTCTGATTTGAATATGCTACCTATCAGCGCACTGAAATCACATCACCGTAAGGACGAGCACACGAGAATAACTACACAATTGCCGTTTGGGTTGTTTCCTTCGCAAAGAAAGTTCCAGGCGAGCACATGTTTTGCGGTGAACAATTCTCCCGATCAGACAAACTAACGAAAGGATTCGCAGATCGTTTGCTCTGAATGAAGTTCACTTGCGTCACCTTATAACCAGCGAAAATGGTTTCAAGTGTGTCCTGAAACCGTGAGAAAACCGCTTCACACGTATGCCTCCAGCATGAATACCGCCTACATTTTCGCTGTAGCCATCGCTACCACGGCTGCCGTGATCTGTTTGTACGTGCTTCCCGACGTCAAAATTAACACTATTGCCTTCGCAAACTAGACTGATCATTTCTGGGATGTGTAGCGGCATTTGATTTTCGCGTATTTTCCCCGAACGTAGACGCGAGAGAGAGTTTTCACAAATATTCCACCCAAACGAACAACGGAAAATGCGTTGAGAATATTTTGTTTTCAGTTCTAAAATCGGCTTGACCGCGTTCGTCTCTCTTGCTCACTCAAAGGACTATGCTTACTGTACGTGCAAACTACACCGATACTATTGGAGCATCAGCTCCATGTACTCAATATGTCGCCCAACGTCTTTGGAATAAGAATAAGATGGACAACACGAGTTTCTAGCCGCGCTGGATGAAATGTTCCATTATATTCCTCCAAAATGCTCTAATGTTTTCCGAAAACACAAAAAAAAATCTCATGCTATACGTGTTACTTTGTGCACACCACGTATATAGTACGTATGTGGAAAAACTTTCACTGGGAATGCTAGTGTGGTATCGGGAAAGGTTTATGATTTTATGTTATTTTAATAGTTGAGTATTTGTATTCAATAATTTGACATCGTGATTTATTCAGGTTAATTGAAAATTTAATGATTAATCGCTCCTTAAATTAAGATATTTCTATTTTGAGGACACTCCACTTGAATGGCACTTGCAATTTCATAAGTCTGATGAGTATCAATGTACTATATTTGAAATATTAATTTTGTTAATATAAATATAAGAAAAGACACTTGTTTCCTTCATTATACGATTTTGATTTTATTATTACCAAATGTACATTTTGAACATTAGTTATGTCCTTCTTCAGTATATTACTGTGTCTCCTGACACAAATCGAAATCATATAATAAAGGAAACAAGTATCTTTTCTTGTATTTTTAAGAAATACGTCTTGTAGAAACTCGTTGATACTTCATTGTTAATATATTTTTACAGTAATAAACCATTTTTTGGTATATTGTTTGTATCTAACTGTATAAAGTTACGATGAAATAATCAATCTTTACCAAAATGCCACAGGAGATATTTGAGCATAAGATGCACCTAGAGAGTTCCATGCAAATCGATGCATATTTACAAAATTTGTTCTAATTGGCTAAGTGTTACGGTTTAAACCTAGAAGCATTCAGTCGATTCCATTTAATTCGGACCTCAATAGCAGATTCTTTTTCTGATCGAAGGGAAAATTTGAAATTTGCATAGTTTCATATAAAACTTGGAGCCTATGTTATGCTCCCTTTTAAACTCCTCTCTTCTCAGAAAATACCGAGCTATCTACGACAGATAATTTTCAGAGAACTAGCATCGATACTGATGCCATATTTTCAACCCTGTTCCGCTAAAAGAATATTAACACCAACGAAGTTTTTCGCATTACAAGCATATCACATCAGGATGTGCTCCAACTATATAAGCGGAGTTATAAAATTGATTTCGATAGGAACAACACAACATTTTTAATGGGATGAAAACCTATTGACCACGCCATTGTCATACATCACCCATTCCAGCATAATAGCATTGTTGTCAATATTTCGAATCGACCCTGAATCATGATGTCATGATTTATGCATTAACTTTGCAGCAAAATGTTACCCGACGGGCTGCAACATTTTACTATAAAGACATTGAACGGGACACGGCCAATAGGCGAAAGCCTAAGGGAGTTCTTGCTGGGTGGGGGTAAGTATCGAGGTTTTCCTATTTACCCGTGTTCCTGCTGCTCAGCTTTTCAAGGCTCATGTGCTTGCGGCGATTGGATGATAATGTCCTAACAAGTGTAAATATACTCTCCAGACGCGAGCATGTTACATATTCAAGTTTAAGGTCCCATTCCTCAAACACGCCACTATCATCCGGAATCTGTCGCACCATTGTACACTATTTCTTTCATGTTCCAAGTCGTGTTTGTCGGGAAGTTCGTTGAGTTGTTCAAGAAATCGGAAAGTTGTTTAATAATGGACATTGTCTAGGGAAGGCTGACGCAAGTCGCATTTGACCGTTTCATTTCAAGGAAGCGCAAGACAATGGATTGAGAATTTCAAAAATTTTAAAAGAGATTTCACAAGTCGATGGGTAACCAATCAATACTGTGTTTAGTATCCTTTATATGTTAATTAATGCTATCCATGACCTTTACAGCACTGCATTCTACTTGATACGCATCATTCTTAAAACAAAAGCACGTCACATCTACCTCAACCAGCAAATCACAACACCTACATACCCTTGAAAGAAAGGACACACATTCCAACAAGTGTGTTCGCCTTGTATCCGAATCATGCATAAATCTTACACTGGCAGTGTCTGAAGGAGTACGTTTGGAAGCAGATGCAAGATAAGATGAATAAAATCTAATCATAGCTGACAAAAAGCCACTTTTCAGTTGGTATGTTAAGTGGAAAGTCACTCAGACTATTTGCGTATGCAGAAACTGAAATATGTTCTTGATTCTTCGTGACTGGTGTCTAATTTACGTTAATGGGGTGAAGAGGTGAAATTGCTGCAAGTTTAGATATCGTTATCTTCAAAACTACGGTAATTAGTTGTTAAATTAAGGGTAGGACATGAAATGGGTTATTTTTGCGAAGAGAAGAAGTATGGTTGACTTTTCAACGGTATAAGAGGAAATATTTGTTTAGCGAAAATAAAGTGTTATGTACTCAGATAAGTTTCATTTTCAAATCAAAGAAGCAAAAGCTACTTTTTTAAAAATCTTACTAATGTTACTGGGTGAACCTTGATTTTTCTTTCGTTAAATCGGCAACTAATCATATCTTTAAACGAAAAGGATGTCATTCTTCTTTTCAACTCGCAATAAACTACACATGCATCACTATTCCAATTGAACCCAATGCTTTAGCTTAGCTGTACCTAATCGATTTCATACAAAAAAAACTATCAAAATTCAATAGACAGATAGAATTCCATAAGATATTCAGAACGCAAAGCAAACCATCTATTAATACGGAAATTTGACTCTCATGTTGAGAAAAATATAACATTTATCTTGTCTTTAACATGACGATTTCACAAACAGACAATCATTTGTGTGGATTGTAAATAAGGGTAGTGATATTTGTATGCATTGGCTGTATTTATCTTTTCGGGGTGCATTTTCATATTTAAATTTGTGTGATATGCTCATCTTCATTGGGTTATCAATTGATACTTGAAAGATTTGAAAATTTGTTAGGGAAAATGAAATGAGCTTTGATCAAAGTGATTTAAGTAAATTTTTGCTGCCAAATGGAAAAAATGGCAACATATCTTGGTGATTAAATGAAGCAATTATCAACCAAAGATAAAAAAATTTCTTCTGGAAAACAACCATCCTTGATCAAACTTTCCGTTGTTATATTCCATCAACGCGAGCATTTATTTATCGCAGCACAGAATTTTCTGGTGGGTAATCCTTAGACCCTAACGGTACCACATGGGAGGAAGTGGTCAAGAAATAGACCAAATAGGGCCACTTTGTTTATGGAAGGCACTAAGTGCCCAAAAACTTATTTTATTACATCTTTGATTTCCAAGGACTTGCACTGTGTTTCACAAACACGTGTCGCTAATTATATCTCTGTTTTTGCTTGTAAACTTAATCACTTTGGTAAATGAATGCCTGCACTGAATATGCGTTACGCGTTTAATTCTGATGTTTAATACCTTTCGATATTTGAGAGATAAAGTACCATAATAACATGATTGTCATATATAAAAAGTGGTTTAAGGCAATATTCTTAGTAAGCCTTCCCGAAGGACCAATAATGAGTTTCGCACAGGCTGCAAGATATACTAAAACTTCTGCTTCGTTCGTCAAGATGTGGGTTAAGATTTTCAAAGAGTCTGGTGATGTTGACGATTAGCCAGGTAGAGGTCCTAAGAGAGCGACCTCTAAAAGGCAGGATAAGGTCATCTGTAGTTTGTTGGAGAAGAACCCGGCACTGAGTCTACGGAATACGAGACAGAAAATGCTGAGCAAAGTGTATCAACTATTACGATAAGGCGAAGATTGCAAGAAACTGGCATCAAAAGTAAAAGTATACTTGCGATGCCGTTCTTGACTGAAAGTCATATCGAAAAGAGAGAGTTGTGCAAAGTGAGATTTGCACCATGATTGGAGCAACGTGGTTTTTACTGATGAATCTTCCTTTGTTATATGCAATTCCTGGAAGAGAGCTTGGACGAAAAATAGTGGAAGAGTTTTGCGGCGTGCAGTTAAACACTCGGCAAAGGTGCACGTTTACGGATTCGGGAAGCTGATAGTTTTTACGAAGACCCTAAATGCTGAATTAATGATCAAATTTAATAAAAATGGTTGGTTTAGAGAGAGATTAGAAAATTTATATGGAACCGACAAACGCGATTGGATTCTGCAAGAGGACAACGATCCTAAAAGAGTCGTCTCTGTACCAGCTGGACAGAAGGAAACGGAGTCGCAGCTTTGGATTGGTCATCCCAAAGTCCAGATAGCCAAAAGCCGATAGAAAACGTGTAGTCAGTACTGAAGGTGAATCTAAAACGTAAAAATATAACTACTACATGGCAGCTCACGCGGGCCCTCAAGAGAATATGGCAAGGTTTTACTATGAAATACGCACAGAAATTGAGTCAGCATTGCACAAAAAGACGTTAGGCGACAATTGATAATAACGGCCACTGGATTCCATATTAATATTATTGCGAAAAATGTATCCCTACGCAGTTGTAGAATTAAATTTAGTCAAAACTATTCATAGTGCTTTTCATGCTTTTCTTTCGCGACAAGTTTTTGTGAAACACACTGTGTCCAACGGAATTCAAATATTGAAGCAAGCTTACCACTATGTTCAATAAAATATTATTTAGTCAGAAAAAATTCGAAAGGGATCAACCAAAGTCAAAATATGTGGATTTTTAAACATTTTTAACATTTTAGAGCACTTTAAAAAATCGTGTGATCAAATTTTGAAACAATTTGAAATAGGAATATCAACCAGCATCCTATACTTCCAAAAAATTTAATTTATTCGTAAAACAAGTATACCATACAGTAGAACTGAGGAGCTCGTCTGCTTTGGAACAATATTGGCGAAAAAAAATTCGATCCCAGATTTACAGAGATGTAATGTTATTCCATTACTAAAGATTGGTTTCAAGCTGTTCAAGGTTCCACTAGTAAATTAAATGAATAAGAAACTATCACAATTACAATAGTTCAAAAAATATTTACGTGCGTTGGGTGCAAAACTTCAAAGGTCTCTCAACGATCTTGTTTAGTATTGTGTCGTATAATTATTAAGGACTTCCAGATTGCACGTAGCTATCATCATCAAATTACTTTGGAAATAACAGCCTGGTTAAATCGTTCTTCCATCAAACAATTAATTGAAAGACAGAAAATCGTTTCAAACGAAATCATTGATGGACACTCCTCTGTAAAGGCAGCATGTCACATTAAGCAATACCGAGTACTTCTCAAAGACGCCAAATTTATTGACTTAACGGCTGCTTTTGCAGTCATGCATATAAATCATATCGTATCATAGGACGCATCATTCAAAAGAAATTTCACGTTGATTGGCGTCCAGCAAGTATAAGATGCGGTGAGTATTACACAATCCAACAGCAAAGAATAAAGGTCTAAAAATACTACTCGATCGGATATTGATGCAGCACAGATGACTCGTAACGTTTGCACTTAAACATAATGCGGAATCTAGCCATCTCCTGTTCTTTATTGCTAAATTACAGCCTTCTTTTGAAGTGGATCGGATCCGTCATCAATAGCTTCCCGGGAATGCATTTAAGACAACACCTTTTGCACTCTTACACCATGAGCCATAAATAATACGCTTTTTAGAGATCTTTTTACATCACTTAGCACGTAAGGTGATCTTCAGCAATCGATTGTCAGAAAGATTTCATGTAATCAGTGTAGCAAATGAGCTGATGCATTTCTAGGGCAAACTAGCCTAAAACTGGGTGTGTATTTTTAAACATTCATATTTCTTTTCACAAATTTGACTACGTTGAAACTAAGTTCAATTTTGACACAAAATTCAACAAAATTACTCTCTCAAGACTTTTCTCTAAGGAAATTTCATAAAATTGATGTTATAGTCAAAACAGATACACCTCATCAATGTTCCTGTACAATCTTTATTTTCTTCTATTTCTTATTTTTTGAAATTTCCAAAGCCGACAGACGATCATTTAAGTACTGAAAATCGTTCAACATTTCCCTCCTTCTGTCGATTCTGGAGTCTATTTATAACCAATCCGGACGCGTCTATAGAGAGGGTGAATAAAACACTGCATTATATTTTGTCTTAATCTTAGCTTTTTTCGCCAAGAAATAATCGTTGAACGAAGGGAAATTCTTTGAAAATTCTTACGTTGTTGTAGACTCGTGCGACATATAAATCGCTGTAAAGTGCTTGTGTGCAGTTGTAAATTTTAATGCTTTCAATATTTTGAAAAACGATAGGCATCTGCTTGGGAAGTGGAAATATTATTATGTTGAAATTTTTTTTATGCTATCAATTAAGACACGCACACAAACACACGTGACTGCAGGTAATGAAAAAACAAATAAATCTTAATTTTAGAGGAAGAATGATAGTTGGAACATATGTTTCAGTTTTAATGATCTCACCTAATTGCATGAGTGAAAGCAAGAAAAATTTGATTTGACAATATTACTAACCACGGAATGGCCGGGAATATGTGGCGAGGAAACTCTTTAGCGAAGTATACGAAATACACTTTTGATGAAAAGAAACATTTTTGAAAAATTAGAATGGGCATCTCATTTAGTTGATAGTAAGAAGTGAATTTGAATGGGTAGGATAAAGTTTTTGAGTGTTTGATTAACTCTTCTGAAGACGCTTTTGAAAATCGGAATTTTTAGCGTGAATTACCGAAACTATGATTGATTTTTTTCATAACAAATCGTCACCGAAATGGTTTGCATTTTGATGAAGATTTTTCAACGGAAAGAAAAATGATTAGAGCTTTGAACTGATTAGTTTGTTAGTAGAACTAGAGTCGTGTGCACTTACAGCTCGAATCAATGTACTAGGATATGCAAAAAATTTAAAATACTAAGCACCTAAGCTAACAATTTTTTGATGGTACCCGAGCAGGATTTGCTAGCAGTGGAAACAACACCAAGCGTCGGCCAAGCCTTGGCGTACAACGAACGGCAAACGGTCAGCTGCCAGTGCTGGCCCAGTACTGGCTGAGTGATGGCTGAGTGCTGGCTGACTACTGGCCCAGTAGTGCATTCGAGTGCTGACCCAGTGCCAACCCCCAACACTGGGCCAGCGCTGGCGATCGCCATTGGCCCAATGCTTGAAGCCATTATCATGAAATATAACAATTCAGGATACAAGCGGAATTTTAAACGATTTAAAGCAACATCAGTCCAAGTTCGTTATACATATCAATAACTATTGCATAGTTATACTGCGCGAATGTTTAGTATTGCATTAATAATGAAATGTGAAGTGAATGGCAAAAAACATGTCAGAAATCATTGCATCATTTGAAAAACTCATAGTTCATATTCATTGAACGCATAAACGTTCATTTTGAGGGTGTAGACTGAACAGTATTCCTTTTCGTAGTCTTCGTTATTTCGAAGAAATGTGTTACAGGCGAAGGTAAATGGCACGAAGGTCACACTATTCTTTGTTCTTAGAACAAACACACTAATACACAATTTTTCGTTATTCATTTTTACACCCGAATTGCTTTCTACAAGAACTAGAAGTGTACCTTGAAAACAAACGAGTATGTTTTCAAGGGTATTTTAATATTTTTTTAGATGTAGTAATAAATTTTGGATGTCGTTGCAAGTTTTTCTTCCAAACTAAATTGAATAGTTTTTAACAAAACCAGAAAACGTTCAAGATGATTTTGAATCTTATTTGAAGCCTAAATATATCGTCTTCTTGCATAAAAAGTTAAATTTCGTCAATTTAAGAATTTAACCATATTTTTTCTGATAGAAATATTTGTTGAATAAGTAATTGACCATTTTTCAACCAAATTAATTTTCCTGGTAGTATTTGACTTTTTGTGACGAGAAATCTTTCATCAATCTTTCATTGAAACTTTTTATGTGGACTAAAAAGCAATTTTTTGGTCTTGTTTGGTATGAATATTTTTTTCTTAATACAGAACTAACTAACTTAGGCTGAAATGATTATTTGAACTACTAGATCTGTGAACAATCATAACTTTTTGTTGATGTAGAAATACGAACGAGCTAAGAGAGACTGCCAAAAAAACAATTCTGAATGCAGACCCCTTTTTCATTTGCACTTCAGCAATTGTTCATCATACAATTCAATTACTTGCAACGCAGTCGACTTTGAAGAAGAGACTTTTTGTTTTATTCTTGGAATTTTTAATTGTGTTCTTATTTTTTTCAATAGAAGTTCAACTGATAGACGTCCCATCGCAACAGTGCGGCGGAAGTTTTATTGATTTTGTCCTTGGCCCCATCATTGAGCATAAATAAAAAAATTGGATGATGGATGGATGGATGATCCAGAATTTTATAAAACTGAGCCAGTGCTGCTTGTGGGTCTTCACCCAGTACTGGCATACAACGTCCGCCCGTAGTTATCATCCACCACTTATATGTTACTGAGCCAGCACTGGCAAACAAGACTCGGCCAGCGCTATGTGGCTGGTACTGGGCCAGTTGTGCAACCGTGTTCGGGTATAGCAAATGAAAGGGAAACAGGCAACCGCAAAAACATTTTTTGAATATATATGTGCGATAAAATGATTGACGAAACATAACAATACTTAAGTTAAATTCAAAAACCGTTCGTTTCCTCCAAATTCGACATAAATATTTCCGCCAACATTCCCGTGTAGTTTTATAAAAACCTCCCCGAAAAGTGAAAAAATTCTCGTTCAATTACGAGCTAACCCTCTACAAGAGTCAATTAAGGGAGTGGAAAAAGTATTAAAAGAAGCAAAATCAGTTTCAGGAGACATTAGTAACTTGATAGTGACAAATCAAGCACTGCCAAGAATGAAGTGCTTCCCAAAAGTACACAAAGCAGGAAACGCGCTACGAGAAGTAATCGCTGATTCGAAGTCACCAAAATATAGAATCACAAAATGGCTAAAGGATCAGACGCAAAATTTTAGCCCAACTCCAAAAAACAATTATTTTGGTGAACAGATGACAATTTTCTGACTTGTTATATATCCAGGCAAAACAAGCCACAATCAAATCACAATCACAATCAATTCCTTGTAGGATCACATTAAAAACCAATGCAAACAATTTTTGATTTAGTCAAATAGTTTAATTATTTTTCTTCCGTATATGAGAAGCAGCTCTTCTAGACATCTGAGTAGATAAATTAGTGGCACCGAATAGCAAGAGATAGAGCTTAGAGGCAACTCAGAATTATCATAACTGAAAAAGAATAAAAAAAGGAAATTAATTCGACATTCCTCCCCAATGCCGTCATCAAGCTACATTCTGTCGTCCTTTACTATTCAATGAAAAAGGAAAGTGAGTGACTTTCACTGCGCTCCACAGATCGGTAAATTCACTTCACTGCATTTCTCACTAATTTGGACCGTCCGCCAGACAAACGCTTAAGGGCATCAAATGTGTCTGCAGCGGAACTAATTTGTAATTATTTGCATTTCTTGATTGCAAATTGCACATTACCGAGCGCAACGAGGGAAAGTCTAATTCAAGATATTCGCCAAAAACTCAGTACTTTTTCCTTCGCTCCTTGGCTAGTTTGAATCCATCACTTCCAAGCGACCAACTCTGCTTGTTTTCTCAAGACTCAGAGCCGAAAGTGTCATTTCTATCAACTGCTCGTGGCATCCGTCCAAACGCTTCTGAAATCGCAAAATCCCAAAGGATTGTCCATGAATCCCTTCGCCCAATTGCTGAAATCTTTGTTGGTCTATTTGTTTGCTCCTTTCTGTATGTATGTCTGTCCGATTTGTTGTTATTCACTCATTTTCGTGTATATTACACAAAACTGTTTTTCATTTTGTTTATATTCGTCTGAGCAGGAAGTCTTGAAGATTTGTTGATTTTCTAATTGCGATTAGATGGACTTCGTCGTGAAGTATAAATTATATACATATATATACAGATCGTAAGTAGGCACTTGCTGGAATTTGTTTAAGTTGCAGGCGTAGAAAAATATTTACAATGCTTGTTTCAGCCCTTCGGATATATTAAGCGTGTTATTGAAAACAAACATCAATCAATTGCGGCTACGGTGCGAACTCATGCTGGGAGGATGTGGCAAAAAGGCGGATGAAAAGCTGGAAATCCGCATAAAGATAGTTTTCACACTTTGTCCTCGCACACTCATGCCGGCTATGACGCTCTCTGTTCGGAAATGCGCTAAACAATTCAGTTTTCGCGGTCGATTTTTTGCTATTTTTGGTTGCTTGGCCTATGGGGCTATTTCCGTGATCTCAAGAATTCGATATTATTTATTGCAGATTCCTTTCGACTGAAAAATCAGGTCTTCAAACAGAAAGGCAGCAGGAACTAAGCTTTCTGCTTGTTCATGTTTTAATTCGATTAATTTTATGGACAATATTTAAGGTAGGATCTACCTAAACTGAAAATATTATTTACTTTCACTTTTATCCTTCAGCTTTTCACGTAAATTCAAGCAATCGTAAAAATAATTTGATCTTACGCATTGAGTTTGAGAGCATACAACTCCTTTTTCACACCATTTGAGAAACTGAACGAGATACACTGCCGGCCAGAATTTTGAGACGATTTTAATAAAATTTGGAAAATGAAATTAAACTCAAAAACTTGAAGGTGTTCAAAACAAAAAGTTAAATTATTTTTTATGATAAATTATCACAAACGTTTGGAAATAGTCATCAACAACTCAAGTTCTTTATGTGATATATTTAAACCTTTAACAGATTTTTCTTCAAAAAATCCGCCTCTGCATGTTATTATTATTTTGTTAGTTTATGCATAAATTGATTGTCTGTTGTGTTACATTCTTGCTTTCAAAAAGTAAGATGAATTTTTAATTTGAACTTCGCAGTCTAACCAACTATGGCATTTTTTGTTGTTGATTGGTACTACTGCTCGTGATATCTGTGCCAAATTTCATGTCAATGTCATCATTGGTAATTTAGTTACGCTTGTGTTTTCTAAACGACCTAAAGCGATTTTGGTGAATTATACCATGCCTGATTTTGTTGAGCAAAGAAGTGCCATTAAATTTTGCGGCATGAAATTTATGCTGCGGGAACATACAAAATGTTGCAGAAGACTTTTGATGAATCCAATTTGTTGCAGAAAAATGTTTATAAGGGATACAAAGACTTCAAAGATGGTAGAGGACGTGTTGATGACTTGGAATGCCCCAGACGACCATCAACGTCAATTGATGAGCAACAAGTCCAGAAAATCAATGAAATGTTCAGAAATCGTCGTTTGACAATTAAAAAACTTGTTGATATGGTTAGCAATTCCATTGAATCAGTTCAAACAATTTTGAAGGATCATTTGGGCCTCAGAAGAGTCAAAACTCGTTTGGTGCCAAAAACACTCAATTTTTTCCAATAAGAGCGTTTCGTTGGAGTTTGTGAAGCAATGATTTTTGCATTTCAGCAGTAGTGGTATTGTTTCAGCATTCGTATGTAGCCATCCATATGTGTGCATTAGGAGAGAGGCACCGTTCACGAATATTTCTATTGAGCTCTTCTCAAAAAATCTTTTCTAAAAAATTCCCGCATTATTTATAACTGTGCTTTGGATCATTCTCTTGTTGATAAATGAATACATTGACAATTAATTGTATCCCGGAAGGTATAGCATTTTGCTTTCCAAGCAATTTATGTATACTAATCTCTTTTGATAAGCTCCTTGATTTGTACCAAGTTTACGATTCTATCCGACAATGATGGAACCACTACCATGCTTGAAGGTTGGCATCACGGAATCTGGTATTGTTTTTTTCTCCGGCGCCACGTCGAAAGTAAATTCTTTTTGAACCGAATTTTTTAAAGCTCGATTTATCAGTTCTTAGAACATTTTTGAAATTTTCTTCTGTTCAATGACGGCGGGTAAGAAGCATCCGTTTGTTTTTATTTTTGTCGTTACCAGAGTTTTTCGCACGATAAAGCCAGCAAACTTCTTCTTTTCATTTAAGAACAACCAACAAAGAAGAATTAATCGAAACTTTTGATTCTCTACGAAACTTTACTGCACCAGGTCCTGATGGTATCTCCGTTGATGACCTCAAATTAATCAAAGAAAATATTGCAGATAGTCTCCTGAAATTAATGAATAATTTTTCAAAGGAGGGAAGATTCCCAGGATACTTAAAAATCTCAGAAGTTATACCGATTTTCAAAGGGGATGATGAAACTGACCCAAAAAATTACAAACCAATCTCACTCTTGAAGTCCTCAAGTAAAATCCTCGAAAAAATTGTAGATTCCCGAATCAAAGAATTCTTATTGTAAAACGAAATGTTGGATAGAAACCAGTACGGATTCCAAGCGAACAAAGGAACAACAGATGACATTCCTGATGTAATTAGATTTGTAAATGAGTACTTGGATAAGGGCCACTACGTTGCAGCAGTTTTTGTGGACCTAAAGAAAGCTCGGTGAATATGGAATTGTTGGAAAAGCAAATAAATTAATACGTAGTTACTTGAGGAATAGATTTCAAAATACAAAAATTGGAGATATCAAAAGCAAAACTGCTAAAATTAGCATAGGTGTTCCGCAGGGCTCGATCCTAGGACCAACGCTATTTCTACTTTACATCAACTCCATACAAAAAGCAGACCTTGTTGCGAAAGTGGTTATGTACGCAGATGTAAGTATGAGCAAAGATGCATGCTCTAAATAAATTCAGGGAAGAGAGTTGTGTGATAGAGATTGGCTAGACATTTAAAATTGCTAAAATCTAAAGTGCATGCGTTATGCGAGAGACCACTGTACAATGTGAAAAAGGATGCTAGTGATACTGTGTCGTTGGTGGACAAATTTTAATTCATAAAAAACTCTGCAAACATTCACCGCCGGCCAAACGTTTGAGACCACTTGTAAAATACTTATGTTATCGCTAAATATACTAAAAATGACAATAAAAAGTTATTTTGCACACTTGCATATCCTATTATCAGTAAGGAGTATCTACAAAGCAATTCTTTTGGATAAGTCCAGATGCAAAAAAAATTGCATTGTTTCTAAACATCAACTTGTCCCGAGCGGAAGCTCGTCCTTTTTATATTTTTATGACTGTATCCTTACAAACTATTTTGTTTTTATTTAACATAAGATAAAACTGGTGATTGTTTCAGCTGCCTAAAACAAATGTTTCGAACCGATTACTCCATTGTTTATTAAGTTATTCACGAAAAATCTTAACTAGTTTGAACCTACTACAGTTTCTATAGTCAATACGATTTGAGAATGGGAAAAGGACGTGAAATTAGTACAGAAACGCAATTTGCAATCATTGTTCTATACAATGAAGGCAAATCTGAATGTGTGACTGCCTCCCAAATTGGATTATCGAAGACTTGTGTTCATTGTACAAGTATTCGATGCATGGAAGCTAGCAGCAATCGAGATCATCCACGTTCAGGTAGGCGAAGAGCTACCACTTCTAGCGAGGACAATTTAATTGTTGTTACCAGTAAGCGGAGTAGATGTCAAACAGGACCAAAAAAACATCGAATTAAAAAATCCTAATCGAAACTTGGATCATTGACTATAGTAAAAAGACAACTGAGGGACGTTAACTTGTTTTTTTTTCAATGTTGGAAGGTGGAATATTTCTAAGATACCGATCCGCTCCTGGCTCTCGGCATGTTTCATCATTCGTTTTTCATCTAAATTTAAATTTAGTTCAATAAAAAATTTGCAAACGCTATAATTCTTTCGTTAGAATAAAACTGTACTCAAGAAATGTATGATATGATATGATTCCAAAACAAGAATCGTATCTAAAATCTTCCACCGAATAAGGGGATAAAACGGCACATATGATAAACAAAAATGCCGGTCTAGGTTATCATAGGAGCATATGGACATTCTTGGGGACAGTTTATGGACCACAAAGGGTTAAGCATTAGCATATTTTCAAATTGTTTTACAAACACTAAATTGATAAGTTAATTTCTCCAAGTGCTAGCAGAGCTACAATGCCATGTCTCGGCTCTTGAGGAATGTGGCATATGTATATGTTAAATCAAGTAAGATTAAAATATTCGACGTGTTGAGGTCCTAGTAAACATTTAAAAAACGTATCGTTCAATACTCCGATTGATATTATTTTTAAATTTAACTAACACTTACCTGAAAGAATAACGTGAACGCGACCCATTGGTAGTATTTTGTGTGCTTTATTGTCAGCGGGCCGCGTCCTTGCGAATTATGGACGCCGGGAAATGGCACTTCCGAGCCTTGTTTTTTCATGAATGCATCGACGACCGTGTACGTCGAATGAATCCAGCAGTACGTATTGAGAACATCCTCCGGAATGTCCCTAGAAGACAAAATAGTTTGAGTTTGGAACAGGCTACCAGAACGGCCAGGACGATTACCTTGTATGAACACAATCGATTGGGTTGCCAACGTATTGACGCGTGGTTACTGCTATTGAAAATGTTATCAACAGTATTACAGTTGCGTTCGTGTGCAGTCGAAATACAGGTGAATCGATTTTAATGTGATTAACCTATGTTTCATTGATTTGAGACGATATTGTGAGAGACAAAAATGAAAATATATTAGCTGTTGGAAATGATGAAGCAAATTTTACAATGCAACGTATTGTGATATGGGTTAAAGTTATAGAAACGTTGAACTCTTTTGTAGCTTAGTTTTTTCACTACGGTCAATCGACTTATACAGATTCGAAACAGACGCAAATTTTCTTTGAGAATTTTAAAGCAAATCAAATCAATGTTGCCTCTTGATTAACTATAAATAAAAAACAAATTACGCAGCGTTTCCAAAAATAGCTTCAAGTCAACCTATTTTATTATCCGTTTAGAGTATGATTTATAATTGGAGCCTAAATTGCGCAGTTACAATTACGTGTGATTGTCAAAATGGAATATTGTCATGAGACACTTTATGAACCAACCTTTCGTGAACCTCCTTCGAAATACTCAATTAATTTTCATCCAAAACTAATCAAACAATGACGTAATTTTCATTCAAGCTTTGGCTGCAAATATTCCTATAACTTCAATAACGAATCCTACGTAACAAGAAGTCTTTCTCGAGCAGTAAAACCAGAGAAATAAAATATATAATAAATAATAAAACGATCATCGCACCAACTCGCCTTTAATTCATTTAACGAAAAGATTTCCTAAAAAGCTTTTAGAGTTACTTGCTTCAAAGGACGATAACGATTAAATTATTCACCTCACACAATTATTTTGAAAGACACGCGGATGTTTTATTTTATTTTATATTTTTCAAGATATTTTAATTTGTTTTATTATTTTCCGCAAATTAATGAAACAAATGCATGTAACGAATGCATCTCTGAAGCTCTACTGGGTCGTGTCTTTGATAAAGGGAAGACAATTCTCGGCGGAATATGAAACATACGCCGTGAATTCCCGAGACGCAATATGTATAGGTAATATTCGCTGTATTTCGTGGATTCACACCATAGCCACGAGAATACCACTCTGTGTACGTTACTCTAGACAAATTATGGGCATTTTTGTTATTCAGCAAATGTTCAACCCAAAAGTTGGATACAATCAAACCTGTATTTGAAACTTTATTGGATAAAGTGGGTGTCGAGAATTTTCTTACCATTAAATTTTTCAATGAATATACATATCAATCATAATTTGTACATATAAAACTTTTAACTGACACCTGACATACGGAAACGAAACAACAACAACCACAAACTCTTGTTCGGAAAACACGCGACTAGACTCTCGATAACCTATTAGCAGATGTACGAACCACATTTCGATGGTGCAGGTGTCTCGGCTTGTTTTTTCCGAAAAGAATACCATTTCCTCTCAGTTGTCGGATAAAATAGGTATTCAGGATTCCAACTAATTCGTAATTAAGGTAATTAATTAAAGGGGCATTTTGCTTTGAAATAAATGCACAATAGGAGTTTGAGACAAACCGAAAATAAATATTTGTTGCTTACAGGGGTTCGATTGAAAATGGAATTCAAAGAGAGATTGGAAAAACGTTGAGAAAAATTCATGCCTTTTGAGAAAATTCCATGCAATAAAATAATTTTAGAATGAAAAAATACTAGAACATCGGGAGTACTAAGTAGAAAATGTTCGTTATTATTATCGTTTGGTTAATGGTGAGTTTGAAAATTGATTACGAAGATACGCTCAAAAGTAAAGTATCAGCTGAGAAAACCTAATTTTCATCGGGGCTTGTTCGAAAATGATAACAATTTTATTTATTCAGTTAGAGCTTTCAGGACCCGATCAGTAAACAATAACAGTGCTCCTCTGACTGCTATAATGAAAATACTGCAAA
The DNA here is from genome assembly GCA_963942545.1 of Oxycera nigricornis. Taxonomy (NCBI): domain Eukaryota; kingdom Metazoa; phylum Arthropoda; class Insecta; order Diptera; family Stratiomyidae; genus Oxycera; species Oxycera nigricornis. The sequence continues at coordinate 97,319,192 of OZ012662.1, forward strand.
CAAATCAAGAACTCAGCGTAGTGAATCCTTGTTCAAATTAAAATGGAAAGCACACATATTCAAAGTTAAAGTAAGAGATTTTTTAAGTGGACAGTTCATTATTTTGCCATTAAAAATAATTTATAATGAAAATAATCTAAAAATAATCAATTATCGAAGCTTACTGTTTCATATCTGTATACGCCCATCTATTACTTGATACTAGTCAACTTATTTACAACAGACTGAAATAAATCGCTACTTTGCAATCAATTTACAGATACTAATTCAATATGCACCGTATTTACAAATGAGTTCAATTTCAAACAGAAAAAAAACGTATCGATTGATTTATTTACAAAAAACAAATTCTTGCTGCAACTCTGTGTCCTTTCTTTTCATATACATTACTTAAGCTATGGCGATTTATTCATTTGATAGTATCGCATCGATATTTTATGCAGGACTCTATCTGAAATTCTGACGCTCATACTTGTCAATTCGTTTATTCATGAAATTTCGATAATGTGTGGTACAAATTGAAAGTGGAGTTTCTCGGTAGTTTACCATTTGCATTCTCTCAGAGCCATTTGCATTGTTTAGTTTTATTTTTATTTTGGTTGCTTTTATACGAAAAAAAGCTAGCTCTCGCCATTCATTCAAAATGTGTAAAACGTGTTGCTGTGTTTTTTTTTTGTAAAAGATACATACATACATATAGATACGCAACAAATTGTTCAGCTCGTGGCAAACGGTGATTGATAATTATTTTCAGCGATTTTATTGTGAATAATTCGTTTGATTGCTTTTTAATGCATCAATTGCTGGTTCTGTGAGCTGTGTGTGAATTTGAAGCGCTGCTTGTTTTGTTGTGCTGTTGTTCGGAATGTTTGTTTGATTGTTTGTTTGAATTTTTATTCATGTATTTCTGTTTTTGAATGGTATTCGTGTTCGATTGCTTCTGGCGTTAATTGTTATCATTGATGTATGCATTCGTTTTGTGGTGTCTAGCGTAGTGAGTTTGTATACTGTTAGCGGTCTAAGTGTTGAATATTGAATATGCAAGAAAAATAGGATATAGTGCTGTAGTGCAAATAGGCAATAATATTGTCGTTTCTCCTTAAAGAGTAGAAAAAAATCAAGAACTTAAAAACCAAAAGGAAAACGATCAGTTCGAATTCAGTACGGGGATGGGGGCGCTTACAAAGTTACAGATCGACGAGTTCGCTACAGTAGCTAAATCAGGAGGACTATGAAAAGGGACGAGCTGTAGAAAGTCGAGGGCGCTGTCTTCTGAAATTCAAATACTTGCTGCTGCATAGGCTCAAAAGTGATCAGTTCAGATTCCAGTAGTTGTTGCTTTACGCGCACAACAATCATTCATTAACCATTGAACAGATAGCACAAAATATTTACCAAATCTGTATCGCTGTAAATATTTCATCTTGTAAAATTTTAGTGAGCCATAAAACCCCTTCAAGTCATTACTTAGCTACATAAAACTTTAAATATTTGTGTTGGATTTTCAGAAAATAAAATATGCAAGCGTGCTTATGCTCATTGGGTTCATGTCCGAGTATCTTATCGAGAAGAAGAAGTGTATTTTGTATTGATTTCATGCCGATTACAAAACAAAAGATTTCCACTAAAGGAATAATGTAAAGTTCATATCAAGAAGCTATTATAGTTGACTGTTACGCTACTGTGCTGTGTTTAACTATGCAAATGTGAAAAGGGCCGTTTCATAGTCCAAACGGGGAAGTTTTCGCGCAAATTCAGAAAGCTTCATCTGTGGTGCATGTAATTGAAATTTCAATTCGTTATTCTCCAAAACTAACATTTAAACTAACATGGCAGCGTGAGAGGAAAGACTACATTCTAAAATGTATAAATATATATATAAATGGCACACTACCTCGTCGTCGTTTGATTGTGTGATAAATAGACAAGAAATAAAAGTTGAAAGGGAATGTAATTTCTATTTTCGTGAGAGTAATTAATATGCATATTAATTTGCAAGGTTTACAGTTACCTTTCAACATTTTAATATAATAAAAAACTATGCACATACTATATATGCGCGACAAGTTTAGATTCTCATTGATAGATAAAAAAATTAGCCAAATGTTCTTCAGAAATTAGAATGAATTTCGCCACATCTTGTAACGGATGCTATCTTGTAAATGCTACATAGAAACTAACTGTGATGGTGTTCAAAAGATGGTGAAAGATTGCGAAAGAAAATTATATCGAACATGAAGCGGAACCTAATTTTAGTACAGCATTTTCCTTCATCTTAAATCAGGAAGGACATCTTTCTATGTGACTACATTATAATGAATTGATATCTGCTTGAGAAAGCAACAAATCAAGCTTAGTGAAGGTTTCAGCAGTCCAAAAGGGCACATACAATTTAACACCAAAAAAGTGGACAATTTTTTCAATATCATCATGATTCTAATGAAGAACATATTATACCAGCAAAATTCATCAAGCATAGATCCACAGGATGACGTATTACACGAAGTTCGTAAAATATCATAGAAAATTGAACGGAACGAGTTAATGGATCTTGCATAAAAACTCACTTTCTGAAGTTGATATTTCAAGGAGTGCTTCATAATTATGTCAATCAGTAATGGTAAAATTCTGTTTTTCAGCTCTTTCACAATTTTATTCATGTTACCAACTGCAGTTTGTAGGCTCAACAATATCGATACACATAGCTTGCTTAAAAAATTATCCTAAAGTTTCCCATTTTGCTGCACCTCTATGGCCATTAAAGGCAAATTCCACATTGCATTGGAGTTTTCGTTTTATGCTTTCTTAAAAAATCCGAAAATATTTAGGACATTTAGAAAATATTTGGAATCCCACACTTTTTACTACACTTAATGTAAAATGAAAAGATATATGTTGCCAATTATATATTTTAATGGAGCATCCGATCGCCATGAAGTGAAACGTGAATTTGATACTGACAAACTTGGTTGGTTGGTTGGTTGTAGTGGCAGCCCCTTTTATCCAAAGGTGGCTCATTTGGGCCACGATAGACCCGTTGTGGTACCTTAGAAGATAAGGGCGGCACTAGAACCTACGGGATGACGAGAACCATTTCGATTCTCGTATGAAGCCGGCTATGCAGATAATATCTAAATCAGCTACCTCCATGAGGTTGTCTAGGAAGGGCGAGCCCAAGGTTTGCATGCGCTTCCTGGACAGTGCTAGGCATTTGCACAGAAAGTGTTTGATTGTTTCTTCCTCTTCCTCTGATCTGCAGCTTCGCCAGAAATCATTGAAAGGGACACCCAATCTTTTTGCGTGTCTGCCGATCAGACAGTGTTCCGTCAGTACGGAAACGACGGAACTCAGGGTTTCACGGCTTATATTGAGGAGCCGCTTGGTGCATTCGGAGCACAGTGCGTGCCAAGTTTGCCTGGTTGTGCTACTGGTTTCTTCGAGCAGCCAGGCCCTATTCGCAGCCTCCACGTAGTACTGCTTAAATCCTAGCTTTATAGAGGCTAGAGGTTTGCCAAGTTTGGCGGAAAGTGTATACTCCTGAAGCTCAGTGCCAGCTCTCGCTAGGGCATCTGCTTTGCAATTTCCCGGTATATCACTATGCCCCGGTATCCAGCAGAGAATTACTTCACAGTGAAGAGACATCACGTTCAGTTGTGAGCGGCAGTCCATAGCAATTTTAGATGAGGTATGCACGCTGGATAGTGATTGGATAGCAGATTGACTGTCAGAAAAGAAGAAGACTGACAAACTTAATCTTTGAGAATTTTTTCTGGAGTTTCTCTTATTGCTTGGCCATATATTCTTAATTTTTTTGTTGTCGCTCTGCAGCTATTTAGGCTGAACAAAGTTCACAGAAAAATTTCGTTTGAAAACTCCTAATAATCCAGAAAGTTATTCAAACGGAAAACTTGACTGAAAAATTATTTAAACTTAGCACTTGGAAACCTTGCAATCAGAAAAGAAAAAAATATTTGATTGAGTTTTGCGAAAGGTTTCTTAAAAGTTCTCAAATTACTGTACAAAGCAGCACCCTCATGAAAATTAGCAGTAAACTCCTCACGTTCTCATTTACATTTGCGATTGGAGTACCCATTAAAGCATCCCTTCCAAATGTTTTGTTTCATCCCCTACATATATGATTCAGGCGATCGAAAATAACTGTTATCTCATTTGAGATAATTTAAATTTAGTTCACTTGAGTCTTAGTTTTTCGCACCCATAAGCACTAGTCAAGAAAATATTTCCTATTCCGCGCCCAGCGTGGGATAGTCTCAGAGTAAAATTTAATACTTATCGAATAAATTCGCTTTGATTTTGATTATTCTTACACTGTAGACTCGCTTACTATCATTGTAAATGAACTATATAACAGATGAAAATGGATTAGTATAGAAATTCTTTTTAATCGGATTCTCCTTCAAATTAGCAGCAAGATTTGAATTTACGAAACTATGTGATGGTGGTTTTATTTACAATGGACAGAATAGGGTTTAAGGAGATTCATACAAAGAAATTGACAAACAACACCAAGTCAACGAATTGAAAAACGAAAAACCAAACATACAAAATACGGAAAAAATCAAACGATAAAACTAGAAAAGAATGGAAAGAGATTCAACTATCATTTAAATACGTTGTTTTGTACATAATTATGGTGAATGCAAGATAAGCTGGTGAGATCGTGAAGGTCGGTGAATACGTTTCAAAATGCGTATGAAAATGAGCAATACCAATTTCAACGATAATGAATAATCATTTTTTTACTTTACGTTTACGAAACTCAATGATTGACTGTAAAAAGCGCTTACTGTGTAATTTCTTGTGTTTGAATACCGGTCAAAAATGACTTGTTTTCGATTCGTACTAACATCGCGAGATGCGACGCTTACGACATCGCTCACCTGCTTGGAAATTGTTAAAAGCGGAGCTTAAACGTTTTTGATTATTCGTAAATTGTGCTTAATTACATCTTAGAGCTTAGTGTGACTAAATGTGTTGTGTTAATGCAAGGACTAACCTACAGCGACTAGAGGATGCATCTATTGCGTATCAGGATCAATATCAAGTGGGATACGTTTTGGTGAATGGTGTGAAGCGATTTGAGTGATAGTCATGATGCTCTTTTTAATGCTGGACGATGCATGTGAAAACTAAAAGGTGACTGTGATAAGTGATAAGTGCCGCGTGCCTAGTGTGTGTTGTGAAGTTATTTGCAAAATTATCGAAATTTCAAATGAGGTCTTTGAGTTATGGGGGCACGCAAAAACTATAAATTCGCTATTAAGAAAATTGTTTGAAAACACAATTCATGTGTTGCCGCTACGCTTGGGCCCATGAGCTCACTAAAATCTTAAAAGTTAAACAAACGATTGTTGAAAGACAAGCGAAGTGCTCAGCGTATTTATTTGAACATCTCGGATGATAATTGAACGCAAAGAGTTCTAGTGCAGTTGCTAGACCAGTTCCGCAAATACACTGAGTACTTCTAAAACATAAATGAGCCTAGACTAGAATATTTGAAATATATATAACGACGGATTTACACCAGGACGTTTGATTCTATTCGGAAGCTAATAAAATATCGATCGCCGTTCCTCAAACAAACAAAAATCAATTGCCATTTGGAAAACTATGGCGAAAGGAGCTCGAAAATAGCATTTACTTACAACGTAGCTACATTAGTTAGTAATTGTTGATTTACCATTTTACTCTCTCTCTCTCTCTCTCTCTATTTTCGATTTAATTCACACATTTACTTTTACGAATATTCGAAACGATTTCCAGGATGTTTTTCTTACAATCGTTCGTTTTATGAACTGTTTGCTAGTTCAGTATTAGTTTGCGTTAGTATTTGGATTGGACTATCACTGAATTGCGTCAAATGGTTTTCAGCTGTTTCGAGTTTGCACTGTCCAGGACTTTCGGCTCTCCATCTACACATTTCGTTTTCCTTTTGTTTTTATTTTTGATAAGTTGTCTCCAATTCTTATTATTGTCCTATTTAGCACAGCACAAGTGAGGAGGGTTAGTGAGGTTATAAAAATACAATATTTCTTATTTTGCATAGTGGAAACATGAAGCTTGGATAGGTGTGTTTGGACCCAAAATCATAACATAATGGCTGGTTTTAGAAATGAATGAAGTGATGCATCATTGTGTGATCGATCTTTCGTTTCGAATAGGTTTACTCTATGTCTGTCTATTCGCCGCTAATCCACCACATGCGTTACGTATGTTGTTTGTTGTTTAATACTCAGTTTTTTTTTTTGATTTTACACAGTGTTCGTTACAGAGCAAAGGGGGAAAACAAGAACATATGATTAGTAAGGCAATCAATAAAAAGTCGACACTCACCGATGATCTACTCACTTGCATAAACGCATAGACACCACGTAAAAACTCCATGTTAGGCTGTTTCTGTTGTGCTTGAGCTTGGGCTCGCTGAGCTCGATCTATATACGATTTGACTCCTTCAGCAACTAAATGAGGTTTGATCTTACGAGAAAGTGCTCTGAAATGGGTTTCAAATACACAAATATAAGAAATTCATTTATTTTTGTTTCTAACAATAAACATATGTGGAATGTGCAATAAGCGAAACATGCCAAAGCTAATAATATGCATATTCTAGAAGACAGCAAAAGACAGGTGCGAATAGGCATGGGGTGGAGCTAAACGTAGGAATTATTCCATACTGATGATATTAAGTTGTTTATTCTTTGGATATTGTGGAAGCATTCATTCTTAACTGCATTGATTTTAGTGCTCATTTAAATGCTATAGCGCTGAATGAAATCTATTGACTTTAAAATTATGTTTTTGCCATATTAACGCCTTTGAACTATGAACTATGACCATGATTTCTATTTCCCTGAATTCGAAAAAAAATGTGATAAGACTAATACATTTTTATTATAAAATTCATGCACTGCATTTCATCACTAATCTAATGCAGATCTTCATATAAAATCATGCTATGACTATTTCACTTAAATTGTTAATATGAACAGAACTATTTTTAGTTAATTTAAGGCAGCATTGTGATGTGACGATTTTTGTTTGTGATATAATTTGAAAGTAAAAGTAAACTGTGAAACTTTTAAACCAAAATTTAAACTATTTACGGAGCTGTAGCACTTTGAAAAGAACAGGTCATGCTAGCGCTTAACTTGATCCCTAGCAGCTGAGACTGCCACGCAAACAAGAAAAAAGATACATTAACATTCAGACAGCCTCGAGTTATTTAACTTTTATTAGTTATTTAGCATAGCTTAATCCATCAATAAGCCTAACCGTGGTCGTGCTGTCTGGTGGCGGATGGCAAATAACAGCACCTGAAGAGGATGTCATCCGACACCCCGAAACCACGCTTCCCATTAAATTAACTTTTATGTTTCCACCTAGCCTGTCAGTGTTTAAAATTATTATAGACCAGGGCAGATCTGTTTTCAGTTTGCCGTTGAGAGGGGGCACACTGATTTTTGCAGGAAAAGTTGTGGAATAACTTTTCTAACAATAATTGACTAATGCTCCCCCTCAAAAAAATTGGGAACATTAAAAAAAAATTAAAATGTTTAAACTTTTTTTTTAAAAAATCGTATTTTTCCTACTTTTCTCACTCATAACTTTAAAACGGTTCATTTTAGAGGAAAGTTGAGTGGAAATGAAAGTTGCGCAATAAAATTTTCTACAAGATAAGATTAGTTAAAATTTTTAAAACATTTAACCCTTGCCACAAAATAGCATCAAATATTTGTAAAATGAGGAAAAACACTTTCTTTATTTAATTTTTTTTACCATTTAGAATGTATTTAGGACCTTCATAGTTTGCTTAAAAAATCTTAATAGTATAATTAAACAGCACACCAATTTTCATCAAAATCGATTCAGTACATTGCGCATATTAATTGTGCAATCTAAATTAATTAGAAAAAACACAAAATTTTTGAAAGCTTGCAAGTCAAAAACTTAAGCTTATAGAAACTTGATTTTTTCGCATATGAAACAAGTTTGAATCTATCACATGGACTTTACAAAATTAAAATCAGATTATTAAGGCAGCCTCAGGAATTTTTGCTAAACTTGGTAATAAACTTCAAAACAGTGCTGGGCGGCTGCGGATTCAGTTGATGGAAGCATGGCTCCTCCGCAATGTACTAAATCGATTTTAATGAGAATTGGTTTGTTGTTTAATTACACTTTAAAGATTTTTTAGGCGAACTATGAAGGTCTTAAATGCATTCTAAATGGTGAAAAAGAAGTTTTTTTTTTCCTTTTTTAAAAATATTTATTGCTGTTTTGTGGCAAGGATTAAATGTTTTAAAATTTTTTAACCAATACTATCTTGTAGAAAATTTTATTGTACAACTTTTATTCTCACTAAACATTGCTCTAACATGAACAGTTTTAAAGTAAAGAGTGAGAGAAGTAGGAAAAATACCATTTTTTTATTTTTTCAAACATTTCGATTTTTTGAGAGGGAGCACAAGTCAATTATTGTTAAACGAGTTATTCCACAACTTTTCCTGCAAAAATCAGTGTCCCCTCCTCAACGGCCATATGTAGTAAATTTTTTTACAGATCCGCCCTGGTCTATTATAGAATGATCTCTACAAACAAACAATGGAGCAGGCATAGCTGATTTGTGAAAGTATATATTTTCTATGAAAAATCAATTATTTAAGAAAATTGACGATTATTTTGGGCTGATTATTTCTGTTTCAGCGACCCAAGAATTCAATTTTGCCACCAACTATCCAATTTTCTGGGAACACTGCTCTGCACCGCCTTATACCTTTTGGTAGACGCCGTTGATGCAGCAGATCTAGATTTTCTTGACTCGAAATAAGTTTAATATTTGACTTGTACTACCGTGTACAAATATGACCCGGAATTTTCGATTTAAATTTTGCGGGGTTTTTGATAGGGATTTTTAAGTTGCAAAGACTATTACTGATATTTGTGTCAAATTTCACGGCAATATTTTCATTAGTTGAGCAGTGACGCTCATTTTCGTAAACAGCCAAAAGTGATTTTTTGTCGATTTTTACCATGTCCGAAAATATTCAACAAAGAAGTTCCATTAAATTTTGTGTTTGGAAAGAAATTTCTGCTGCTGAAACGCTCAGAATGTTGCAAAAGGCCTTCCGTGATCAGGCCATGTTTAAAACACAAGTGTATGAATGGCATAAAATGTTCAAAGAGGGTTGAGAAGGCGTTGAAGACGAACCACATCAAAGACGACCAAGAACATCAACTGATGCACATCACGTCACGCAAATCAAAGAATTAGTGCAGCAAAATCGTCGATTGACTACTAGAGAGCTTGCTAATGCTGTTGGAATTTTAAATGGGTCAACCAACACCATTTTAAAAGAAGTTTTGTGCCATAGAATAATCAAATCGCGATTGGTGCCAAAAATGCTCAATTTCATGGAAAAACAGCGTCGTGTTGAAGTGTGTGAAATGATGCTTTCTGACTGAGACTTGGATCTATGTTTACAACTCGGAAACAACCGATCCATCAAGCAAATATTGTGCCAAAGGTGAGACAAGACCGAAAAGATCGCGCCAAAGTCGCTCAAAAATCAAGGTCATGTTGACAGTTTTCTTTGAATATCGTGGTGTGGTGCATTATGAATTCCTGCCAACTAGTCAAGAAGTCAACAAAAAATACTATTTGAGTGTCATGCGTTGTTTGCGTGAAGCTGCGCGTCTCAAAAGACTGGATTTATGGAGAAATAATTCTGGGTTTTTCCACCATGATAATGCACCATCTCACTGCGCTCGTTCTTCGTGATCATTTCGCCAAAAATTCCAGCCTATCGTTCCGCAACCACCGTTTTTGCTTGATTTAGCACCGTGTGATTTCTGGCCATCTGCTTAGCTTAAGAGACCGCTCCGAAGACACCGTTTTGACACGATAGAAAAGATTGAAGCCGAATCGAAGAAGGTATTGATGGCCATACCGAAGGAAGACTTTTTCAAGTATTTTGATGAGTGGAAAAACCGTTGGCATAAGTGCATTGGAGCCGAAAGGGATTATTTTGAAGGGGATGAAATTGATTTTGAAGAATAAACAAAAGTTTTAAAAATTAAAACCAAATTCCGAGTCGTATTTGTACACAGTAGTATTACTTCATAAAATCAAACGCTCTTTGAAAGGGCATTATTTATATATTTATAAAAATTTTGTTCTATTATTTACAAAACCTTAAAGGAGCAACGGGCAAGTTGTGAACAATGAGAACACAAGGGCGATGAAAAATTATTGCCTATAGGAAGAAAGGCAAATGTATAGGAAGACCTCACAAATGCGTTGGATTTTATTCATAAAAGCAAAGAAAGTATTGGCAAAAACTATGGGCTTGAGAGCAAGACTAAAATATCAGAAAGATATGCCATTGTTTCTGTGCTATCCGCCATCCTCTCCCCTTTTTTCAAGAAGTTCATATAGACCGCTAAAAAAGCATTATAAAATATACTAAAAATTGTTGTTTATTTAATTTAAGATAGAAAAAAGCATGTCAAACGATTGAAAAGATTCTAACTTATTTTGTTACAAAAGAAATGATGAAACATGTTTCAAATTTCAGACGTCACATCACAATACTGCCGGCCAATATGAATTTCATTCTATCACAAATGTCCTCTAAGGCTGTTTTCATTTATGATTGTTTCACATTGATGATGCCATCACTTCCTGCCTCCTCGAAACCGCAATCCACAAGCTATTCTACCATTCCATCCTTACTGCTGATGCAATTCAACCCGTTCGTCTATCTGTTCGACCATTGTTTATGCATTTCATTCCATTATGCAGTAACATACAAATTTTGCAAGAAGTCCAAATTTATTATTGGTGCCGATCGAATTCAAACAGAACCAACCAGACCTTATTTTTTTTAAATATAATTCTGATATGTGTTTCACCCACCGACAAGCCAGATCTACGAGGTGGCGGGGCTCTGACTAGCCAAAACCACCAACAATGACTAGTCGGGGTTGTTAATTTATTCGGTTTAAATTCCAATTTATTGCATGGACATACAAGTAGTAGGGAGCATAAATCTTGTTGATTGGGTGTAAAAATATATTTGGCAAACTGTATTTTATCATTGAATAGTTCAATGTTTTCGGTTTCAGAGTTCGAAACATAAAATTTGGATCAAGAATGGTATCGAACTGAGTCTTAGCTACTCTGATAGTGCTTGTGTTGAATTAAAACCCCGCATAATATTTTTTTTTCGTTAATTGGCTGCACTATCACGAGAAATAAGTTTGAAAAATTCCGAATTTATCTTAGTTTCCATTCATTTCAGTATACAATCTAATTGTATTCTTTTAGTTTGTAATAAATAAAATTCATTACAGGAATCCGGTAACACCTCTGCTTCATCCAATCAATCAGAAGGTGCACATTTGATTACATCGTTGTCCAGAAGTTTTTATTGATTTTGTCTGTTTGCCAAAAAGATACAGAATTGACTGTACGATATTCTGTTTTGTAAAGCTTATTTTTTTAAGATCTTACAAAAATATTTGCCAAAGCATTTTGTTCTATGAGGAATATTTTCTGTGAAAATTAATTTATTATTCATTGAATGTAGTGAAAATGATTATTCAATCAAATGTGAAATACATGACCTACAACAACAAGAAAAATACAATTCAATTTTTGTTTGTTCAGCAGTACAATAAGTACTACTATAGCCTGGTCAATTTACTATTATTTTTGTACATTAGGTTAAGATGCTTTCAGTAGACTTGGTTAGTTTTAGGGGAAGCCTTACTTAGGCCACGATAGGCTCATTGAGATACCACAAAAAGATTAGGGAGCACTAGGACCTACAGGATTTAGATTCTCGTATGAAGCTGGCTAAGCAGTTAATGTTTAAATTAGCTTCTTCGGTGTTGCTATCGAGGAAGGGTGAGCATAGATTTTGCATGTGTTTTCTGGATAGTACTGGGCATCCGCGCAGGAAATGTTGGATCGTTTCTTCCTCTTCCTCCGATGTGCAGCTTCGGCAGAAATCGTTGAAAAGAAAACCCAATCTTTCTGCATGTCTGCCAATCAGTCAGTACGGATATGATGAAACTTATTGTTTCACGGCTCGTTTAGTGCGTTTTGAGCTTAATGTGTGCCAAGTTTATCTGGTTGTCCAGAAGCCAGACCTTGTTTGCAGCCTCTATATAATACTGCTCGAATCCTAGCTTCATGTAGGCTAGAGGTTGGCCAACTTGGGGTGTTATTGTGTAGTCCTAGAACTCAGTGCCAGCTCTCGCTATGGCATCAGCTTCGCAATTTCCAGGTATATCACTATGTCGCGGTATCCAGCAAAGGATCACTTGACGGTAAAGCGACATCACGTTCAGTTGTATGTGGCCTTTCATTCAGTAGACTTCACTTAAATAAAATTTTCTGAATACTGTGAAAATATCTCCATCGATACAAAACACATTTAAGCTGAACCAAATAACTACGAGAGTGGAGTGAAAAGTTTCCATCCTGATCCAGAGATGACGCTAGCAAGTCTCATTTTTTGATGGTAGTCTATAGAAATATCTGTGACTATCTTGTATACCTAAGTTCAAGCCGATTGTTCTGTTAGTATACTTTTGATAGCCTATTGAAAAAGTCTTTTCGAGTATCTACGTAAAATTGGAAAAATCTGAATAACGTGCAGGTTTTAAATATTTCTATTTGAAAAGCCTAGCACCAAGTCAAATCACAGGCAGTCAAAATGGATTTAACACTAAAAGACTCTTTCCCATCATATTCAACGATGAAATAGTGGATTTCTAAATTTAAAAAAGGTCGCACTAGCACTGAATGCGCACCACATTTAGGAATCCTCGTTGAGGTCACAACTGCCGAAATGATAGAAAAAATTTATAAAATTATGGTAGAGGACCGCAAATTGAAAGTAAGAGAAATAGTTGAGATAACTGATATAGCAACTGTGCGTATACGCAATATTTTATAAGCATTTGTGCATGAACAAGCTCTGTGCTAAGTGGGTGCGACGTTTTCAAATGCTCGATCAAAAACTGCGCCAGAAACCTGTTCCGGCCACAAATTGAGCACTCTGCAAGTGAAATCCCAGCAATTTTTTGCGTAGATTTATAAGTGTGGATAAAATTTGGGTTCATTATCACACTCCTGGAACTTAACAACAGTCACAAGAATGAACTGGACCAAGTTAACCAACCCCAAAGAAGGCAAAATAATTTTTTGGCACTTAAGGTTATAGCGCCTTTTATTGGAACGCGGTACACTTTCACATGGTTTAGCTGTCGGTACTAATATACATTCAGCATATGTAAGCTGGTGAACTAACACACTTTAAGCATGTAGGGGAACAGGCCACTCCTATCGGACGCCGTGCAAAAATGACTGAAAGTGTATGTCTTACTACTAAAGCACTATTTTCATTTATTACCTTCAGAAGGGTTAAAATATCACTAGTGCATACAATGCAGGGTTATTGCAACGTTTGAAGGACGTAGTGGAAAAAAACTACCTCATTTGTTGAAGAAAAAAATTTTTCACTACGACAACGCACCCTCCCATACATAGTCCGTTGCGATGGCTAAAATCAACGAATTGAAGTTCGAATTGTTCGCCCATCCAGCAAATTTGCCAGATTCAGCCCCCAGTGACTATCATTTGCTTTTTAACCTCAAAAAATCGCTCGGAGGTAAAAAAATTCAAGAACAACGAGCAATTTTTCTATGCTTTAAATGCGCATTTTGAAAAGCTTGACGAATCGCACTATAAAAATGGTAGCACTGCATTAGAGCACTCTTATGGGAAATGTATAAGTCTTCATGGAGATTATGTTGAAAAATAAAATAGCGAAAACTCACAAAAATTGTTTTTTTTTCTTTATAAGGCCGGAAACTTTTCACCCCACTCTCATTTTTTGGAGGATTCAGACGAAATTGCCTATCAACTAGCAATTGAATTTCGAACGAAGAAAATTAACATCCACTCAAGTAGAGAACATATTGTTTAATCCGGAAATAAATACTCTGTCCCTCGTACAATCAATATTTTGGCACCAGTGAGTTGAGTATAATTTTGACTGCAAATACGGTTGAAGGATCACATGCATCTGATTTCAGTTGATACATGAAATACAATAATTTCCTTATATCTCAGCACGCAAAGGACAAACTTATTTCACACCTATAATAAACATAATGAAGCACAACAGCAATCCTATTAATAAAAATGTCCAATCGGGTATACAGCTCGCATCTCCGAATCTCAACAATCAACTCCACAATAACAGTTTCATTTCAATCAATACAACATATCCTTTATGAACCTGAATCGTGATGGCAAACAATATTTATATACTCGTACATATCGATCTTGACAAGGAATTGACCACAACGATCTTATCAAAGTATCTTTCACATAACGAAAAAAATGACCATTTTCATATTTTTTATCGAACCGGCAATCTGATTCTCGTGCTTTCCATCATATATGTTATTTTGTGCCGATAACTAACTATTGGGATATTGCCATTCATAACAATCTTATGTTCAGTATATAAAGCTACGAAAAAACCCTTCTGCAAAATTAAAAGGATGTGCACAATGGAGTGGGACTCAAACAAGCATCAGCTACAACGTTTTGTATGTATATTTATGTATACATTTATATGTGTATCGGAAATTCGTGACTGGAGTGTGACAACCAACCACCCATTGAAAAAATATATTAACAATTATTCTCAGTGTGAAAATAACGAATAAATGAGCATGCTGACTAATAAATACAGTGATGAACACAAATATTTCAACAATTGCACATGTCCTTTTTCATTTGACTGACAATATTTTGATCAAGATAAGCGTTAAACATTTTTTATTGCTCTCAATTTATTTTTCTATTGGCTTCGAAGTTTTTCCAAGACAAATTTTTATAGCGAGCTTTCATATATTGAAATAACTTTTTGGACGGAAGTGGTATTGTTTGTTAAATTTTTCTACTTGAAATTATACAAATGCTGAATTAATCGATTTAGGGTAAAAATTGCGTTTACATTTTGAGTGAACAAACTTGGCTTCTTCACTGTCTGTAGTCCACAATAAAATATGAACCGTAAAATGTAAGCGAAAATTAAAGGATCGATTCGTGAATGTATAGTCGTTATTCATTGATGTCCTTGCTTCAGATGTCACTACATAAAAGTGGTAGTCGTTCAAATGCGATATTGAATATAATGCTATCGTCATCAAGACTACACTCTTCACATATTGTGCATGAAAAATGACATCGAGACACCCGAGCGCACGCCAACAACAAAAACCATCAGCAGCAGAAGCAAGAGCGGAAGAAGCCGTAGCAGCACAAGAAGCACGAAATCAACGAGCTGGTGCCGCAATGAATGTAACATTTAAAAAGAAATATGCTTATTAGGCATATTACAAGAGCGGAAAAGCTGCAACAACATGCTCAAGATGTCCTTTTGTGTTTATTCTTCGGGCTTTGAATTTTCTGCTAAGATGTTCACTCCTTCCGCTCGGTGACTTACTTTATCGTAAATCCTTCATTGCGCCCCCATCCAACCATACACCCGTCTCACCCATTTTAATTCTTCACCACTCTTTTGGCATTTTTAGCCAGAGAAGTACCATTCCTCTACCACCGCTTCTCGAAGAACTAACTCAGCACAACAAAGAAGGACCACTTCGCTGCCATGAAAATATAAAAAGTACACACTTCCATTAACTTATTCCTCTTGGGTTACCGGAAGGATAGGCCAATCGCTCGTCCACCTTGTAATATTCCAACGGTTGACGGAGGAAAGCTAGTGTCCTTTTAACTTTACGACATGATGATTAGACATCACCTAATTAAAATAAACAGCGAAGAATTTGTGTAGAGCCGTTTACTCAACCGCCACTGTCAATGATGGTCGCAAGGATAATGGTCAAATATATGGTTGGGTAGTGATACAAACGTTGGGGCTGCCTTTGTTGCTGATAGCCCAACATTTTGATATGACCATGGCCATTTCTAGTTAGTTGTCGCATCTGAAGACGCGCACATAAATGTGAATACACACGTATAAGAGGTGGTGAGCAAGGGTTTAACCCTGAGAAAATATGTTAGTTTAAGATGAAATACACAAGTTAATAGCCAATCGGAAACTTGTGGAGAACTATAGACCTGAACTTTAATGGATGGCATTTTATTGAGTACTACAGATTTGTGTAATTTTGCGCTATTAGTCAGAAAACATCCAGCAGATGCAACACATGGCGTATCTCTTTCAGTACAACCAACTGCAATTAAAGGAAATCCAAAAAGTGTTTCAATTTATTTGAATACTAGCTTTCCTACCAATATTTGATCGCAGCCTGACTTCAACAAAATCAAAGGACCGTTTTTAACTCACATTGGGTTAATTGTTTCAAAAACGGTTTCCCCAAATAAATCAGATTGTATTGCTGTCACCTTATTAGTTACTTTGTATACAAAAACTTGGTCACTAGGATCCTTTGCTCGTATCAAGTGTATTGCATGATGCCGATGACACCAAGATTTCGTGCCGCGATACCAAAATGAGGCCACAGCTAACGTTTGCAGTTTTACTGGGGGGGGGGGGTGACTTTGCTCCAGTAGATGAGAGTAGTATGCATAGGAATCCATTCCCGATGGCTCAACACCATACCATGTTTATGCTGAGATGAAATGCTTGATAGTCTTTACAATAAAGCTTAGCGTAAAGGGTAACAGCACTCATGCCTGTATAAATAGTGCTAATAAGCAAGCAGGTGAGGAAAAAGGAAGCTTGCTGTAGGGATGCTTATTAACTTGCGGAGGGTGTAAGCAATTTGTTTTGCTGAATATATGGATATTGATCAAAATATAAAGAAGTTATTTAGTGTTGCAATCACATATTCTAGTGCTTTGTTTACGCATCACTTCCTTACTATGATATTTGTTTCATGTGCAACATAGAACCACACAAATTTCGCAAATTTGTGGATGAAGTGTTGAGCATTTTTCATGTTGTAGGATTTTGAAACAGAACATACACAAGTAATAAGAATCATTTTCACATACTATTCATTTTGAAGATCATTGCAGAGCAATTATTGGTTAATATGCGAATTTTGATGCATGTCAATTCAAACTATTAACACATTAATATGAACTCTTAAAAGCGGAAACACCACCCAAACAAGCTGTAAAGTGTGACCCTTGAGGTTCACACGGTCAACTTTCCAGTAATATTTACATAAATATTAGAACTATTGAACAGAATAATAATTATGAAAATAATACCACTTTAAATATGAATAATGTAACTCTCATAAAACTTATTGGAATGACTTAAGGGGTTATACCTATGTGAATTTTTTTTTCATTTTTTTTATTGGCTAAAAGTATGCTAAAACATTTCTAGAATTGAAATCAAAAAGGTCCAAATACTAATATACTTCAGAAAAATTTTGAGAATCAATTTTCTGAAGCAACTCCAATGCTCGAAAAACGTAAAATTTGCTCGCTTTATACTATATAGTAATTAATATACTATACGCTAGGAGAGCTTCTGTTTGCTCGATCGACTACACGCTGCATTTGAGGTTAAAGTACTATGTTTTGATTGCTATTTTTACTGTTGTTTTGTATAAAAAAAAAGTATTAGAAATGAGTAGTAAACTGTACAGTGGCCGTAAAGGCAGTAAAGCAAGTAGTTCATCGCAGAAGCGCAGCAAGATCAGCAACAGGCGTCCGCCTAATCGCCATTCGTTTGAGACTCATTAGGATTGACTGCAGGACCTAATTTTTACAATTTCTGCTTAGAAACAGACGCCGAGCGAATAAAGACTGCTGAGCGCTCAATTTCCGACGTTGTGAAAGAGGCGAGACGTGGCCTTTTAGCATCAAGAAAGGACGAGGAGGAGAAATCCATGGTCTTGGAAGGCCAACTGTATGGTGCTGGGATAGCAGAGTAAAGGTTAAAAATTTGTATATAGTAAAATTTTGAAAATTCACAACTTTATAAGGTTTTGAAACTTCAAACGCGTTTATCTCGAAAGTGTATTTTTGAAATTTGCCGGAAACGAAACTCTTTCAGTTTTCATCTGATTGACTTGCCGTTATAACTGTAGCTTCTTGATATGATTATCTAGTGAAGTGCACACGATTTTAGCGATTGGTTTTGTTTAAAAAAAGTTATAAACAATTGAAGTCATTTTTTTGTGTCGAAAATGCAATTTTTTTGTTAAATGGTCGCCATTTTGCGAAAAATCGATATTAAACTATTATCATGTGTACTTCACTAGCAAAACTCATGGAGTTTATGAAAAAAAAATTTATTGTTCCAGATGCAGATGAGGCTGAGAAACTTGTCCGGCCGCGGAACGTCTTTTGTGTATACTAGTGACTTTGACGTGCACTACAGCCGCCATTTTGTATTGAATTTAAAATAAATTGTTTTTTGCATTCCCGAAAAGTTGCCCTTTATATTGATATATTATTTATAAAAGCTTTTTTTTCAAAATCCTTGAAAATAAAATCTTGACAAAAGGCTTGTTTTTTAGCCTTCACATAGGTATAACCCCTTAATATTAATCGTATCATCTACGGGAGCGTCCATTGATTACGTAAGAATTTTGGTGGATGATGTGTTGATTGAACATTCACGCGAATCAATCGGAGGGGGGGCAGGTGACAAAGCCTTTTCTTTGTTATTTGTTATTTTCATATCGGTGCTTGAAGAACAAATGAGCGCTAGCTAAAATGTTTTGTTATTACGCCCACTGAAGAGATTTTCTCGCGAGGTGAAATAATTTTGTTCAAAATTGCCATGACATCTGCATAATCACTGAATTTGTATTTTTTCACGATTCTACATTAATGAGACTAACAATTATTTCTTATTTTCTGTTGGTCTTGAGAAACATTGAATATGCAGTCAAAAATAGGTTCAATTGCATGTACAAAGGAAAATGTATTACAAATGATCGAGGAACTGATTGAAATTTTACGAACACTAAAAAACAACACTACTAGAAACTACAATTTTTTATTTAATGAAAGCTTTTTAAAGCATTTGATTTCGAAAAGTGTTGACTACAAAACATTTTACCATTCAAAACGTTGATTGCCATAAATGCAAATTTGATTTGATTTTAATTGGTTTTCAAAATTTAAGCAGTTTTTTCATTAAAGTTAAAACACGGTGCTGTGAGGACTCTTGCAAATCTGCTCAAATTATGCAAATATTAATAAACTTTGATTGACTTTACAACAATGTCTTTAGAATACGAGATATAAGGTATAATCATTCGTATGAAAAGGGTTCATACATTAGGACTTTGAATGAGTTTTTATTTTTAATTTAATTTTTTCTTGTGATTATGAGAATATGTTTTGATGGTTTCTCCACAAAATTGACCAAAGCTTATAAATTTTATAAACATTTATTATTGCAATGTTTAAATCAGGTTAAAAAATTATTTTTTTATGAAAAAAACTCAATTTTCCACATTTTTTTATTAAACTAAAAAAACGGCTTGAACGATTTTTTTATAAATTCAAAAACATCACAAAAATGTTAATACGCGTTGATTGACACCTCAATCATGCAAATATTATATTTGGTTCGCGAGATCTAGCGAATGACTTAATTGACCTTGAAGGTCATGATGACTTTTAATGATTTTTTTATTTTTAACTTAACTTTTTTTGTAATCATGAAAAAAAGTTTTGCTGGTTTTGTTACAAAAACTGTGTGGAGTATATTAATTTTAGAAATATTGATTACTGTCTCCTGCAAATCAGGTTAAAAATTTACTGTTTGTGAAAAAACCCTAATTTTTTGCACTTTTTTAAAAAATTAAAAAACGGCTTTAGCAATTTTTTTAAAAAAAAATTCAAAATCATACAAATGTCAATACGCGTCGATTGACACCATAATCAAGCAAATGCTATGTTTTGTTCGCGAGATATAGCGCATGACAAAAATCACCTTCAATGGGTCCAAACAACGAACCCCCCTCCTCCACCGGAGTGTCCCAAAAACAATCAGCTCTTAAGATTTCAAAAACGCTTCGATTGACACTTCATCGAAGTCAATACGACTTTGTTTACGTGCGTTATGCTCGTAGAAAAACTGTCAACGAACGTACGATCGTACGTACGTACACACACACACACACACACACAAACATACATCTCCCTTTCTAAAAACACTTTATATATACTCTATAGACCTCAAAACTGGGAAGTTAATAAAGAAAAAATACCCAACGACACATGCAAAAGTTATGTATGCGTTGCGCCTAAAGTCGTGAGTATGCTTCATATACCTAGTTGTGCCATAAATATTAATACAACTGTAAATGCGGCTCTTGCGGATGATAGCTTGCAAGTAGCTAATTGCTAATTGATCGTACGTACGTACACACACACACACACACACACACACATACATCTCTTTTTCTATTAAAACTATTTAAATATACTCTAAAGACCTCAAAACGTAAAGAAAAGTCGAAAATATCAATTTCGATTTTCGAGGCACTTACGAAAACCGCCCATATACTGGGAAGTTAAAAATACCCTATTTAACTGAAAAATAAATAAGTTTATCACAAGATATAAGAGTTAAAAACTATTTAAAGATACTGTTGGAAAATCATTTGAACTAAGATATCATTCATTGTTGCAATTATCTCAACAAAGATGCGATTTCAAACTAATCGTTTAAATAACACACGCGCCTCGACAAATCACTTTTTTGAAATTTATTCTTTGTAGTTCGACTTACCAATTCGTCAAAGGCAAATTTATAAGATAAAGATTATTATTATCTTTAAAGACGCTTCACATGAAACAAACCGAACAAAACACATTGGTACTTAAAGTTCAATTCAATCACCAGCATTAACTCCCACAAAGCCGATATTACACTCGTTTCTTATCAATTATTTGTGATATTCAAGAAGATTCCGAAACCCGCGCATACCACGCTCCAACTTCAATTGCAACTGGTGGCTCCAAGCGTCAAGTCAAATATTTGCAGAGTGCATCCCGAACGCCATCCTTGCAGAGTTGCAGTTGAGTAATTACTTCATCTACTAACTCTTCTGATTAGAATTTTTCGTATTCTTCGGTCCTGGTCTTGGCTCACCCTCCTCAAGCTATGTCTTTCCACCGAATAGCAAAACAAGCATGGCGATATGTGAACACATAGATTTTCTTATTTCACTGTGATTTGTTGACAAAACAAAAAATACATATATGCTACATATGTGATAACAGTAAAGATAGCAAAGAAACGAAACGAAACGAAACGAAAATCAGCTCCTATAATCGTTAGATGCATGTAAAAAATATATAGAGACATACATGCTACACCCATAGCAGTTATGCAGACTATTCTTCCTTTCGATTTTCTAGAAAAGACCTCGGAATACACGTCCAAATGGCATTCAAAGAATGCAAAGCGAACTCTCTTTTACACTTCCTTTGCAATGATAACAATCACATTGAAATAGAGCTGAGCCTATAAAATAAGGACAAGGTGAAGTCAGCAAACGTACGGAAGTCATATGTTCAATTTCCCTATATCCAACCTTGAAATTGTTGCCCGGAATCCGTTGATTGTTGATCAAAGGAAGAATGCAAAAATTGCTAACCGGACATTTTCACAATAGAATACAAGGAACAAATGGAGAGCAGCGAGACGTGCTAAAGACAGATAACAATACTTAGGAATTATGCTCTCATACATGAGACATCATCATCATAATCAAGGACATTTTTAACAACTATTTGGAACATGACTTCAAAATGATGATATGACATGAAGACATATGATGCATCAACGAAACCTCATTTTGCAGTCTGTTTCTGCATGAGTTTCGTGGTTATTCACCCAAGCCAATCTTACGTTAGTGTTTCCATTTGCATTTGTTGCTAACCAATTTATGTACAGTATTAAGCATAGTACACAGTTCGGTTCGGCGCAGAAATTTGTATGAAAATTCTGCAGTTGCAGAAATTCCGCACAGAATTTCAGACTCAATTCTGCAGAAGCAGTACACAGTTTTATGCGCAGAATCGATGAACTCGGTAGATGGCAGCACCGCAGCACCAGATTTGAATTTTAATTGTTTCGACATTTCTTTTGATGCAGAAAGTTGACGTTTGGCAATAGCTGTCATTGAAACTGTCATTAAAGTTGTCGCCTTCTTCAACAGCAGCCGGCAATTTGAAGAGTCAAAAGTTTGAATGACTTTGACTTTCTTAATTTCCACATGTCTCCACTAGTCTCCATTGTCAAATTTCCAGCAGTAAATTATTTACCAAATGTGGAGGCATGCGGAATTTTCTGTTCTGAATCGAACTGTGTGTACTAGGCTTTAGATGTGACATTTTTCAGGCTAAAGGGCGCAGTTTTTTGTGGTAGCTAGTGCTTTACCTATATGTTTTCATCATTATCGACTATCTTATTTTTTCCTCGACTTTTTAACGCCTTAAGAGATCAGAATTAAATTTCTTGGATCAGTGCAGCAAATGCTTCAAACGCATTGTGCCGAAGTCATCAACGGAGTCAATGGAAATTTATTCCACCACATGCGATATTTTTTCAAGGCCTTGAATGCTTGTACGCTGTCTTTGTGCCACGTTTGTCTTTGAAATTATAATGTTTGCTTCCTGCTCGTTCACCATTATGATGCTTCCCGTAAAAAGTGTACATTATCTATCGAAGTTATCACGAAAATGCCAAATTGGCATCACTTGCCATGCATACTACACTACTCGTAGAGATACTACCACCTCTTGAATAAATAATATGTTTTACTGCAACTATTAATTTCACCTAGCCCCTGAATTTGTCCATGCTCTACTTATTTGCTTCATAGTCATCATGGTGTTTGTCTGGTAGTTTGCTTGTTTGTTTTTTATATTTCTTTCTACTTTATATGTGTATTTATCCTGTGGTCCAACGGAAGAGCAATCAACCCCAGGCCGTGAATAGTGATATTGCCCAAGGGGCCAAAACCAACAGACTATTACCCATGACACAAATAGGGAACGTAATCGACCATCCGTACTGAATCATTTACAAATAATTTCACTCAGGACGCAACTAAATACTATGATTTGTCCTACTGCAAGCTGACATACATTAAATGTCAACCGTATTGTCGTAAGACGAACCGTATATTGTCTTCATTACAAATCATCTGTCATAGTAAGACTTTGAGTCAGTGGCTGAGTATCCTGCGGTCAGGCAGCATCCCAGTTCCGTCTTCGACTTATCATTTTCTACCAGAATTTTCGGGCTAGTATGTTCGACGACGTCTGAATCGGAATCGGCAGTAAAGTTGTAATATTGCAGAGTGATGAATTATATGGAAAATTGAAATGGAGGTCACTTGCTGTTTTGAATACATATACATATTCGTTTGCAATTTTCATCCCCAAAAAAGACATCTTTCTGCCCCATATATAGGTTTACTCCTGTTGCTGCTCAGTTCCATACTCGAACACTGTATTTATGTGACTTTCATTGGACAATTCTTTTGTTAACGTGATATTTGTTGCATTTTCAACCCCCACTTCTGCTACTACGTGCCTTACATTGAAAACCAACATTTTTATATGTAAATCTGGCCCAAATGACAAATGGAACACAATTTTTTTTTGTTCCAACATTCTTCTAATGCATCATTCTTTTCAGTTTGTGCGTTTAGTTTCTTTATCTGTGTATCCTTTCTAGTCCTGCTCTAGTCTACGGCCAAGTGAAATGAACTTACACTACAAAGAAATTTGCTCGGATAACAGACCAAGATACAGTGCTTGAGATATGGAACAAGAAATAAGAATATCTTAACAACATCGTCATCTCATCATCATCATCATCTTTTATCTAAGTCACAATTACACCATTGTATATTTATTATCATGTATTGTGGAGGAGGAACTAGGGCTGGACTATAGAAAAAAGTAATCTCTTTTCACTGCGTGTGATTTATTCAGAGCTGAAGATAATGAGACCATCCACGTTAGTCAGCATGACACCGAAGCGTTAAAGAGGTTAAGCTGCGAAGAAAAACTAGCCAACAATCATTCTTGCATGTATTCATTATCTATTTGAATTTTTCTTGTCGCCCTATTTACAGTTATCGTCAATAAAGCTGCCATACTTACCGAAAAATTGTCAAACCTGAAATTGATTGATAATGAAAAAAATAAATTAAATTCAGCCTTAAAGTTCCCTACATGCTGACACATCCTAGTTCATATCTACACCCGAACAATATCGCAATCGATGGCGAAACTTACTGCTCGTCCTATTGCTTCCACATACGCTTAAAAACACATAATTTACGTAAACGGCAAATAGAAATTGACTTCTTCGACTTTCCTGCATGCTGCTTTCTAGCGCCATCCTTTTGTATTGGAAATCCTTCTCACAATAAAATAAATCCAGCTTACTTGAACTCAGCGTTTCAACTAGTCGAACCCAGCCTGAACCATTCAACAGCCCCTTGCCGCTTCCGTGTAGACATTACGGAAAGTGACTACATAGGTCCTCGTATGCACCCTTATCCAAACGTTTCATCGCATCGACTTCAGCTTCGCCATCGAGCCCAGCTATCGTTACCACCACCAAACCTAACCGAATCGAACTGAGCTAAATCAAACCAGCCAACGTTCATCCGCTCACCCTTCACTCTTCAGCCCTTCGCAATCTCGTATCCCGCAAGCCCTAATGGCTTTTCTCTTTCAATATCTGTTTGTATTTGTACCGAATAAATGCCAAAACTGTTATAAGGTTATGCGATATGCAAATTATCAAGTTCTCTTCCATTTTTTAACAAGCAGTTTATTTTGTAGGTCATTCTGCAGCGCAAACGATGATAGAGAACTGCCGCCTACGTCGTTCTAGCGCGCCTCGACCACCTCTCGCTAGCAGAGAAGCCTCTGCCGTAGACTACAGAACTAGCTGGAAGACGAGTCAAAGCCAAAAGCATTATAGTTCTTGGCATAGGGTTCAACTCGAGCTTTCTGCGAGAATAGGGGATGAATCGGGGTTCCTGGTGGTGGATATTATAGAGGCACTTGACATAAAGACGATGTTTGACTATATTCAAGTGGTTGTATAGTCTTTCGACCTAGCTCCCCTTCTCCACTGTCATGCAATCAGTTCCGCTTCAAAACTACCCCTGTCGTGTTTCTATCATCCACTTGGAATAAATTCAATTTCTTCTATATGCCTACAATCCGGGATATGCAGTGACAGTAAATTTGGACGTTTAATTGATTTTCAATTGCAGCGCCGGCTCATATTTTCAAATCAACCACCACCAACAGGGGTCGTAATAAGCTCAAGATGAAGATGTGATAGCCACCCTTGAAAATGGCATTAGGGCCTGTAAAGTAGTTTAGTCTATTGAAACGGAATCTAAGTCTGTAGCGTGGGGGAATGGTAATTGAAATGCATGTTAGTGGTCGACTCTGAACCATGGCAATAAAAGGTCATTCCAATCTCGATCGCAATCGAAGAAACCTTAAAAGCAATTGCCTGTTAGTTGCGACTGTTAAATGTTTGATGTTGATGCTGGCGATGAAAGTTTCTGGGAAGTTTTATTTACGTATACGAGAACATGTATGTTGGTAGTTCGGGATGGAAATATCAGAGCATCTATAGCTATGCGTTTCAGAAAAATGGGTCTGTTCAATGGATATCGTCTTTACAAAATTGTAAGTTTTCCTAATATGTTTGGCCACTTTATTTTAGTGAGCAAAATAATGGTTTCGACAGCTTATAAGAATGCGGACAAAGGATGAGCTGCATTTGTGAATACATCCGATCAGGAAGTTGAAATAGGCTGAATATTTATTTCAATGCTAATTCGTTCATTAAGGGATATAAACTGTTGAAGACATCGACTTAAAATTTGAAATGTTTATATATATTGAGATTAAAATCTCAGATGTACATTATTTAAAAAAAATCAAAAACAAAATGGCAGTCGTCCCGACCAAGTGCTTGAGTAGAAAACAAGCAAATTGCGCTCGTATGTAAAACCCCTATTAGTTTTGAGTATAAACTAGTGTAGCCTTCGGAAAGTGCCCTCCCCGCGTACCTGAGGATGGTGATCGGTCCAGTGTCTGCAGTCGGACACAATCGAAGTGGGCTTGAGCGGGGCTCTTGCTCACGAAGCGTCACCAGGGACAATCTAGTACACGGAGACCGGGGCCCAGAGAGATTGTATACCTGCCTTCGCTCGCGGTGAAGACCCCCTATAGGAGGGTGTGAACGTGATGGATGTGGTTATACCCATATGCGGGTAGAGCCTCCTTTGATGCGCTTTGAAGTCTTCATGCTTCCGAGCATGGGGTCTTCTGCAGCATCTTTGGGGGCTCGGCATAGAGTTACGAGGTAACCCGGTGCCGAGAGATTGGCAGAGGATTAGATGGACCTCGCTTCCACCAGTAAGGTCGCTGATCCTGCACTCAGTAGGCAAACTGGTACTCCCACGTGGTGGTGGGAGGGCGTTGAAACCCGCTTTGTAGTTGCTCGTTGTCCAGTCGAGGACCGTAGAGTTAGACCCTACTGGGTAGGCCTCCACATAAAATACCTAGACACATTCTATACGGGCCTAAAACTCCGCTCCCCTTCTAAGAACTGTCCCAAGCCAGTGTGAAGGAGGAGGAATACTGACCGGTCCTCAAAACAACATCCCTACAACAGAATGCTGAGGTAAAAGTGTGACGAATATTAGGGTGGCATATTGCGAAATGATGATAAGCCCTTAAATATGGCGATCAATCCAGAGCTTTGCAATGAGGCTCAATTGAAGAGGTTGTGTCTCTGCTTCCTCGAAACCTCACCCGGGGTAAACAGGTACCAAGAGATCCAGAGCTCCAGAGACTTATCCCTGCCGGTGACGGTTAGAAACCTGTGGAGATTGAAACTTGGGGGTTGTGGCTACATACCCATTAGCGGATACTTTCATTTATAATACAGCTTGAAATCGATTAGCACGGTAATCGGAACACTTCTGTATTGTGGTGCATTGGCGTGTTGTTGCGTTTACGACAGGGGTACCGTTACCAAAAAGCCGCAAGGATGATGATAGGTCCGAATCCTCACTAAGGATTATAAAGAAGTCCAGGCAAGCTTTGGATGAGATCTGGAACCTGTATTCTTAAAAGCAGTACTCATTCTAGCTTTAGGCTACTGACTAGTACGTTTATAGTGGCGAGCTAGCTTCGTATCCCTGAATTGAATGGTCCGTGTTTTAATGGTTAATTAAACGGGGAAAGCACGTTAAATCAGGACTTAATCTGCACGGGCCTAAATTTAGGGCAATAAATGAGTTTTTCGCGATTTGGCGCACGTTTGAATATACGTATAATGGCTTTTGACTTTTTCGATTGAAAAACGTATTCTAGAATCGTCAATTTTTTTTTTGCTTTAATTTCAGGTCCATGTAGTTGTTAAATAGTTATTAAGTATGTGTGGGAAATTTCAAGTAAATCGGATGAGTAGTTATTTTGCAAATCTACAACGTGCACATATAAAGTATTTTTGAAAAAAAACGCGTTTAAAGTTTCTTTGGTTTACGAGGATTATCTCAGCTTTTTCGACTTGAAAGCATTTTCAATCAAAATTTTTGATGTTTACACTGTGAAATTCGAATATGTTCTAACTTAGACTATGTGATATAACTTGTATGTATTTTATTAGAGAGTATAATAATCGAATAGCGGCATATGTTCGGGCACTTCAAGACCGCTTGCGCCCCAAAAAGTATTGTAGGACGGAGTAGGACTACGAGCGCTGTCGATAAATTTTTGTATATGTCTTTTTAAGGAACTTTCCTAACAGAATATTTCAAAAAAATTGGATTTATTTTTGACAGAGTACTTCCCGCTAAGGAATTCTGAAAAATTGAGGCATAATTAAGAATCGCTTCTGAACGACAAATGCTTACAGGCAAACCTAATATCACAGTCATTGTCATTTTTTGTCGCTTTTATACTTATAGTTTGCATTCGTAATCTAATACCATTAGACCAACTTTCGAATACTCCCTAAATGAGCTAGTTTTTTAGAGCTTCCCTCATCAACAAAAGATGCAGGGAGTCCATTATGGAACGTTAATTTGCCAAGCTCAACAGAAACACATAAAAATTATGAAAATCCCCTAAAATATTACGAAAAGTGGTAACAATTTTTTTTGGCAATGTCGTTGACAATGCAAAGTTTTACTTAACTTTCGCGCATAATTGGCACGAGCAAGGCATGAGTGAGCCTTACTTCTGCTGTTACGTACTAATGCCGCCACTTTTAGTCACTTCGAATGCCACTTTTCATTCCAATGATTTTATTCCGTTTCCGCAATTTTTCTTCACTGCCAGCGGAAAGTTTTCCATTTTCAATTTATATTGTGTTTGAATTTCATTCCGTCGCCGTCAGCGTAAGTAATAAATTTCCCACCAATTCCTTGCGCCATTCAGGGCTGCAATCTACCACAGTCATCCACTACCTCGATGTGGCCGTTATCCTCCACTAGACGATTTGCAGGGCACCAAGATATATTCACGCTGGAATGCATAAAACTACACGTCATGCAGGTATTTGGCCTTAATACTTTTTCCAGCTATATTTAGACGGCATTCTTGCTGACACCTCTCGCTTTCATTGCTAATGCAACTCTAGCATTGATTTGACAGCATTTAGTAAGTTGTTCTTGGCATTCTTGCCGTCGAATGCGGCACTAGCACCATCCTGACCAACAACCGAAGACCAAGTCCACGTGGAGGACTGGGGTAGCAGGTTACGGCCTTTTTGTGCTTTTTCGAAACCTACTTAAACAGTTACGAGCGAATATTTAAAGTCACCAGTTACTCAACAAGGAAAGGACGCCAGTTGCTGGCAAGGTTGACTTTTCATATTAGACATTTTGCAGTACTTCCCTTTTACTACTTTTGTCACACTTTTCAAGTGCAATGAGGACGACAGCAAAGGAATGGATATAGTATAACATAGTTTGTCTTGTTGGTTGGTGGGTCATAAAATTGAAAGAATCGGATCGTGCTAAACTCGCTTTTCAAATGATGACCCGGGTGACAAGAACATAAGAAATGGAACTGACGATACCAGTGAAAGTTCGTCTATTTCCAATCTGGCTCAAGTTTCTCGCATCTTATGTCCAGCTTTTTTAAACAGTTGCTACCTGCAGTTTTACAATTCGAACAATTCTAATAAGGATGAGTGCGGGTCATTCAAACACGTCAAACTTCAGGTCAACATTGCTTTCTATTTGCAAAAGAACAAACGACACACTAAACTGCTCTCTTTTCAACGTCGAATGTAATGGGGCAGTTGCTTGGGTAGTTTTAGTAATAAAACTTGAATAGCTCGTCATACCCTCACCTTTAAACTAGTTTGGAAAAGACTTCATTCGGAAGATTCATAATGGTAGTAGGCTCTGTTCGCCTGCAGACACTACACGACAGACCAGACCAGACCACCCCCACACAACTTATGTCTCATTTCTGCATCGAATAATTTATCAAAGTTGGTGAATGTTTTTATTCACGACAGCAATGCCTTGAAAAGACGTTCACGGACGCAATGCCAAAAGACGACCAACTTTTCCACCCCTTGTACTACATAACTGTTGCCAATTGAACGAGTGGGTGGACGCTTAACGCGTCTTAAATGAAAACTTGAAACTAGTGGAAAACTTGCACTTGATTCGAAAATGGTCGGCACAATGCAATGCAATGCAAAGAATTGATTGACAAATTTTATTGCTTCCCGTTCTTCAACGTCCTAGACCTTATTATTCGAACATCGCCAGCAACGATACGAGGCCGACGGTAGGCAATTTATACGTAAGGACACGGAGAGATTTATATGCCAGCATTGCTTTCCTAGCATTCCAACGGAACCGGTACGGAGCGGAAGACACTTGCCGTAAATCGATGCAAACTAAACGAGTATGTAGTTAAATTTAAGAAGTTGTTCGAGGAAGGTTGGCCCTGAACACTAAACTAAATTTTACGTGTTCCTGCAGGCAGACAATCCAACATTGCCACACTATTCTAGCTATGCACTTGTTCTACTAGCTCATATATGGATCAACACTTGTACAGGGAGGATGATAGATCATTTACAGCTAAAGTTGATAAAACGACTATTTCTATTACCTGAATTGAGTGATTATACTGAATCCTAGCTACAGTTTTTATTCTAGGACATAGCCGCTTCAACGCTAGATTATTTCACTAGTTGTATTCTTGCCATACCGCCTTATCCTAGTTATGCGATTTATGTACAAAGCCATCCAAGATGGTTACAAGTATCTGTAACAAGGATCCAATCGATTACATACCGTTTGTGTTGGATACTACGCTTGTGTTCCGATCGTCTTATGGATGATGGACCAACTCTTCCCATGAGTTGTTCTTGCGTCGAACCGCCAATGGTACTCCGCAGCGTCGGACTATTCAGCGACTCGACTTCGAATTCTACTCCAGGTAAGTCCAATGATGTAATCGGATGGATGCGAGTCAAAGACAAGGTGCTTTCCAAGACAGCGCTAAGCAATGGGGCACTTCGTAGGGATCTCAAACTACCACGTCTAACAGGTTCTTTAAACATTTATTTCTTAGAAAATTATAAACCAACTAGAAAATCAAGTGATTGCTATCGCTTATGCACTTGAGTTATTTCGTTTCATCAATGATGTACCTAAGCTATATTGAGAGCTCCTTTCTTTGTAGTTTCCGTCTTTTCTCAAGTATCGATTCAGAAACAATTCAGCGTGAGATACAAGTCTTGGGATTATCAATTCGCTTTGCCTTCGACACACATATGCATGTTGCAATGTCTCAAATTCGTGAAATAATCAACAAGAAGACAAAAAGTCAAACAACATCTAATAACACTAACGTCTCACTTCAAAAGCGAACTCATGCATCAACGAACGTGCTAAACCGAATAGCAAAGTCGTTCAGCTTTGCCAATACATTTATGACACTCGTCCTTTCGTTGTTTTATTCATGTCCTCGAACTCATCGATTGCATAGTGCATTATTACAAATTTCAGGCAAAGAATGCATTCTAGAAGCATCATTCTATCATTTAGAAGCTGTGCGATCAACATGAACCATCCTTTGTGTTTATCAGTTTTGAAAATGGATCAACTCCGAATAGCACTTCACCAATTCGGAGTAGTGTTCTTGCTGCACAGTTGAATTTCAGCCGATTTCATCATCAACAATTAGAATGCAAGTTAAGCCAACTTGGTACATATCACAAACTTTGTGCTTCACGAATCTCCAATTCCATGCGAACCAATTTCCAATTTTGCCGCCAATCAATATTGTTTTTTTTTTGTCTTCTTTCAGTGTAATAGTTTGTGCGATGTCGAGCTTATTACGCGCTTGTAGCAAAAAGGAAACAAGCAATAAAATGGCATGAACTTCTACTAATTTAAATTAGAGTGCTATTTACACTGAAAATGGTATTTAATAAATCTGCCGCTTGCCAAATCAATTCCTATTGTTTAGTCGTAACTCTTCGTGTACAGCATACACTTGTCCCCAGCACACCAACTACTGCCCCGCCTTCCTTCAGCGTCACGTTACGGCCCTCTAACTAACGAGGACACTTTCACTAACCGTTACCATGCCGCGGGGACTTTCACTGAAACATGTCTCAAATAGGGAGCCACATTATTTTTGACGGTGAAATTTGCGTAAAAATAAAAGTGAAGTTTCTTGCTGTCCAGTCCATTGTGACGATTGACGCTCACTTATCTGAAAGAAGAAAAATAAGATAATATTAGTTTGGCTTTCCGATAAAATGTCCAACGGAGACAAATTGAGTTGCAATTTTAGATAAAAGTTCAATAAAATTTTAGTTTACCGTCAAAGACGCTAGATTTGTTAGTTGATATTTGACGAAATATTTTGAAATAATTTTGTGATATATATCAATGAGTTTTGCTTCGAAATGTTTTTCATTAATTTTCTCGTAAAAACATCCTGAAAATTGACAGACATTTCACAAAATCCAGTATCAAAAACATGTTTTTCTTTATGAAACTTTCAGGAACTTCATTCAGCAATTGCATGTGCTAGAAAGAATTCTAGTCTGTGAGCTTTATTTTTGTCAACATTTGTCTTCTCTTCATATTATCCTGAAAGGGTATCCTGGGTTAAGATATTTGAAATCCTCTTGTTCCCGAAAGTGTTTTTTCACTTGATTACTAGTTTTGGGGTCTCAAAAAGAAATAACCTACGTCAAGGTATTAAACCCGTTCTCCCCCTCTCCGCCCCGTAATCCATCAAAACATTTTTTTAATCATTTGAGTTAATCGAAAAATCTGAAAAAATTCAGAGAGGTGTATCTTTGGATCACAAATACACATGCATTTTTTCAGAATTTTTGGAGCATTCTACATAACCTAAAAAGCATTACAAAATTGTAATATTTTTCCGACTATCGAAATAAGCTGGTGCAGGTTCAATTTCGAGAAAGCTACAAAAATCGTGAAAATAATTATTAAACGGAGTTTTTTGTATTTTATAAAATGGTGGAACATTTAGACAAATATAAAAATACTCTTCAAGTGTGTCTACTAACTAGACACACTATTTTAAATCAAAGTTAGGCTAGTTTTTGCCTTTGGCGCTCTTTGGATGACCGAAAATTGTGATCCAAAGATACAGCTCTCTGAATTTTTAACTTCCCAGTATATGGGAAGTTCTTGTAATCGCCTCGAAAATCGAAATTGAAATTTTCAACTTTTCTTTACGTTTTAAGGTCTATAGAGTTTATATAAAGTGATTTTAGAAAGAAGTATGTATGTGTGTGTGTATGTACGTACGTACGTACGTACGTGCGTTCGCGGGCAGTTTTTCTACGACTATAACTCACGTAAACAAAGTCGTATTTGGTGTCAATCGAAGCGTCTTTGCAATCTTAAGAGCTGATTAGTTTTTGGAAAACTTCGGTCGGGGGGGGGGTTGTTGTTTTGCCCGTTTGAAGGTCATTTCTGTCATGCGTTATATCTCGCGAACCAAACATACGATTTTTTTTTAATAAGGTGTCAATCGACGCGTATTAACATTTATGTGATTCTATCAAATTTTTAAAAAAATTCTTGGAGCCGTGTTTTAATTTTTTTAAAAAAGTGCAAAAAATTAGGCTTTTTACAAAAAACACAAAATTTTTAACCTGATTTTCAAACCCAAGTAATCAATGTTTATATAATTTATATACTCCAAATGATTCTTGTGGAAAAACCAGCAAAAGTTTTTTTCATGATTACAAAAAAAATTAAATAAAAAATAAAAAATCATGAAACGTTCAAGGTCATTTACCTCATTCATTATATCTCGAGAACTATATATAGTCTTTCCATCATTAAGGTGTCAATCGACGCGTATTATCATTTTTATGATATTTTTATATTTTAAAAAAATCGTTAAAGCTGTTTTTCTTATTTTTTAAAAAAAATTGGGAAAGATGTATTTTTTTAATAAAAAAATTTATTTTTAACTTGATTTGCACATCGTAATAATAAATGTTTATAGAATTTATAAAATTTTATCAATTTTTGTAAAGAAACCAGCAAAAACTTTTCTCATGACTACAAAAAAAATTAAATAAAAAATAAAAAATCATTGTTGTAAAGTCAATCAAAGTTTCTTAATATTTGCAAAATTTGAGCAGATTTTCAATAGTCTTCACAGCACCATGTTTTAACTTTAATGAAAAAAACTGGTTTGTAACCTGTCCCCCCTCCGATTGATCCGCGTGAATAATCAATCAAACCAATGCACCAAAATCCTTACGTAATCAATTGACGCTCGCGTAGATGTTATGATTAATATTAAGTCATTCCAATTACTTTTATGAGAGGTACATTTTTATTATTTGAAGTAGTATTATTTCCATAATTATTATTGTGTTTAATATTTTTAATATCTATGAAGATATTACTGGGAAGTTGACCGTGTGGACCTCATGAGTCGCACCTAACGGCTTGTTTCAGATTTTTCGATCAACTCAAATGATTTTTTAAAAAATTGTGAAAAAACTTGGTTTTGGTGGATTACGAGGCTGGGAGGGGGAGAACGTGGTTAATACCATACCAACTAGTAATCAAGTTAAAAAGACTTTTGGAAACAAGGGGATTTCGACTATCTTAACCCACGATACCCTTTATCACAAAAGAAATTCTGGAAAATAGTAACGTTTTTCTTAAAGTAAATTCTTGTGGAATTTTCCAAGAGAATCCAGAATCCCTATCAAGAATATTTTATACCTCAATTTTCTCTCTGTGCGTTTCAAAAAATTTCACAAGCATTTAGTGTATTAATTCTTTTTAACCCTTCGACTGCCTACCTGGGTCGTTTTCGTCCGAGCGAAAATTAAAAGTCGTTGTTCCTTTTGTACACCCCACTCCTGTGCCTCCGTAAAAAAAGTTACGCCCTTCTAGTACCTGTTTACCAACTTTCGCTGTCCCAGTCCCGTTCTAGCCGTCATGGTGACAATATCAAAATCGATATTGTCGAGAACGAGCCACGTAGGCAGACGGCGTGGATCTCGATGGTAAGTAATTTTTTCCCGTTTATTCATTTAAAAGTGTTAATTGTGGCTGTAAAAGAGCCAAAAAATAATCTGGCCGCGAAAAAAAATTTATTAAAATTTTTTCTTTAGTTTTTCGAGAAAAAAAATTATTAATTTTAATATGTTTTTTATATATTTTTGCCCCACACAAAAAGACAAAAAATAACTAATTATTGTTGCTTCAAATGCAAAAAACCGACGTGCGACAAACACCGCCGTGTCGTTTGTTCGCAGTGCTATCAATAAAAACAGTGTAAAAATAAGCACGTTCTAATTGTATTTTTCTATTCAAGAATAAAACATGTTCAGGCTCGTAAATATTGACTTTTTATCGATTCCATTACTAATTTTTGAACTATTATATTTTTATGGTCGTTTTTTCTACGAAATTTAGAACCAAATTGAGGTTGCAGACTGAAGAACTTGTTAACAATAATTGAATGCGGTATATTTTTTTGTGAAAACTACACTCTTCTCCTTTAATTTTCTTTTTTTTTGTTTCGATATCTTTATTCGTCTTAAAGTTATGATTTTTTCAGTGAAAAAATGCATTAACTACGTTTTCTTTCATTGTTTTGATAAAAAAATATGTTAAAAAATCTAATTGTTGATAATTTTCTGGTTGATACTTCAAGTTAAGGGTTTGAAAAACCTGCATGAATTTTTTCAGATTTTTTGCAGCACTTTAATAGCTTGAAAAAATGGCAAGACGAAACAACCCATGTACGCAGACCGAAGGTGCCGAAAAAACGTAGGCATACGAACAGTTAATAATATGGAATTTGACTTTAAGAGAGGATCTTCGGAAATTTATTTCAACCACCTTTTCATCAAATTTTTAAGAAAAAAGCAAATTATATTCATCAGTTCAGTTTTGAAGACTTTACATATTTGAATATCGAGAATTAATCGCTTTCGTAAAAAAATTTCACAAATTTTTTGTTTCGATTTTTATGAATTTCTGCTAGAAAAAGTTGTTGAAACTACCTCCAATCGAAAATATCGTTTGGTGGATTTTGGTTTAAGGAAAAATTGTGTGTATCGAATTTCGAACTTTCCCCACAAAATATTTGCCTAAGTTCTACATTTCACAATGATATTACAAATGTATTCGCTTTAAGGATTATCGTCGTGGTGTCATTTCTTTGCCTTAGGGGTTTATGGAAAAGATTTGGCGGAACTTTTAACCGTGAAATTCATTTAAAAGCCATTTAGTTTGAAATAATAATTGTGTCCAATCATTCATAATTTAGAACCAACAACAACCAATCTTCAATTACAGATTCATAAAAAATTTATTAATTCAATACATAGCGCGAGCTATTCAACAAAAATTGATCATATAGAATTTATTGAAATTACATTTCTCTGTCACAGATTGTCATACACAATTTCCGAAATTGTGTCCACTCTAAATCCTTCAATGGCAATATTCAACCCATTGTTGAATTGATTGACTCCTCGCCAAAAAAGCATTTCTCTCGAATCAAAATTCCTCACAACTCGAGTGGATCAATGATATAAATTTATGCATTGATTCCCGCCACAAGCCATTGTGTATCCCGACTTCATTTCGGAGTTGGTCACATCATTGTCATATTCAAAAATATGAGTTTTCATATTGCTGCACTAAAGGTTCTTCCAGCTGGCAAGCATGGCCCAATTCAGTTCTTCTGCGACCGAAATCAAAGAGTCCGACAAACATATTTAACTTTTACAGAAACTTATCACTTTATTAAAGAAGTTGCGTATATCATTCGCTGCCTTGCATCACATTTAGCTCGGATGTAATCTCGGCAGCTACCCCCTCGACACACCCGTGAACACGCTGCTGGTCTGTTTTTAAAATGAAGACTGAAATTTAGAGCTCCTTCAACGGCACGGAGACACAAATATGCCCCGAGTGCCATATCTTAAACATAATGGATATGGCTGGTACTCAGCATCGAAATGGCATCCTGCCGTGTATAGGTCAATCGCCTAAACACTAGCAGCGATATAGTGTCTCCCAAGCTCTCAATACCTACTACAACTATCTTCGATGCTTCGATAGTTCTGTACTCCTCCAGCTAGTCTACATAATATTTTGCCGCTATATTATAAATTTCTTTTTATTCTCGCAATAGCAATCGATACTCACACAACTGGTCCTTTGAAAAACTTGGGAGTTCATTATTTTTGAGTATTTTTATAGATATAAAGTTTGAGCAATGGCAAGCGACATGGGGAAGTCGCAAGGACGAACACGACGAAAAAACCGAAAATGATTTGATTTATGGAAACAAATAAGTACTGCGCCAATATTCTATTTTCAGGAAGCAACCAAGTCGATTCCGTGCAGAAGATACCAACGAGACAGTAATGGTGGCTCATTTCTGATATTTTGATACGCTTCCAGGACTTACATGGCGCGCTCTACAGTGGTGCGATGACTTTGCTAGTATTTGTTCGGAATTTCCAAATAATGCGATAAATGTAACAGAGCAACTAAGGTCTGCAGCTACGTAACTAAGTACTCGAATATTTTTACTCCAGATTGTTGGTTGCCAATTCCTTTTACGTCAATTGGGTAGACGCCAGATGAGGCTCCTTGCCATCATTACGAACACATTCAAACCCACTGTTCTCGGCCCCGTCCTAGCCAACCTACCAAAGCATCTTTTCTAACAGCAAGATAAGTTTTTCTTTGGTGATTTCTGGTCGTAGCCGAAATTGCGGAAACTTCACCTTTTGTTGGTTCCACACAAAATTATGGTCTTTTGGCCCGACAAAATGCAACTTTGTCTAGGTAGAGGTGACAAGAGCCTCTTTTTCGCCTGCGAATGCAATGCAAATGAGGCAATCTTAATTTTATTCAAAGCGGATGTGGGTGGTATTCAAACGTTTGTTTTTATGGTGCCATGGCAAAAAGGTGAAACTATTTGGAAGCGACAATAAGTGGATTCTTTCTGTCTGTTTGTTGAACGGGAGCCAAATTTCTAATTGTGACACTGATTGTATAATTCAGTACTGATGTAGTTAGCGTTGCATACAAATTGTTGTTATACGAATGAATATCGCCAATAATCCCATTATATAAGCTGTTTCAATGGCTTCAATAAACGACAGCTACTTAGAAGTAGCCTAATGTTAAGAATAGGTCTTCAAGTATCCTCCACAAAATCCTGATTTGATTTGATATCCCAAACCTATATTTTATTCGATTGTTCGTTTGTTGAATAGACAAAAATGTCTCCAAACAATATATCATTCACATTTTTTTCTATCGCCACATGCATTTTATGATTCACATCTTAATCCTTTGTAACAATAAATCGTTGCAATCATACATTGCACCACGAATTCCCGAGCCGAAGTACGTGAATGAAAAATCGACCCCAATCTACTCCATCACAGATAATAGCGAAAAAATCGCAGTATTACTTATCTTCGCACCCTTCCCACCAAAATAAAACGTCCGATAAATCCATTAAGAAGAACTGCAGTGTAATTTTTAAAAGGATTTTGCCTTACTTTACTTTCGGACTTGCTTGCTTCCTTGTCCAAGCCACTACACATACACCACTTTGCTATGGGACACAAATAAATCTTTCTATTTTGTCAGCAAGCGCAGCATGTGATTTTTCCCTCAAATGTTGTCCGTCGTCGTGGTCGTTTTTATCACATGAAAAGGACCTCGCAAAAAAACAGTAGAGCTTCAGTTGAGCTTCAGTTTCAGCTTGTGACACTACCAAACATATATCACGTGCAAACCAGCATGCACAATGTACACAAGTCGTCCGTATGATATAGGAAATAGGAACGTCAAGGAAAATAATTAGTCATCGGAGCGGAAACTGCGGAAATCTTGCATTATCCCGATTCGGAAAACAAAGACAGTTCCTTCCGTGGTAACATTACGATGAAGGATGATTACTTTTTCAAGAAGATTTGTAAATTTTCTTAGTTTTCTTTTTTTGTTTTTTTATTCAGATGAAGATTTCGTGTTTGTGTTTTCAACAGGCTTCCAACAAATGCAACCACTAACTCCAAAAATAACGCCAGTTCTAATTTTGCATGTTTACTAGGTCGATTTTACTAATTAATGTTTAGTATTATGCCAATAAGTATACACTAATTGACAATATTTTAAAATCAAAGGTGGAAAAAACTGTACATGTGTAGGAATTCTGAAGCTGAGTTCAATTATAAAGTCAAAAAAAAACAAATGTTACATTTTCAAAATATTTAGTTAAATAGTTTTTAAAGTTTTTTGTGAAATATTATTCATAAAAAATTAAAAATTGATGTAGATAGCGATTGATTTTTTTGCAGAATGATGACAATGCAGCGCAAAACTTGAGGCTAACATGGACAACTTCTCACTAGTACCTGCAAAACAATCAAGAATAATTAAAATTAATTAATTAAAAAATTGAAAAAAAAATCAAACAAATTTTTTTAGAATATAAAAATATGAAAACCAAATAAAACAATTAAAAAAAATTAAAAAGTCATGCCATTTTTATCATATATGTAATATAGATAAGGGTAACACTTAAGAGACACGTTTTGCACCCCTTCCGCCGCCCACCGGTCCCCTCACCCACCCGCGCGCGAAGGTGAGGGGACATTTATGGTAAAAATGGCATTCATCAATTTTTTATGATTTTTTAATTTTTTTTATATATTTCATTTGAATTTGTATTTTTTATTTTTTACAAAAAAAAATTCTATTATTTTTGAAATTTTTTCGACTTCTAAACAAGTTTGAAAATCACATCCAAGATCAATTTTACGGTTTCATATGATCTCTGGAAATAGGCAAAATAATCATTTTTTAGTGGAGGAACTCCCATAACTCCTCATAACTGTTGCGAACTTTTTATGCCATAGTCGTAGGAGAACACCCCTCTTTCGATCCCCCTTCTCTTAACTTTTACTGAATAATTTATTTATCATTTTTTTTTAAATAAACCGTGGAAAATTTAAATATTAAATACAACACTAAAATAAATCCATAAAATTGCCCACCAAAAATGGTGTGAAAAGTTTTGGAACGTCTTTATGTAGTTGAGAGCACTTAACTACAAACAACAGGAAGCATATTGTTTATTCATCGTTGAGCTTCTAGGAATTAATAATTTTTTTTGGGTTAATTGGTTGGTTTTGTTGATGCGCTTAATCTTGAAATAAATCTATCGAACGTGTTTGCAAATAAACTTTTTATAAATATAGTTAAAACTTTTCTAAAAAAAACGGATAATAACACCCGGTTTTTAAGTCATTAGCATCGCAAAAATGGTAGGCGCTTGCCAGAAATTGCTGGTATTTTAAATTTGAGTGTGACCACAGTGTGTAATATCTGTATGAAAATATTTTGAAGGATAAACGTTTTCAACGATACAAAAAATACAAAAATTGATGAAAATTTTATAATTCAGGAAATTAAACAAAATCCCAAA
The DNA here is from genome assembly GCA_963942545.1 of Oxycera nigricornis. Classification (NCBI taxonomy): domain Eukaryota; kingdom Metazoa; phylum Arthropoda; class Insecta; order Diptera; family Stratiomyidae; genus Oxycera; species Oxycera nigricornis. The sequence continues at coordinate 97,359,288 of OZ012662.1, forward strand.
GTAAATTTAACTGAGCTAGTTATGAAATTCAAAGAATTTAGCATGAAACAAGTGCATTTGTCAACAATTAGTAAGACAAATTACGAAAACGTTTTTCTTTTTCGTGGCGCTCGTAGAAAACCACGTTTAAGTGACACTAACAAAACAAAAAGATTGAATTTCGCGAAAGAGTAGAAAAACAAGGACATAAAATGCAAACGTAGGCATATATGCGAACCCATTGACGGTCGTTATAATTCGCAGATGTAAATTATAAAATAGTTGAAATATAACGAGCTTAATCCATCAACAAGCCAGCCGTGGTCGTGCTGTCTCGTGACGGATAGCAAATGACAGCACCTGAAGAGGATGCCATCCGACACGCCGTAACCACACTTCCTACAAAAATTAATTAGGAACCAGCCTATAATCTGGAACAAAAAAGAACCTCCATTAATGTGCATTAAATGGTGTTAGCAGAGTTGCGAACCAAAATTGCACACTAAAAGACAATGTTGTTGACTAGAGTAGGAAGTTCTAACACATGTTATAAGGACATACAGTTTTGGAAAAAGGATGTGCCTAATCACGCACAAAAGGTGTCACACTTGCGCATTGAGATAATACCAGTTTTAATAATCACTGTCTGGGCAATTGTTGTCGTTTTTTGTTTTTTTTTAGAGAAAGCTGGTATAATGTTTTTGGAGCGATTACAAGACATTTCCATATACTGTGAAGTTAAAAACTAGTAACCTTTATTAATTGATGCCTGCTAATTCAACTTTGTATTTCTGTCTGGCAATGAAATAAACAGGTTGGTGTGTACATTTTTAAGAAAAATCTGTTTACGATGACCACATTTAATTTTTCCTACAATTTTCATACATCTAATACTATTTCGTCGTCCATTTTACTATATGTAATATGTATGAAGAATGCCCAAACAGAAAATAAAGTCAATCCGAATGTCGAAAACATTGTGGCAAAAGTAGTAATTATCTGATCAATTTGGATTGTCAATATTAAAAACCGACTGCAATCTGCAAAAACACATCTCCGTCGAGCCGGATTTGAACCAGCGACCTATGGATACCTGCGGCGCGGCCTTCCTTCTACAGTCCACCGCTCTACCAACTGAGCTATCGACGGTTACACTCTACCAATGTACCCCAAGATTCGTCGACAGCAGTTATTAAAGTCTACTCGCATTAGCTTTAGCCTCAGCTTTAGAGCAACAATAATTCAGTTACCATGAAACCTGGCCTAATATCGCTAAGCCCCAGTCAAGGCAATTCATTTCATATCGAGCTGGATAAACTATCTAGCTACCAAGCGTAACTGTTACACTGAATTCCATCTATTCAATCTCATAGGTGTGTGCTCTTAAATTCATTGAAAAGATTCCACCGGCCAAAGTATAATTAAATTCAGGGTGGTATTCATTTGGGATGAATGTTAGCTGTCCGTAAAGTTTTCGCATCCACATCCAAGCATAATAGACACTGAATGCTGATTTTAATGAAAACTTATTTGCAGATGTCGTCTTTGTGCAACTCTAATTCGGCGCTAATGCAGCAACAACAGCACACATGATTATATTTGGGAGGTGTGAAGACACTCGAAATTTATTAGGTGTAAATTATCTTAATGTAGAAAGCTGGTAGTAGATTTGTGTTCATTAATTAACAGCATGTTATCTTCTTGAAGAAACTCAAACAAAGTGTCAACGTAACATACTGAAACGAAAATCCTTGATAAGCAGCTTTGAATCTTGAACCGCCTTAACAATGCATACAAAGGCAATAGAGCAAACTATTTTGCTGACTATGCGAACCACCATAGGCGAGACAACAATGATAATTATATCACGACGAGCGATTTTTTTTTTAATATTATTTCTGTTTCAATCTTATTTTCCATCAAAACAATCAAACCATTTAATTCGGGATGACTTCTTTGCCCAAAACAAAATCACATTTTCATTTTCAACTTTATTATGTAATACACTTGTGGCGAAAATGAGACTTAAATCAATTTTAAGGCCAAATAAGAAAAAAATTACGATATCTCTGGAAATGGCATTACATGAATTTCACCCCGGGGTCAATAAATCATCAAGATATTTTCACGACAGTTTGAATTGCTTGCTTTTGGAGGGGAGAGATATTTAGCTGTTTAATGTCGAAGAAATTGTCATGTATGTACGTAAGCTCAAATGTGGGGCGGTTTGAATTAATTTCGTAATCGCGAAGTTGCTACTTTAAATTAAGTTACCAGTCCACTTGAAAAGGCGCAAAAAGACCAAGCATTTATTCCTCAGAAATATTATTATATATTGGCATAAATTTTTTTATAGTATTACTTCACTTTTTTTATTTCTTATTTCTTATTCTCTTTTATTGGGCGCTGAAATTAAGCTCTAAAAAAATCGTTACTCCACGGCAGTGAGATAATCTATGCACTGATAGACCTTAAACAAAAAATTTAACAGCACTTTAAAAAGAAAGTTCTCTTACATCGTAATCCACCACTGTTTTCTAAAAAAATCAGTTAAAAAAATGTCGGACTTGTAGAAAAAAATGTGAAAAATCGATCTTTTTTGTAGCTTTTTTAACATCAATTTTTACCTTCCCGATATATGGGAAGTTCTTGTAATCGCCTCGAAAATCGAAATTGAAATTTTTGACATTTCTTTACGTTCTGAGGTTTTTAGAGTATATTTAATTAGTTTTTAGAAAAGAGATGTATGTGTGTGTACTACGTCCTTGGACAGTTTTTTCTACGAGTAAACACATTTCACAAAGTTGTATCGACTTCATTCAGATGTCAATCGAAGCCTTTTTGCAATCTTAAGAGGTTATTAGTTTTTGGAACACTTCAGTCGAGGGGGGGGGGTTGTTTTGACCCTTTGAAGGTCATTTATTCGTGCGCTATATCTTGCGAACCAAACATAGGATTTCCTTGGTTAAGGTGTCAATCGACGGGTAGTAACATTTGTGTGATTTTATTGAATATCTAAAAGAATTGTTGTCGTTTTTGAATTTTTAAAAAAAAAAGTTCAAAAAATTAGGGTTTTTTTCACAAACAATAACTTTTTAACCTGATTTGCAAAATACAGTGATCAATGTTTATAAAATTTATATACTCCAAACAGATTTGTGAAAAAAAATTGCAAAATTTTTCCTCGTGATTACAAAAAATAAATTGACTTAAAATTAAAAATCATTAAATGTCATCATGTCATTTATGTAATTCACTATATCTCACGAACCAAATATAATATTTGCATCAATAAGGTGTCAATCGATGTGTATTAACATTTTTGTGATGTTTTAAACTTTATAAAAAAATCAATGGAGCCATTTTTAATTTAATAAAAGAAAATGCAAAATATTAGCATTTGTGCGAAGCAACGTTTTGAATGGTAACATGTTTTTTAGTCTTTACTTTGCAAGATCATAGCTTTCATCAAATAAAAAAATGTAGTTTTTAGTATTCTTTAGTGTTCGTAAGATTTCAATTACTTCCTCCGTCATCATTTGTAACACATTCTACTTTTTACATGCTATGAAACTGATTATTGACTGCATATTCAATGTTTTTCAAGACCAACTGAAAATTAGAAATATGTAAAATCCTGAAAAAATACAAATTTAGTGATTCTACCGTAGTGGTGGCAATTTTGAACCACCATGCGACAAATTGTCTTCAGTGGGCGTAATAACAAAACATTTTAGCTAGCGCTTTTTTGTCCTTCAAGCGTCGATATGAAAATAACAAATAACGTAGATAAGGCTTTGTAACCCTTCCCGCTCCGATGGATTCGCGTGAATATTCAATCAAACCAATTCATCCCCCCCCCCGCCTTAATACACCAAAATCCTTAGATGATACGATTATTTTAACTCATTCAAATTACTGCGATGAGTACTTCTCATTATTCTTATTTAAAATAGCATTATTTTCATTATTATTTTCGTGATCAATATTTTTAATATCTATGTAAATATTACTTGAAAGTTGACCGTGTGGACCTCAAGGGTCGCATTTCGCGGCTTGTTTAAGATTATTTCACACGAGGTAAACTATGAATTGCAATGTTGCTAGCAATACTATACACATTTTATAGAAGTTTTCAATAAAACTTAATACTGCCTTTGTTAATTCGATCGGCCAATGTCTCAAGTTTATTCTACCGGTTTTTATCATTCACTTTCAATACAATGACACGATTTAAAACCACCACTACACAATCTTCTACGCAATTTAGGACAAAAAAGATTTATAGGTTTCACATCAATCTCTTCTGACCCAATCAATATCGTGCCGATATCCAAGGGTATTATTTCAAAAAGAAAATGAGACAGCTGTTTTTGTGAGTGTATCTTATTTGCAAAGGACCGTCGAATCAATGTCTCTATCTAAGTTTGAAAAACTGAACAACTTCTTCATTCTATTAAGTTTACCTTAGAATTTAAATCAATTTGGTCAAATCAAGCTGACGAATCGAGTCGTTCGCTTGTAATACCATATGTATGGGGAAAATGTGAAAAATGTGTGCATTCAACCGCAGAAGAATTTATTTCTAATCCTTTTAGGTCCGTTGACGTTCCACTATTCTTCTTTTTATGGCGACAACGCCAACGACAATGACGAGGACAGAAACCACAACCACAATGTGAAAGTAAGCCAAGACCACTTATGACTTTCTAGCCAAATGGAAAGAAAACATGTTGGGTGCCATGCTACGCCCCCCGCTTTGAGAGTTGTAAAGTATATTTCGCGAATAATAGTAGTGGAAAAGTCCCAGCAATTGAAAAAGAAAGAAAGTGAAAACACTTTCACCAACATTGTTTGTGGGGCTCCATCTTGAATGAGGGTAGGTGAACTAACGCGGGTGTAATGACACGATTCATGCACCTAAGCGGACGCGAAGCATCATTTTTTATAAACCATCTTACCACTACAGTTTTGCTCTTTGTTTTAGGGTTGTTTTTATGTTTCTGTAGAATCGAAGCTATCGGTTCATTTCAAAACCAAAGTCAAGGAGTAGAAATCGTGTTGCCGATTCGGCATTTCTAAATCCGTGAAAATTAGTTGAATACTTCGTAATCCTATCAACAGGATATCTCTCAACTATCGCAAAGCATTTTGAACATCACAACGATACTTCTTGCAAGCATTGATGCAGTTTCCCATTGTCTGTGATGTCAGCAACTATCCCAGACAAAGCTCAACTAAAATCTTAGCCTTTTAAGATGTTGCATGCTATGAAAACTTTCGAGAGTTAGAATTATCAAGGAAATTTTAAAGAACCTTTGATAAGCTAACATAAAGAGAAATTTTGAATGACTGTAATTATTTGCGAACAATTCAAAACGCATATGCGTTTCTCAGCATCTATGTTAATCTACAGGGTGGCGCAACAGTTTCTGACTTTCGACATGAAAAATCAACCCGAATAAATTTACCGGCAAAATATTATTTTGAAAATTTTTGACACCCACTTTAAATTTTCTTAAAGCGGCTTTAATTAATTTCTATAAAGAGTGGAAACAGAAATTTCAACGATAATATGTACGAAAATAATGAGTTTTATTGAAGACTCAACAAAAACAGGTGCGAAAATTCGAAGAGGATTTGTAGGTAGGCCTAACTACAAGTAAAATATGCACACCTATAAGTACTTGGGTATTTTTTTATTAGCCTTAGATGTAAGCTCCTGTACAGTAAAAAGATGTTTGAAAATATAAATTTATCCATTCAGATTTGGTTACTTGAAATGAAAGTACCACATTTATCGAAAGACCTTAATTTTAACGCTCTTTTGTACAAACCATAAAAACTTCGTGAATCTTCAACGAATTGATTGGAATTTTTTTTGCGACCATAAAGTTATGTGCTCGAATTCAAAAACGTATTTATTTATTCATTTATTTATTTATTTATTTATTTATTTATTTATTTATTTATTTATTTAGATATTACAATGAACAGATAAAATCCATTTATTCATTAGTATATAAAAAATTTAAATTATAAAGTTGAAAGACTCGCTATTAATGTCCGTTTAAAAGATAAAAAAGAAGAGGACATAGGACCAAGTTGAAGTGAGTCATGCTGTCTCATCATTCGATGTAAAGGTGAGTTAAAATTTACAGCTAATTCGGCGATGGCCGGGTGAAAAAAGTTGGAATTCCTGGTGTTGCGGCAAGGAACACGCACGGTTATGTCTTCGACTGAAGGACACAAGATAAGGCCGGTGAGTATCTTGAAAAGGAAGCATTGGTCCAGTAGAATTCTTTGGTGGAAGAGTGTAGGAAGATTTAGCATTCTTAGCCTATCCGGATACTCCGAGTAAGGCAAATTGAATTTAAAAAGCAGACACCGGGTAAATTTTCTTTGGACAGACTCGAGTAACACTCGATCACAAGCATGGTAAGGCGACCAAACAACCGAGGCGTATTCGAGAATATTTCTGACTAAAGCTTGATATAGAATTAGGGAACTATCAATAGAAGAGAAGTGTTGGGAAGTTCGGAGAACGAAACCAGACATGCAGGATGCACGATTGACTACATCCGAATAATGAATATTAAAGCGAAAGTATCGAAAGTAACTCCAAGGTCTTTGATAGTGTTTACTCTTATCAATGCTTTGTTATTAATATGATAGATAGTATTTAAAGATATTTTTCTCAGGGAATAACACATCATGAAGCATTTATTAACATTAAGCGTTAGACCATTATCAAAACACCAGTCATTCAAGATGTCAATGTTAGCTTGTAGATTGAGGCAGTCATTGTAATTTTTTATAGAAGAAAATAGTTTAGGATCGTCAGCGTATAAGAGACATTCACAAGAAAAACGAAAGGGCAAATCATTTATGAAAAAGAGAAAGAGAAGCGGTCCTAGTATGGAGCCTTGAGGAACACCTGAATTGGGAGAAAATGGAGATGAAGTGCAGCCATTGAAAACTACACGGCAGCTTCGATCTGTGAGATAAGAGAATATCCAATCTAATAGAAAGTCTGGAAAGCCAAGCTTATCTAATTTACTCAGCAGAACATTATGAGGCACAGTATCAAATGCTTTGGAGAAATCAGTGTAAATGGCATGGACGTCTAGTTTAGCCTCGAAAGACTTTGCAACGAAATTCGTAAACCCGACAAGATTAGATGAGGTGGAATGAAGAGATCGAAAACCATGCTGCTCTTTAGCAATCAGATGCCCAAAATTATAGAGGATGAAACTGTGAATATGTTTTTCCAGCAGTTTGGAGCAAGTCGAGAGTAGGGAAATTGGACGGTAGTTAGCTGCTATATTAGTTGGGCCATCTTTGTGGATTGGGACAAGCAAAGCATCTTTCCAGTAGCAAGGGAATATGCATTTAGTGATGCTTTTATTGAAGATTATACTGAGTGGGAGGCTAATAACACCCTTAGTTCGACGTAGAAAAAGGGTAGGAAGACCATCAGGACCAGATCCTACATTAGGGTCTAGAGTTTCGATAAGCGACTCAACTAGTTGTGTTGAAGTTAGGGGCGATGAGATGACAGAAGGGGTATTGTGCCTAAGTCTTGCATTGGAATTAGCAGGCAGTTTAGTTGAAGAGAAAATGGACTTGAATTGTTGTGCAAGTAGGTTACAGCAGGTTTGGGGAAGGTTGGCATGGGACGTGCCAGGTTTCATGGAGGCCGAACGAGTTGAGCGAGAGCCACGAAGATTTTTGACGTGTGACCAAAAAACCTTTAAGTTGCCAGAAATAATAGAACTTTGAACATTTTGATAGTATAAAAGACGAGCCTGATTTATTTTAACTTTCGTCAACTTACGCAGTTCTTTATATTGAGCTAAGTCATATTGGGTATTATTTCGTTTATACCTAAGTCGGTAAGATTCTTTTAGACGAAGCAAACGGAGGATTTCAGTAGTGAACCAGATTGGGCCAACAGAAGGAGTAGGAGAAGATACAGGAACGTATTGAGGTAAAGTTATCTCAAGTATGCTGTAAAATCGTTCAATAGCAGCATCGCAGGATAGATGCAATAGTTCACGCTCCCAGTCAATATTTCCTAGTACCATGATAAGGTCTGGATAGTTCGCTTTATGGAAATTAAATTTAGGAGCTTTGACTAACTTAGTGACTTTCCTAGTAGGAATATCGATGTCAACTTCTAAGGGAGGATGATGGGTATCAACTTTAACGTATACGTTGGTAGCAGAGGTGACGTGAACCATAGTTTCTGAGAGATTAGACATAACCAAGTCAAGTGTCCTATTGTTGGAATTACGTACATCGTTGAATTGACGTAAGGCACAACGGTGCATAAAAGAAGTAAGCGATATTGCGGCTATAGCAGTCAAGTTTGACAAATCAGGAACGCTAGGAGAGGGTGGCCAGTCAATGGATGGAATGTTAAAATCACCACACACGATAGTTGGATCGTTGGGATAAGTAACATTGGTTAAATCCTCGATCAGTTTGAATTGTTCTTCGTAAATACCAGTGTCACTGCCATATGGGATGTATACACAAGATATAATTAAGGGATAACAATTGGATGGACAAATTTTGACTGTGATACAGTCAAAGGAATGTAAGGAGGAACAAGAAAGAAGCTCGGATGAAATATTGTTCTTGACAGCAATCAGAGCCCCGCCCCCAGTTGATTTCCTCGTATTGCTATTCAACGCATTCATCGATTGGGGTACAGCTTCAGCAACATATGCAGAATATTTAGGATGAGCAAGAACACCGTGAAAAAGTAGTGCAATGCCGGAGAAGGAAACGTGGAGGATATACACAGAAGTGGTCGACCGTCGGTTCTTTCAGCAGAAGCTAAAAGAAAAATTCGAACATTGGCTGAAAATAGACAAGGAGTGGGGACGCGAACAGTGACGAAACGGCTCAACAGCTCTCCGGCGACCATTAAAAACGTGTCGAGGCGAACCGCTCACCAATGAATTCGATTCATCACCTGGTGCCGGTAAGCCTATAGACAACGCAAAAATCCTCTCCTTCCCAAGAAGTACATTCGAGACCGGCTGAATTTCTGAAAAAATCTCAAAAACCTCGAATTTGTAAATTTTTGAGGCGATTTATGAGTATTTTTCTAATGTGTGGATTGATTGGCCTGGTTATTTCCCAGATTTAAATCCCATCAAAAATCTGTGGTCCAAATTAAAGGAGAGTGTCTTAAGAGATCCTAGACCAAAAAATAGGCAGCAGCTGATTCGACGTATGCAAGTTGAGTGGGACGCAATTTCTGCAAACTACCTAGAAAATTTAGAGTGTATAGAAAAAGAAGAAGGACATACTTCATACTAATTATTTATTATATTACATAATGTGTGTAGTTTATAATAAAATTATAATATTAAATCAATCTCTTTTCTTTCAAATTTTATACAAGAAATACTACGGTCAGAAACTTTTGCGCCACCCTGTAGTATGCATACTTTTCATGGAATGTAATTATGTATCTGTGAAGCTACTGAGTTTCACGGATCTCATCAACTGGTCAAGTGACAATGATTTTATGTAGGTTTGATGTATATTGAATGAAATAAAATCAGTCATTAATTCAATTCTCTTCGTGTAGGGAATGAAGACTCAAAACGGAAAAATTGATTCCGCTCATCGTTTCATCTATTTCCATCCGCCGGGTAACGTCTACTTTTCCTAATTCATTCAATAATAAGCTCTATAAGCATTAATTGATGTCGATACCATTCTTCAATTGTACCGTACATGCATCGACCCTATTGACTTCTTCAGATTCTTTCTAGGACACAAAATTCTATTGCCTTTAAAGTACGGCGTCCGTTCGTTCGCTCGTTCAATCACTTTTTATGGTTTCCATTCAGATGGTAGGCATGAAAGCCTTAACAACATAATCGGTATTAGCCATAAATGTAACAAAAACCTTGAATGTCAATTTCAATTTCAACTGAACTAAACTACTGTTGAGTTTGTGCGACATGTACCTCAGAGCCCGAAAACCACCCCACATCATATGTACATATAGCGGCATCGATCCGACATTTTTCATGTTGTTTTTTCCCTTTAGCATATGAAAAAATGAATGTATGCATATTACACGATTCAGTAAATTGGGTAATTGGGCTAAATAAAGGGAGACGAAGCACCGAAAACATCTCAGCAAAACAACAGTTTGTTCGCATAACAATACCATGGGCTAAGGGCAACTAAGATCTCGGGATATTACAACAGGATATTGGCTAACATCAGGGAATAGTGCCACAGCTTTTCAAAGAAACAGTTTTCTCTTCGTTGCGAGACGAGAAAGATACGAGTTTTCAGTTCAATATTGGAATAAGGCACGAAAGTTTTCTGAATGATTTAATCCTGAAAGGATATTGGTCGTACACATCATAAATTTTGAAATTTAGCCTGGTTGGAAATAGTTTTGGGAAATACTTGGCTAAAATGGACGGAGCGCATAAAAATGTTTACATCCTTGCACTAGCATCTAGTTTGATAAAAATAAATGAACTTGGTTTTGGGTTACATTATTTGTATTATGAGGGAAAAAATGACTTTGGAACACTGTTGTTTAAAAGCAAGAATTTATTTATTTTAGGTTCATGAAATTTGAGGCTTGAAGAGGTTCTGGAACTCAGCTATTGATGTTGAAAATAAGGAGATCCTAAAAATAGACACGAACATGAAGTTCAAATTCATAATACTAGGACACACATATAAAAATCATATTTTCAAGCTATTTTTTTGGTAATGGGCAGTGATAAATAGTCGGAATTTTAATTCTGTTAGAATTGTTTGTTTGTTTAGAATTGTTTTGCTAGATAAAACACAGTATGAAGAACTGTGTTTTATCTAGCAAAACAATGAACGCGCTTCCTTAAATATTTAAAAGCAATCTTCAGCAAAAAGTTTCGAATTTATGTATTGATTTTTAACTTCCCAGTATATGGGAAGTTCTTGTAATCGCCTCGAAAATCGAAATTGAAATTTTCAACTTTTCTTTACGTTTTGAGGTCTATAGAGTATATATAAAGTGATTTTAGAAAGAAGTATGTATGTGTGTGTGTATGTACGTACGTACGTACGTACGTGCGTTCGCGGGCAGTTTTTCTACGAGCATAACTCACGTAAACAAAGTCGTATCGACTTCGTTGAGGTGTCAATCGAAGCGTCTTTGTAATTTTAAGAGCTGATTAGTTTTTGGGAAACTTCGGTCGGGGGGTTTGTTGTTTTGCCCGTTTGAAGGTCATTTCTGTCATGCGTTATATCTCGCGAACCAAACATACGATTTTTTTTGAATAAGGTGTCAATCGACGCGTATTAACAATTTTATGAATCTATCGAATTTTTAAAAAAATCGTTGAAGCCGTTTTTTTAATCTTTTAAAAAAAAGTGCAAAAAATTAGTTTTTTTTTTCAAAAACACAAAATTTTTAACCTGATTTGCAAACCTAAGTAATCAATGTTTATATTATTTATATACTCCAAATAGTTTGTGTGAAAAAACTAGCAAAAGTTTTTTTCGTGATTACAAAAAAAAAATTAAATAAAAAATAAAAAATCATTAAACGTTCAAGGTCATTTACGTCATTCATTATATCTCGAGAACCAAATATAATCTTTCCATCATTAAGGTGTCAATCAACGCGTATCAACATCTTTATGATGTTTTTATATTTTAAAAAAAATCGTTAAAGCAATTTTTTTGATTTATTAATTTTTTTTGGAAAAGTAGTGTTTTTATTTTTTAAAAAAAATTCATTTTTAACCTGATTTGCACATCGTAATAGTAAATGTTTATAGAATTTATAAACTTTTATCAATTTTTGTAGAGAAACCAGCAAAAACTTTTCTCATGATTACAAAAAATAAAAAAAAATCATTCAGTCACCATGTAAAAAGGGTTCATTCGAATCATTATACCTTAAATCTCTTATTCTAAAGACATTGTTGTAAAGTCAATCAAAGTTTATTAATATTTTCAAAATTTGAGCAGATTTTCAATAGTCTTCACAGCACCATGTTTTAACTTTAATGAAAAAACTGCTTTGAAACCTGTCCTCCCTCCGATTGATCCGCGTGAATAATCAATCAAACCAATGCACCGAAATCCTTACGTAATCAATTGACGCTCGCGTAGATGTTACGATTAATATTAAGTCATTCCAATAACTTTTATGAGGTACATTTTTATTATTTGAAGTAGTATTATTTCCATAACTATTATTGTGTTTAATATTTTTAATATCTATGTAGATATTACTGGGAAGTTGACCGTGTGGACCTCATGGGTCGCACCTCACGGCTTGTTTAATAATGAGCAGTGATACATAGTCGGAATTTTAATTCAGTTAGGATTGTTTGTTTGTTTAGAACTGTTTTGTTAGATAAAACACAGTATGAAGAACTGTGTTTTAGCTAGCAAAACAATAACCGCGCTATCTTAAATACTTAGATGCAATCTTCGGCAAAATGTTTCGAGTTTATGTATTGAATTTTCTCTTAATTTTTCGACACTTGATGTTTGTTTGGGAACAAATTGCTTCACATTATTGTATATCACCTCCGATCGGAATGGAAAAACGACAAGGTCATCGGCAAAGAGATGTTAAATCGATTGGATCTTACAATGGAAGAACGCTCCCAACTAGAGCACTCCGAGAACTTTTCAAAGAAGTTGCATGGCATAATATCAACATTCTGGAGGATCAAGAAACGAAATTGCTTGGCGATAAAATGAATGGCCAACCGGTAACAACGAATGTAAAATCACCTTCATTACCGCCAACTGGAATCGCATCTTATGAGCAACTTCAGAATGAAAAAAGAGTGCGATTCGCATGAAAATTAAATCATCCAATGTCTGTCTGCTCGAATGTCATGCTTATACTGAAGGTAAATAAGAAGAGTTCAACGGCAAAGTTGGTCAAGAAGAGACTCACAGAAGTGTAACTGGATGTTATACATTCTAGAGTCTAGACCTTACAACTAAAAAAACAAGCCGCAAGGTGCGACCCTTGAGGATCACACGGTCAACTTCCCATTAAAATCTGCATAAATATTAAAAATATTAAACACAATAATAATTACGAAAATAAGCCTACTTTAAATAAATATAATAAGAGGTACTCATAGCAGTAATTGAAATAAGTTAATATCAATCATATCATCTACTGGAGCGTCCATTGATTACGTAAGGCTTTTGGTGGATGTGGGGTGGATTGCCCACTGAAGAGATTTTTTCGCGAGGTGGCCATTTTAAACAATTTTGTTCAAAATTGTCATGACTTCGGCATAACCATTGACTTTGTATTTTTTTACGATTTTACATCAATGAAACTAATAATTATTTCTAATTTTCAGTTGATCTTGAAAAACATTGAATATGCAGCCAATTTATAGATGATGGAGGAAGTGATTGAAATCTAACGAACACCAAAGAATGAATCTACTAGAAACTACAATTTTTATTTTGATGAAAACTTTTTAAAGCATATGATCTTGCAAAGTATTGACTACAAATCATTTTACCCTTCAAACCTTTGATTACCACAAATACAAATGTGATTGAAATTTCGTTGGTTTCCAAAATTTAAGTAGTTTTCTTATTAAAATTAAAACACTGTAAAAATTATTTAAAATCTGCTCAAATTTTGCAAATATGATAAAACTTTGATTGAATTTACAACGAAGTCTTTAGAATAAAAGATATAAAGTAATATCATTCGCATGAACCCATTTACATGGTAATTTTGAATGATTTTTTATTTTTAATTTAGTTTTTTTCCAGAGTCATGCAATTTTTTTTTTGCTGGTTTCTCTTCAAAAACTGATAGAAATGTATAAATTTTATAAACATTTGTTACTGAGCTGTGGAGATCAGGTTAAAAATATATTTATTATAAAAAAACCCTATTTTTCGCAATTTTTTTAATAAATTAGAAAAACGGCTGAAACGATTTTTTACCAAGCTAAAAACATCACAAAAATGATAATACACGTCGATTGATACCTTAAGGATGCAAAATCCATAATTGGCTCGTGAGATATAGTGAATGATAAAAACAACCTTGAAAATCATGATGACTTTTTATGAAATTAAAAAACGGCTCCAACGATTTTTTTAAAAATTTGATGGAAGCACACAAAATGTTAATACACGTCGATTGACACCTTGATAATGCAAATCCTAACTTCGGTTCGCGAGATATATCACTTAACAGAAAAGACCTTCAAAGGGTCAAAACAACAAACCCCCCCGACCGAAGTATTCCAAAAACTAATCAGCTCTTAAAATTGCAAAGACACTTCGATCGGCACCTCAACAAAGTCTATACAATTTTGTTTACGTGAGTTATATTCTTCGAAAAAACTGTCCACGAACGTACGTACGTACACACACACACACACACATACATCTCTCTTTCTAAAAACACTTTATATATACTCTATAGACCTTAAAACGTAAAGAAATGTTGAAAATTTCAATTTCGATTTTTAAGGCAATTAAAAGAATTTCCCATGTACTGGGAAGTTAATAAAGCCTCTTTAGGATGCATTCAACGAAAAGCCAGAGCCAAAATAACAATATGTCAAGCCATGGCGATTTGGTAAGAAAACAAGCAGATAAAAATGAAGATATTATAATAACGAAATTATAGACAAAACTATTGGCAATACGTAGAAAAACTACACACGCGACGAAAATGCGGCAAAAAAATATTTGGATAACTTTGTGCACTGCAAACTAGTCTATGCTTAAACAAGGAAGGCAATACTATGAGCGATCCACGCAACATCAAAATAAGATGCACTCAGTATTTCTGAGAGCTACCACCATTAGCAGAGTAACTGAAGTTATATCAGAATGGTTGTTGGCAAGGATATAGCCAACAATCATTCCGTTATAAGTTATCTAGAAAATGCATTTCCAACAATAATATCCGACAAAAGGGAAGAACCTGCCATACCTAAGAATAGGTTGAATAAGGCTTACGGATATACCAGCAGAGGTTTTTCAAAAGCGAGGATCACTACAAGCATTCCTTCTTCACCAACTCATCTCGAAGATATGGGCTAGAAAAAACACCCTACGATACGCGCAAAGGTTATGTATGCGTTGCGGTCATGATCGTGCGTATACTTCATATATAAGAAAAGGGATAAGCTCAGCTGTGACATGTACATAGGATCTGTAAAATTTCTACTGAGATCCGCACACTTGAGGTCGTCCAACCGAAACAACTGGAGGCAGTGTCTTCAGCAGACCAAGACTTGATTTGGTGTGGTGCGCCATTGAGGATGATGATTATACTCAAGTAGAAATCAAAACGCATGGCCCCGGATTTTAGTACACAAAGCAAGATCACGAAGCACAATTGAAGCGAACAATTCTAAAAATCGTACTGGTTTCCAAACTGAAAAATTAAGCAGACAAACTTTACTCAGTAATCAGACAACGAAATGGTCAACACAAACCATGTCATGCTTTTCAATTTTCAATTTTTTCCATACTCACACACCAAAACAACCGACAAAAGTAATTCCTCTTCCTGGCTGCTCATAGAAATTTAATGCATTGTTCAAGAAAAATGTAACAACCATCAAAACCCACATCAACGAAAACTACACCACTCGGTCATCCGGAACTTTCAGCTTATGATGTGGCTTACTTCTCCTTATTCCATATAACAAACATCGCATTATGGGCTAGTGATTTAAAAGGATATACACACTGCACAATCGTGCAGCTGAATAAGAAATCCAGTGAAAAATAGCAGCATACAACGGAACAGTCGCACTAGACGACAAAACACTTGATTCTGTATTGCATGTATGAAAACGAATGTGTCGCTAGTTTTGTCGACAATTCCAAACACTAAAAATACATATCCCGCCGCCGTATCCTAGCCTCCTTGTGTTGCAGGTCTCGCGTATTCTTCATTCATGTGACGATGGTGTAGCAGGAAGAACGGATGTGACTCGACTCCGGTTGATGAACCTAGTTGACGAGTGCTTCTACAAATAATGACTAAGTAGAGTTACGTGGCTCTGTAGGAAACTTCATTAGGCTCTAATTTCTCATCTTTTTACGTTAATAAGTATTTCATGAAATCGTCAAGTAGACAAAAAATAGCGGAAACTGCAGCCAGACGAGGCGTTGGAGAACGCACGAGATACCTCAGTTTATGCATGTTTAGATCCTTAGACCTCTTTGTTTCGAGTGCCTTCTACAGTGAGTAAATTGAAGCGCGTAAGATGAAGTTTTTTTCTGAAAAGGGTGAATGGGACAGCAATGCAACAATGCAATTCGTCATTAATTCGTGCAAGCAGTTCATTCTCGTTTCTATTGTCTCCTGAATGTTAAGAAATTAATTAATCAGTGCGAATAGAATCCTGCCGCGTTCGAAGGACTCACATAGACCCTGCAGCAGTTCCATTCGCCTATATAAGGTTTGAGCATAATTCAGCCTCCCTTCAGACGTCAAGATATTATAGACACTCAACCATTTTCCCCGGGTACACAATTCCTTCGCAAACTTTTGAGAGGTTGGCTATAAATCTGCCATCCAATCACCCCATTCATTCGCTGATTCGTTCATTCCATGGCGTTTTATAATGTTTGTCGGGTAAACAGTCTTTCCCATCCATCAATGTGACTAGCTTTCATTTAAATATGATGTACACAAGATCAATATCTTAACTATTAACCAGGCGGCGCTCCCCCTTCGCCTGCTAAGGACCAAGTCGTTGAATTATGTGTTTGTCAAGTAATTCACTAATAATTCGCTGGGGATTTGCCTCAGCCAAAAAAAATATATAAAATAAAATATGTTTTTCGCTATTGCAGCTTGCTAGCCACAAGACAAATGATATGTAATCAAAAAATCGATAATAAGCTCACACTGTGTGGCGCCAGGATTTTAGGGTCTCCAAGATGTTTTGCCGTCTAATTGTAAGAGTTCGTCTGCTCATTTTGCAAGGTCACCTCTCAAACGGCACTGAAAGTAAACAATTCTAAATCGACATGTGTATTGGGTGAAGACATTAAACCAATGGGATACTAATCAATCCGGCGAAATAAGATTGATGCAAAGGTATATTCAAAACGTCTACCCTCGCCGCGGAAGTAGACTAGCTTTTGCTTCTTGTTTATCCTAGCAAAGAATAATAAATACAAGTCATCTCGAAATGCATGGCAGCTATGAGAGTATTGAATAGTTTCAGCTGATGAAGAAGATTAATCTTTTCTCAAAACATCAGAATTCTGAAGAATCAATCTTTTGAAAAAAGTTGCATGAAGCCGGGTGGATAAGTCGCAGCTAGTGCTTATTGTATGGAGTCGGCTTAAGGGGTTACATAGGTCTTGTATTTTCAAAAAATTGATTGATTTTTTATCATTCCATGTGAAAGTATTATACTAAAAGGGTATTCACACTAAATTTGAAGTAAATTCAAGCAATATTATTTGAATTATAGAGATTTGAAATCGCGTGGTCGGCATGTGCGCTCTGCCTTTCCATCTATGCCAAATCCCTAGATTTAGGCAACTTTCCCAAATCCTTATCGAAATCTTGTAGATTTCCCATATAAAAATCGAAATCTAGTTGATCGTAAATCTTGTAGATTTCATCGAAATCCTTTCAAAATCTCAATGGTTGCGTGTGGCAGCATTGCAAATAATTGTATTTCAGCACATTCAGCAAGTGTCAAATTGTGTTTTGATTATGAATGACAAGTCATTTTGGTGTCACATAAAAGTAACGAAATTTTTATCGTTGATATCCAATGCAATTTCACTCTCTACCAATTGTTAACAACTACGCAATCGCGAAACACACACCACGACTTCAATGACGAGAATTATCTACTTTCAAAATTTTATGTCATCTCATGCAATGACAGTGACAGTCAAAATCCGATTTGTAAGTGGAAACACTACCAAATCACTTCGACAAAATCTAGAGATTTGGCGTAGATGGAAACGGGGTATTACCAAGCGTATTATACGCATGCAGCGCGGTTCTACCGCGTAAAACCAGCTCCTTTGTTTTTCATCAAACATCAAAAGAATGCTCTGGACATCGCGAATGAGGTTAACGAATCACTGTATGGACCTGGAATCAACAACTCGCGTTAAAAAAACTTTAAACGCGATTTTATCGAAACTTTGTTTTTCCGTGCGGCCGCCACGATTTCTCGAAAACGAATAAACAGATTTTGCTAAAACTTCACACACATCCTCTTTAGAGTATTGACTCGTGCTTGAACAAAGGGATTTTCATTCGGTGGACTCGTTTTTGTCTTATACGAAAAAAATATTTGAAAAATGATGAGAATCGGAAAAATGCTAAAAAAAAATATGAGACGAAAATTCATTCAAATCCATTTCAAAACTTTAAATTTAATTTTTTTTCAATTCCTTCGTTCAAACATGAGCCAAGGGCATAAACAATAAGAATTTTTTGAATTTTTGATTTGAGATGAACCTGCACCGAGATATTATGCCTACCGCAAAAAAGGATGGACGAAGAACACTGCAGAAAAATTGACAATTTTGAATGTTTTTAGCACGAAATTTTAACAAAACTTCTTGAAATGTTAAACTTTCATGTTTTTTCATCTTAAATAAAATATATTTTTGATAAAGTTTTTTTTCCTTTCAAGACCTATGTAACCCCTTAGTCCCATTCGTCATACTCGCAACACTATAAAACTCATCTATACATAGTTTAGCTATTTCTGAATCAGCGAACAATCAAAATCAGACCGTTTGAAGTGCAGAAAGGAACGGGAGCACTAATATGTAAATAATTTTAAGATAAATGAAATTCTTCAAACGTAAATGTTTTTACGATAGTGCACTGACTGCAATAAGGGATATATAGAAATTTCGTAGTTACTCTAAATTGCTCATTTCAAGGAAATGATGAAGATGAATGTTCAATCAATTCAATATTCGATTAACTTGATGTTCAGTATTAGTAGATAAGCGAAGTATTAACTCAATGTAGCACATTACCGATCCAAAATCTTTTTTTTTCAATCTGAGTTAGTCGTGGTTATCGCCAAGATAACTTTATGTTTATTTACATAGGTGAAAGACTCAACTGCAGGCCTTGGATGAACGAAATTTTCAAGAAACCTGCATCCAAGAAAGCATTTTCTTCAGATCCGGAAAGGTTTGAAGAAAAAAATAAGCAAGATTCATATGAATTCAGTATCCGTTCATTATGCTTGGCGATACGTTACATTCAGCATTGCCTTTCTTTTGCCTCGTGATTTTTGTGGGATGGGATCAGATTGAATCCTTACGTGGAGCGATCGGATGGGAGGGCGGATTATATTATAAAACTAATCTTACATCGGTGGCTGTTATCATATCGAACATTTTGACGACAACGAGATTTAAGGGGTCTTTTAGGTTACAATTTTTCAAAAAACCAAAAAAAAATACAGATTTCGTTAGTGAATTTCTTCAAGAATACGATTTAAAAGGATTTATAATGATATTTCAATTTTTAAAATATTTTCAAGCATGTATAGCGAGATGCCATGTGAAAGCATTTTTGACGCTCTGCGATTTTCTCAAATTCATGTTTTTAAGCTGGTGGACACGATTTTAGAAAAACTACCCAACCGATCAATCTGATTTTTTCATATTTTGTTGTACACATACATGCCTACAGCTATGTATAGGAATCATTATGATCGGTATCAAATTCTCCGATTTTCACTCAATTCACCCTCAAAACTAGGGTTTTTTAAAAAAATAAATGGCAGCCAGTTCGTTATTTTTTAATGAAAAAATCATTCTGGTATCTACCATAGGCACTTAAACAAGGATTAATTTCGTGTTGTTTTTATTTATGCATGATCCAGTCACCTGAAATCACGTCCGCCGTTAGTTGTTTAAAAAGAATTTATGGGTACAAAACAATAAAAAAATCTAAATAGAATATTTTTGTACACCCAAACAAAGTACCAATTAACATATGTACAATTTCAAAATGATGTCTCTTTTCTTTCTATTGAAAAAAACGGGCAATTTTATTTTCTTTTTTGGAAATCGTAACCTAAAAGACATTCTTAAGGGTTATTGAATGCAGTTTTTTTTTGCTTCTACGCCGACTGAACTAGATTTTGTCGCGTGATGACCACTTTTGGTAGTTACGTTCAAAATTTTCAAAAATGCTACATATACATTGTATATTTGTAGTATTTCACCATTCAATCTTAGAAACATCAAAAATCATTTATTATTTTGTAGTTGATCTGAAAACAACATGTAATATGCTGTAAAAACGCAATATCGAGTTATACAGTGTGTTTCACAAAAACGTATTACCAAAAAAAGCATGAAAAACACTATGAAGCGTTTATATTAAATTTATTTCTTCAACTACATAGAAATATTTTTTCCGCAATTATATCAATATGGAATCCAGTCACCGTTATTATCAATTATCGCCATACATCCTTTAGTGCAACTCTGACTCAGAATTTCTGTGCGTATCCCATAGTAAAACCTTTTGCCATATTCTCTTGTGGTACAGAGACACTGCAATGTTTAAGATTGTTGTCCTCTTGCAGAATCCAACCGCGATTATCGGCTCCATACAACTTCTCAGCGGATTTAGGCAAACCATTTTTATAAAATGTGATCATTAATTCAGCATTCAGCTTTTTCGTAAAAGCGGTTAGCTTTTCGAATCCGTTTTCCGAGAAGCATCTCTAAAAGTGCACCTCTGCCGGGTGTTTTACTGTACGTCGCAAAATTCTTTCTCCATTTTTCTTCCAGTCTATCTTCCAGGAATTACATAAAACAAATGAAGATTTGTTCAGTGAAAATCACGGTCCAGATTCCACTCTGCCCAACTTAGTCTCATCTCGATATGCTTTTCTGTCAACAACTTCAACTGTACTTCAACTTTTGATGCTAGATTCTAACAAACTTCGCGTTAACACACTAATTGATATACTAACTCTTTTGTTCAGCAGTTTCTGTCTCGCATTTCGGAAACTCAGTGCCGGGTTCTTCTCAAACAAACTACAGATGACCTTATTGCGCCTTCCAGAGATCTTAGGAGATCTACCTGGCTCATCGTCAACATTACCAGACTATTTAAAAATCTTAACCCCATTACGAACGAAGCAAAAGTTTAAAAAAGTTTGCAATCTATGAAAACCTCATTATTGGTCCTTTTACATGACTAACCAAGAACACTTCCTCAAACCGCCTTTTATATATGGCAGTGATATTGTGATTACGCTTTATCCCCCGAGTATCGAAAGGGCCTAGTACCTTCAGAACGACTAGGACTAAACGCGTAGCTCTTGTAAGATGCAGACATTTATTTGACAAAACAATTAAGGGGTTACGTCACATTAGAGAGCGAAAATTTAACGATTTTTCCCGATTTTTTTTTGTAAGTGGAAGGAAAAGTTAAAGGTTAAATCTTTTTAAGGAGGTAATTAAGCATGTTTTTAAAAAGTTTTTAAAAAAATATTATTTATAAAAAAATATTACAAAATGGTTGCCCAACAGCCGTTTCTGCGGAACGGTTTTTTTGGAGGGGCTCCGCGGCACGCAATAGAAGTGCACCAAAAATTAATCTGGAACAAAATAAATAACAATTCTTAAACAACATTAGTATAGCTATAGAAATGCGTAGGGGAATTTGAAAATATTAATTTTTGTTAAATTGACGAGCATTTAAAAAAAAGTTAATTTCTTTCTAGCAAGAAATGGGCACTTATTTGTACCTAAAAAAATCGAAATATTGACTAATCAAAAATCGGCTACGTATTTCTATGCAAAATCTTGTTTTACAGGTTTGATCTTAATTTAAAGTGAAAAAATAGAATATTGTTTGAGTTATGATGCGTGCCGATTTGAAAAAACTTGTTTCGAGAAAAATACATTTAAAGTTTTGACTTTACTTTGCTTTACGTCTTCTCTCAAATTCAAAGGACGCTGTACTAATGTGCTTTGTGTTCAACATCATTGAAAATGTTTCTACCGACATCTATTAGTGTATTAGAGAAGTTACAAATCGAATGGTAAGACATATTGCTGTACCTGACGAGCAAATGTCGAATTTCTCGCGGGTAGTCGTTTCGAAGCAGGCGTCGTGAAAGAGCTTAAAATTTCAATGAAAACGATTTCTGGCAGGTATGAAACCGTTTGTATCTTATTCTAGAGGGTTCAAAAAATTTTTCTAGACAATCAAAATAAAATCGATTTTTTGAAATTTCTATTGTGGTGTAACGCCTTAAGTTTACGAGCAAAAACGGAGATATGTATAGTTAGCGATCAATTTTGCGAAACATATAAAATCTGACTATGCCAGAGGACGAACTATCTGAAATCTTAGAAACCCTTCAAAATCAATGAATTAAAAAAGTTGACTTATGATCCTTACGTAATTAATGAACGCTCCTTGATTCATTGTACATAATCATTATTGAATGTTATTATAGGAATATTTATGCGAAATAAAATTACTTCTTATTCGATGAGATTTTTTCAAGCATCTGATTTTCTAAAGCTGAAATGGAAATTAGGAAGAGAATTCCTTTTTTAGAAAAATAGTTTAGTTATTTTTTTGTGTTCTATTAAGGTACCGGTCCACTTTAGAAGGCGAAAAAAGACCATTTTTCATACATTTGTTTCTCAAAAACTTTATTATATATTGACACGAATCTTTTTTCAAAGTATTATTTTATATTAGTGATAAAAAAAATATTATTTTTATTTTTTATTTATTATTCTCTTTTATGAAGGGCGCTGAAATTAAGCCCCGAAAAAATTCGTTACTTCACGTCGGATAGATAATCTATGGATTGGTAGATCTGAAACAAAAAATTTAAACGGCGCTTCAAAAAGCAAGGTCTCTTACAACGTAACTCACCATTGTTTTCAAAAAAATCAGTTCAAAGAAAATGGCGGACTTGTGAAAAAAAATTACAAAAATCGATCGTTTTTTTTGTATTTTTTTAACGTTAAAATTATTTTTTTCAAGTTTTTGTTAATATTCTGGTTAATTACGGTGTAATAATCCCTAACAAACAAAGCACATTAAAGTTTTTGAAAACCAGCTCGGTAGATCCGGAGATTATCTGTCTGCCATGTTAAAAAAAAATGTTGTTTTGCGTAAAACGTGTTTAAAGTTTTTGTTCCATTTCGCTGACAAACATTTTGTAAAAAATGACAACTTAGACATTTTTGAAAATCACGCACTTGATATGTAGAAGTCTAAATATACACTGAAGACATGCAATAAAGTCGCAAATATAATGTATATTTGAGAAACGAGTATTTTAGAGAAGGGGAATGAAAGAGACGCCACGCGGTCGACAGCTGATCGAACACCTAAAAAGAGCCGAAAACGCGCACATACTCAAAGTCACCATTTATATATTAAACTTTCGAATTTCGAAAAAAAAATTCTGGAAGTTATTTTGACGTTCTAAGGAATTGAAAAATGCAAAAAAAAACAATTTCCATTTTTTTAAAATTTATATAGTGGACTAGTACCTACCAGTGGCGAGGGATGAAAAATTACTGTGAGTAAGCTGCTGACTATTTGAGAGACATGGACCCTTAACAGACAAAGCAGTACATTATGAGCATATAGAGAAATTTTGTAGCTTATTAGTAGAGCTTACTTAAATTTCCTGCTACAACAATCAAGGTATAGACATATAGACTATTGCAACAGTATGTATTTCTAATTAGGAGTTTTCGATGATTCTCTAGCATCAATTTTCACAGCTGATTCGCAAGCCGGGAACGCTACCGGCTTTTTGATTTGTTTCCATATCCTATTGAGGAAAACCGAGCTGCCATTCCAACAAACGGGAGTTGAATGCCCACGGCACCTTAAATTATTGATGAATTCGAGACTCGGAAAGCTTTGCTGCAACTCTTACAGACGTTGATCGCTTTGCTGGCTATTATGGAACTATGAGGATGTGTAGAATGGAGTATGATGGAATAAACACTGAGATCAAGTGGAACGATTGTGCATGTTTACAGTGCATGCGAGTAAATAAATACTTCTTTCCCTTATAAAACTGAAGTGTTAGACATTTTTGGAACATATTTGGAAATGGAAGCCGATGGGAATCGGCTTATATGAACGCTTCGCCACTGGAACCTACCTTAAATGAGAAAATATCTGAACAACATTCCTACTTTATACTATTCCTGATTTTTCATTAACAGTTGATTAATTAAATGCATCGGTTTGACCCTATATTTTATCATTTTCTACAATAATTTCGTTTCATTTAGGTATACCCAATAATGGAACAACGAATGTGATATTCTTTTCATTATTTCCAGAAAACAAATAAATGTACGCCAATGCATCCACCCAAAAACACCAAAATAAAATCTTTGCCATCAACTTGAAGTATTGCTGCTATGACTCTAGAAAAAAAAATTTCAATTTCTTTAACTCTCCCGATAAAAAACCATTTACCAAAATAATAAACAAGTAACATATTTTATTTCCTTCAATTGAGAATAATGTGAATTTCTTTCGTTGCAAACCCCACAACAATTTACATTCCGCGTAGGTACAGACTTGCTCGTATAGCAAAAGGTAATATTCATACTACCAGCCTCGTGAATTTTATGAGAAAATGTGATGTAAGAAAAGGTTTTTCGTTGATGTTTCATAAGTGCTGGCTTTACATCGAATATGATGTCACATATGAATATTGAAATGATATGAGCTCATTTCATAACAGCAATTCGATATTCGGTTTGAATTGAAGTCGAATGTTTTTTGTAAATTATTGAAAATATGGTCGTCAGCTTTTTATCATGAATGGGAAACATTATTGGCTAAAAGGATTAAGAATGTCTCAAGTATCATATAAATATAATTTTAAAAAATTAAATATTTTCAACTGATTCAACATAAGGAGCTACTTTTTGGGCATTAAGATATCCCTTAAAAATCGATTATCTCGATTGTGTATTCAGCACAACCAGACAAACAGTAGACAATAAGTTGTGCATTAACTCGACATCAGACCTATACCTAATTGCTTTGAATGAGGTCATTTATGATTGGTAACATTAATGAAAGTACTAAATAACAAATCTACTCCTGCATGTGAACAGTTTAAAATCATGAAAATTTTCCAAGAATACTTCTAAGCTACAATGTAAAAGATGTAACAAAGATGGTTTGACTGATTATATAACATCATACATTTTCGGTTCATTCGACTTGTTTTCAACAGACAGTAATAACAAACACTGCCTACTCATCGTATGGCTGCTTATGTGAAGTTTTTTTTTCGTATGGAGTTTCTTTTTATCTAGAATTTATATCATCAATCAAAATCAAAATTTTTGGATGGTATAGCTTCGAAAATGATTGCGACATTTTTTCATCGAAGTGCTTTGTTGGTCCAGAGATTTAAATTCAATATTCAAGAAGATGTACGTTAGATTTTATGGTTATTCTTGTGAGCTACATGCTAATTGATTGGAACGAAGTTTTTTTTTTGATGAATTCGCATAATTGAATGTAAAAGAAAATTCCTACTTCGGAAAATATCACTTTCTTTAGTAATAGACCAAGGCGGATCTGTTTTCAGTTGACCGTTGAAAGAGGACACGCTGATTTTTGCAGGAAAAGTTATGGAATAACTCGCAGAACAATATTTGATCTATGCTCCCTCTCAAAAAAGTCGGGAACATTTAAAAAAAAGAAATGCTTAATTTTTTTTTTGAAACATTTAACCATTTAAAATTAACTGAGCTGAGATAAATAGCACACAAATTTTCATCAAAATCGAATCAGTAGATTTCAAATAACAGTTTGGCAATCAAAATTTATTGATAAAAAACCCAAAATTTTTGAAGTCTTGCAAGTCAGAAACTAAAGCCCATAGAAGTTTGAATTTTTTTTCACATATAGAAAAACACTTCACGCATTGAATGAATTTTGAGTCTTTTTCGAAATTATATACATACATATATATGTTGTTTAAATAATTATGCAGCATTCATATGACAATAATTGCATTGACTATATTTAATTATTATATGTTTGAAAAGTTTTTCTAGAAAAAACTCCTTCAACATAGGAAAAAATATGTGGTTTTATTTTGTTATAAATAAATTAATTAATTTATAACTTAATAAAAGCGTCTTCGGGATTTGGTAATGTGATATTTAGGCTTCTCTGTTTGAGTTACATCGGCTTTTAAAAAAGGTGTAAATCGCTTCACTACAAGCCGAAAAAATACTTTTTTTATAACTCTTTTAAATTCGTTGCTAGTGCCCATCATCTTTGACCGGTTGTATTTCAAGAGTTTATGAACATAATTCAATAATTTTTGTTCTAAAAGAAGCGTAAGTTCTTTTTCACACATTTTTTAAATTTAATTTAAATTAATGGTTACCGAAACATTCAATTCGTTTATTAGCAAAAAAAATGTTTATAATTTTGAAAACAAACCCTCCATTGAATGCGGGAAGTGTTTTTCTATATGTGAAAAAACTTGCAAGATTTCAAAAAAAATTTGGAATTTTTTTTCAAAAAATTTTGATTGCCAAGCTGTTATGTGAAATCGACTGATTCGATTTTGATCAAAATGTTTGTGCTATTTAATTCTATTATAAGAATATTTTAAGCGAACTATGAAGGTCCTCAGTTTATTTAAAATGGTAAATAAAATTGAATAAGAAAGGGCTTTTTCCCCATTTTTTTAATTATTGCTATTTTGTGGCAAGGGTTAAATGTTTCAGAATTTTAAACTAATCTTATCTGGTAAAATTTTATGTCGCAACTTTCATTCTTCCACAACTTTGCTCTGGAATAAACCGTTTTAAAGTAACGAGTGAGACAAGCAGGAAAACCACGATTTTTGTAAAGAAAAAATTAAACATTTCTATTTTTTTGAATGTTCCCGACTTTTTTGAGAAGGAGCATAGATTAATTATTGTTATACGACTTATTCCATAACATTTCCTGCAAAAATCAGCGTGCCCCTCTCAACGGCCAAATGTAGTCGTTTTTCTACAGATCTGCCCTGGTCTATAATTGGAACTTTATTTTTTAGTGTGAACAGCAGTTGCCTTTACAGAAAAAAATCGCGTCCTTTTCAAAGTTTCTACAATATATTTTTATAATTTGCTAGTTTGTCTTCCAGTTTGAAGCAATACTTGAGCCAAGTCAATCTCATGTAGCTGCATGAAGATATAAAAAAAAGGATTGCTGCAATAAGTTTCAGTTAGATTTACGATTGTCACAAGGCTTTTTCGAAAGAACATTCGCTCCAACAAATAGGTAAGTTTTAAGGATCTAAACTATAACGTGGATATGATGACAGATACACATTCAACGTACATATGTTCGTTCTAGTTTCAAGTGAAACATTCTTACATTGGAACGTTGCTAGCCAGCTACATCGTTACTTTGAACAATGCAAGTATTATCCACTACAAGTGCTAGACGAACAACTTACTGTCTTCTCATCAGAAGTTTTTAAACTACTAATCGAGGAAAAAAAATATAACTTTTACCCGACATCTTCAGCAATAGCACTTGACTTAATTCTGTCAAGGAAAAATCAATCCGCTTCTTTTTGCGACTAAGTTGATTGGTCGAGCATAAAAGTTGGCTCCAATTTTTCTCCGCAACGCTTTAAGATAAGCATTGAATATCCTGCCCAAGCTATTATAAGTATAGATATACTATAGTAGACTCCACGATGACACTACTACAATATCACTATTTTTGTGAGTGCCAAAAGGGAAAATATTTGCCATGTTTGTCTTCTAGATATTTTTCATTCAGAAATTTCTGTAGCATAGTTACGTGATAAGCATGGCGGTTTTTTATTTGGTGAAGTTCCATTTCCGATGTACCGAGCGTTGGAATTTGTATCTAGAAATCATAGTTGTTAACCGAAGTGTTAACAATTGAGAATCACGTAACACGCATGGGAAGGACAATTTCAGATAGTCGTTTTGGCTGTGAAAAACTATATTCTATGTGTGTAATTGAGTTTCAAAGAATTTGTGATTCGGTGCTTTGGTTGAATGTAGGAATAATCTTAGATTTTGATTCGACAAAGTACTATGTTTAAATCATCACAGCTTTAATCCCAATCACATGCGTTGAACACTTTACCAAAACGATTAATGAAGTTTGCGATGTCCTGTCTACCGCGTCAAATCAGCTCCTTTCTTTTTCATCAAACATCACAACATCAAAAGGACGCTCTGAACATCGCGAATGAAGCGAACGAATTACTGTACGGACCTGGAATGGACGACTCGATGTAATTCGCCAAAATATAACTTTAATTCATTAAATCGCGGTAGAAAACACTTTAACCGCGTTTTTCTCGAAACTTTGTTTTTCCGTGCGGTACGCACGAGAAAGAATCCACCGATTTTGCTGAAACTTTGCACAGTTCCTCTTTATAGTATTGACTTGTGCATGAACGAAAGGTCGACCGACTCGTTTATGTTTAATACAAAAAAAAATATTTTAAAAACGATGAGAATCGGGAAAATTCTAAAAAATATGAGTCGAAAATTCATTCAAATCCATCTGAAAACTTTAAATTTCACTTTTTCAATTCCTTCGTTCGAACACGAGCCAAGGACATAAACTATAAAAAAAATTAAACTTTTAATTTGAGATCAACCTGCACCGAAATATTCTGCATACCGCAAAAAAAAGGTTGGACGAGGAAAACTGCAGGAAAATTGACAATTTTCAATGTCTTTAGCTGAAATTTTTTTTACAGCTTCTTGAAATGCTAAACTTTTATGTACGTAAATTTCAAATAAAATAGAGTTTTGGTTTGTAAAATATGTTTTTTGAGATTGTTTTTTTTTTTGTTTCTTCAACTGACTAATAAAACGACAGCCAATTTTTAAAATCAATGTAAATGATTTGGTATTAGAAGCATTGTAAAGAAAACTGCTGTCAAAGCTTGTATCACACAAAAAAATAAAGTTCCAATTACTAAAGAATGTGATATTTGCAGAAATAGGACCTTGAATTCAACAAAAATACTTCGTTTTAATCACAAGAATAATCATAAAATCTAACATAAATCTTCTTGAATGTTGAATTTAAATCTTAAAGCCAATAAAGAAGTTCCATGGAAAAATGTCGCAATCATTTCGAAGCCATGCCACCCAAACATTTTGATTTTGATTAGTGAAATTTCTAGTTTATAAAATCATAAAAAAATACAAAGAAAAGTGATTTCTCTAAGAGCTGAACCTTTTTTCGATAATAATCATTAGTACGAAACAAATATTTAGTGTTTCTAGGCGTGGTGAACATCGCCATATTGTACGAGTATTTATATAGTTTCAGTTGGTATCCAGGGAATTTCCAAAGCTATGAGGCAAGCATCTAAGATTAAGAACCAACCTGTAATTTTGCCGTGCAACTTAGAAGGCTTGTTGGCGTTTAAATTACTCCAGAGTATTTGGACTTTTTTGTGGGCATTTCTTGTATTTTTAAAAGAACCCGCATCAAATCAACATTATCGTGGTTGTTAATTATTTGCAGAAATTTAACACTTAGTGCCAATTCCGCAATTCGTTTGATTCTGTGCCTGAAATACTAATTCAATTGATGTGGGTTCGGATATCCAGGCGATTTGCGTCTACCATGTAAATAAGTGTCAAAAAGATATTGGCAGTGCCCTGTAGTAAACGAATAAATGCATTTATCCTGCCGGGGGCGTAACAACCATTTTTTGTGCATCAAAAATCATCTATTTCAGCATCAAAAATAGCACCTTCATACATATTAATACGACACACGTCACCATCTAAACTATCGTTAGCACATCTGCTTTATGCCCAAAAATAAACCACTATAACATCTTAAACCGTCATTAAAAGTACATTGTGGCCCGAAATAGCCTCCCAAATAATAGAAACAGCCGTAAACAATCATTAGAAACATAAAACAGCACCCAACAAGTGGAATCAGTAAAAATTAATTTGCTTTTCTTGTAGCAACTATAAAAGTGGGTCTGATTCGTCAGCCTACCACCGCCCGAGAGAGAAAAAATAGATTCGATTCCAATTTATTTTAGGCCTCCATTCATCCTATCTGATCGTGTCAGCTTTTCCATGCTTGTTTCCATATTTATCGATCACGTGTAGGTACTACAAATTTTCATACGATCTAAATAAGGAACAAAATATTTCCAAATACCTTTAGTTTATGATTTAATCCGAAAATAGATACTATTTCCATAAATTTTAAAACCAGCTGCATATATTTGTGCCCAGCTCAGGCTGAGCTTAACTAATGTTTCACCACTATCTGCACGCGAACTTTTTCACATTACCATTACGAAATTTGTTATATTTTACGCCTAGAACTAAGGATTTGTGTTTGTCATTTGCTTTATTAGACCCTTTACACTCACAACTTTTACTATCCTGCCAAACTATACATTTCCAGTAGAAAGATTGATTCACGATCTTTGTTGCACTCATAGTAATTTTCACTGCACATATTTTAACTACACTAGAAGAATTGATAACGTTTCACAGTCCTTTAAGGACCTCACTAGCATAGGTCTAGCCGAATAAGACGGTTCTCACATTGTGTTTGTATCGCAACACTAGGAAAAGGGCACTTTTACCATTATCCTATTTGGTAACATATCAAGGCCGCCGGCAGTCACTACGTCTGATATTTATTAGCATTCACCACTAACGTCATCGTTCCGTGCTATATTTTTGTGGCCATCGTGACCATCATCATCCGCGTTGGCAGTGTGGACTGGATACAGTTTAAACATAATCAAATTATGCAATGCAAATGAAAATCCTTTGTGGTCGTTTTAAACTACCTATCGATATTCGGCACATTTCAGCAGTTTTGCAGCTATTTGATCCTTGCAGACCGGCAGTAGAGATCACTTTTATATTAAATGGAACATTTGACTCCTCGCACATAGACTTGTGGTCCGCATTGAATTCAATACCCGATCAAGACCATAGAACGTAGAAAATCCTCCAAACTTTAATGTACTGATTCGCGTGAAAAAAAAAACAAGAGAAGAAAACGTAAAAACTGAAGATTTTCAAATTTTTCGGAATAATCAACTTAAAAACTGTTCTTTAACGTGCAAAGTACCGCGTACTCGTACTATCAAACACCCACCGACCAATCCGTTCGCCCGCAAAAATGTCAAAAAACCCTAACAATTCATCCAACGCACATGGATTTTCCTCGCGACTAACTATCAATCCCGAAAATATCCCCCAAAATCCTTGAAGCTCCAAATCCTATCCTCACTCACGGAATTAACTCAACACACACCAAAAAACCGTTACGTGTGCGAGCACGCGGAAAAACAAATGAAAACTGCTACCAGGCCTATA
Source organism: Oxycera nigricornis (assembly GCA_963942545.1). Taxonomy (NCBI): domain Eukaryota; kingdom Metazoa; phylum Arthropoda; class Insecta; order Diptera; family Stratiomyidae; genus Oxycera; species Oxycera nigricornis. Next base: position 97,390,683 of record OZ012662.1, read on the forward strand.
TTCTGCACTTTCAAGTCCGTGGGCCCAGCATGATTCGTGGAAATTCCACCAGGCAGCGTGGTGCAGTTCCGATACACATAGCCCGGAAAAACTATCTGTATGCAGAATTCCGAGCAAGCAAGCGAGCGAGCGACTCCAACACCGTTTGCGACAATTTGTAACGGCGTCGTGACGATGACGATAACGACATCCGGCGGGAAAAATCACAGACATACTGCATCGATGGTATCCTTCAGCAGCTCTTTGCTCGTCCGGTCGCGCTCCCGAAGAGAAAACCCCGCAAAGGATGGCCGACAAACTCCAGATGGATATTCTTGAAAATGCATGTTGTCCTGTGTGCGAGGAAGCCTTGCAAGGAGAGCTCGGCTGGCGCTGATTTGATGCAGCAAAGAGAAAGCATGCACACAGATAGCTCGGCCGCTGGAAAATTCCAACGGATCATCTGTGAAAACTCACGCACGCGTAGAACATTTGTTTACAAGCATTTGTTTTGAAGAAAAACGTGGACATCGTGTGCACGGGCGGTAAAATCGGCATTTCAATGAGAAGCGTCGAGGATATCCAGTGAAAGATTGTTTCCACATAAATATACTCACTTACCAGGGTAAGATAAAAAGTTTTCGGCCTGACAATGAAAGACTGTGACTTTCAGTTAAAAAAATCCTTCCTGACTTCAACACACTTGGTCCAGAGTTTCTCCAGTATCAGTATTCCAACTCAGAAGTGATGGTCTGGAAGGTTGTGAAAATGTTCATCTACGGCCCTTCTTGCTTGAATGCGAAACGCTTCCCGGAAACAAATTTCTACAAGTTTGGGAACATATGGAAGTTTGATGGTGCTAAATCAAGAAAAAAAGGGTGGATAGCTGAGCGAATCGTACCCTAAATCCAGCAGTTTTGCCATCGCCAACGCACTCTTAAGTGCAGGTGTGTTGTCCTGGTGAAAAAAGATTTGTTCTTCTTCCAACCAGGCTTCTTCTCGTGAGTTTTGGCGTCCACCTTGTCAAGAAGGTTAGAGTAATATTCGTCTGTCATTTTTCTGCCTTTTCAAAGGTAACCAATTAACAGGATCCATGACCTTTCCGACAGATGCGATCAACTTCGCTTTCTTTGACGCTCAGCCACCGGCTTCCACCCACTGCTTGGACAACTGTTTCGTTTTTGGCGTGTAGTAGTGGATCCATGTCTCATCTATGGTGGGAAATTGCTACACAAAATTTGTCGGAATTGGTCCAAAGATTGCTGCAACAATCGTTTGCACATTGATCGCCATTCAGCAAATGCGGCACTCATCTTGCGCAGAGCTTTCGCATCTCTAATTCAGTGTGCAAGATGTTTTGCACCCTTTCTCCCGATATCCTCATAGCCTCAACTATCTCACTCATCTTCACTCGCCTATCATCTATCTCGATATCATGCACTTTTTCCATGGTTTCCAATATGGTTGAGGTTTTAGGACCGCTTTGCACGTAGGCCATCCTCGAGGGATGTGCGATCACGTTTAAATTCAGCTGCCCACTTTTTAATGGATGACATAGAAGGAATAGACTCTCTGTAAACTTTTCTCAACTTTGGATAAATTTGGAATTAATCCATCCGAAACGAAGAATTTTATGACCGTACGATATTCAAGTTCATCCATTTTAACGAAAATCTAGCAAGACTTCAACTGCACAAATTCGTGTAAGAGACCAGGTAGAAACTTGTCATACGATCTACTGAGACGTGCACTCAGTCAGGAAACAAATGTTTCTGTGGAAACTTTTAATTCCTTTGCAATAACGAAATAACGTGAATTGCTCGTTTGAAGTACTTTATTTAAATTTACAATATATTGAATCTAAATCGAATATCACGGATGATCGAAAAAGGCGTGTGGTCGCGATGGCTGCCGTTGATCGAGAGAATATTTATATTTCATGTCATTACGCTATTCGCATTGCTAATTTTGTCTACCAGATGTGCTGACGTCGCTACATAGTCGCCACATTTCGCTGATCGGAGCACCATCTCTGTGTCAGGCCGAGAACTTTTCATTTTACCCTCGTAGTTCCATATGCGTCAGACATTTAAGAAAAAAGTTAGGGAACCCTAATTGTCGTTTTCTATCGAGAAGTATATCAGTAGCATATGATCATGCTGGCTTCTGATGAGGATAAGATCCTGATGAGCATGCCATCGATTTTCAAACCAAGAAAACTGCAATCTATTTATTTTATACATTTATTCGATCACATTGACCGCATATGCAACACGACAATGGCGTGGGTTATCCCTGCTGCGGTCCCTTACAAAGTAAGTGGAACTTCGAATGGTACCTGCTGCATTTTCTTTCGCAACTACTTCACAACGTTGATTCATTGGTCGGCAAGGCACCTTCAATGGCCAGCAATTACACAATTAACTTTTCCACCACACCAACAATTACCACAAGCTACTTAGTTAGCTATCCTAATTTAAAAGCGAACAGATTCGACCAATATCCTATTGTCACTTGATAATTAAACGACTTTTCGCATCTCGGCGTCCATCCAGAGGAAGTTTGCCATGAGAATTTCAGGAAACTTAAACTTTTATGGGTACTTTGGCAAAAGTTGCAATTGGTCAACGGAGCCAATAGGTTTCGGATTGTACGGCCTGTCCTGGACTAGACGTCCAGGGCAACGCGGGCAGATATGTATACACAAGAAAAAACAGACAAGAGAAAATTACAAGGATGCCAAGCGTTTTGTGGTGCTCCTTACCATTTTTCTCCCAATGCCTGTGTGTCGGTGTGAATGTGGAATGAGCTGGCTGATAAGGCGAATTAAATCGGGCCATTAAACTTATTCATTGGAAAATCGATAGCCTCCGAAGCATATTAAATTCGGATGCAGCATCTGCAATAGTCATGAAAGTTAACTAAATGCTACCGCCACTATTGAAAGCGCAGCCAAAGGTTCGGCTTACCAAAATTTCAGCATTGGAAGGAGCCGGCCGTAGTTTTTTGGGGGCCAAACCAGTACAGCAATTGCAACCGCAAACAGTTTTCGATGCCAAAAATGTTGCACGATGTGAGAGCGTATCGAAGTGAAATGTTTCCTTGGGGGCCATACACACTATTCATAGAAATTGCAGATGGTACTGAAGTGGCGGGTGAATGGGCTCGAGTAGTTAAAGGATACTCCCGGAGAGCCTATCCCGCCCAAAGCTGGATCGAAAGTTGGAGACTTTTGCCTCCTGCCACTTGAGATTCGCTACCGTAGCCATAGTGCTAGTAACTTTCTTTGTAATCAGCAGTTGAGGCGAACTCATTGCTTTCGTCGAAGAGCGTATTGTTCCAACTTTTCAAATCCCGAACGATGGTTAGTTTCGCAAGCAACAAGCCTCTCGAGGACGCTGGCCAGCAGAACATGTAAAATCACTCGGATTTGCCCACATTTACAGTACTAGCATGCAGTCAGCGAAGCGCAAAGCACATTAAAGGACTTTTGCAGGACCAATGGCTACCAAGTAGCACTGCTATAAAATAGCAAACTAGAGTAATGCAGGCATTACCGCCTGGAATATTAAAATGAAAAACTTGCCTTGTAATGTTCGATTACATGGGTCAATTTCGCGGAGGACCCTGATGAAAATGTCATCCAGTTTTAATGATTATTATTGTGGAATTTAATTAGTTAAGTTGATACGGTCCGACGGTCGTAAAAGCTACTGTTCGATACTTTCGTCATGCTGGCGTGGTGCCTGTCAGCGACCCGAGAACTAGCCGTCTAGTCCTGGTCCAGGTCCTAATGGTTGCACCACAAAAGAGAGAAAACTGCGGATGTCCAACTTAAGTCGTAAAAATGTTATTTTTAGAGCAAAGGGATAATAGAGGTGCATAGTGGAGTGGCCTTATTTTGACTAGGTAGCTCATAGCAATGGTTGGTTGTACAAGGTAAACCAGCATCGCTAGTAAATGATACTCGTGTGGGCAGAAGTTTGATAAAGTGGCTGTAATCGGGCTGTGAGCTTTCCGCAAAAACGTAAATTATTTTCGGTTACGTTTTCGATACGATGCCTGGCGTGCAGAATACGGTCTTGTGCTGATATGTAGGCTTGGCTTCAGCCATAATGATGATTTATTCACACGAGCCTCCTGTTAGGCGTTTTAATCATATCATGGAGTTAGCTTCGGTGTTTGAGAATTTCCTACAGCGTTCATGCCAAGAAAAATTCGGCATGTAGAACTGCTAATATGAAAGCTGTCCAAGAACGAATGCATGAGTCTGCTAAGCCATTTGCAATAGTATGTACTTAAGCGTATTATGAAACAAACCAATATCTACATTATTTGAGAAAAATTTATGTTAAATTGTCGAATGATTTTGACTAAAATAAAGTGTAAAAGCAAATTCAAATTTCTTTCAAGACCATCATTCATTTGACAGCCTTGATACCAGTGTCATGGATTAGTACCAACGCACTCTTTTTCCAATCGGTCATTAAAATTTGCGATAAAAAATTCCAGATATTTCGATTAATTAAATATGCGAAAGTATTCATTCCCCAAAACATGCTTATAGTCCCTGTATCTGACTGGCTGCCTTCTGAATCCTCGAAAAAATTCTGCAGTGGGCCCTACCCCTATATCTTATATTGAATGTATAGCGTAGCAATTTGGTGGAGACTCAATAGCTTGAATACTATCAATCACGTCATATACCTTAAAAAAATCTCTAAGAGGAGGGCATTGTATTAATATTTAATTTAAATATCTAGTTCTATGAAATTATTTCATTGCATAGAATGCTTTTTATTATCCACTAAATGGAAAATCAAACAAAATAAAGTACATAATTCAATTTTTAAACAAATAAAACATTTGCTTGATGAAAATGATACAAACTGACCAGTAACAATCACACCCTTAATTTTTTTTTGCAAGTTCGTCACTTGTACAAGCAATTTCATCTATTATTTTAATTTTCCAAATACATGTTTAGGAACAGATACTTCTTACAGCTTATAACTATTAAATCACTTAAAAGAGCCTGACAGATAGTTCCTTAGTGTTTCTTTAACATAAATTATTGAAGAGAGTAGGAAGTAATATTATGCAATACCGTAAATGCACATGATATACGAGATGTGATCAAAAAGTAAGAAGCCTTTGTATTTTTTTTCAAAAAATATTTATTTATTCACCAATACTTATGTAGTCCTTTTGAAAATAATCCCCCTCAGAAATAATACACTTGTGCCATCGTTTTTTCCAATCCTCGAAGTACTTCTGATAAGAACTTGTTGGTATAGCCTTGAGCATTTCCAGCGATGCAGTCTTTATCTCCTCAATCGTTGCAAATCTGCATCCTTTCATGGGTCTCTTCAGTTTTGTGAACAGAAAAGGTCCCAGGGGGCCAAATCAAGTGAATATGGTGGCTGATGTGCTGTTTCTGGCCAAAAAATTACTCACAAGCAACGATGTGTGAGCAGGTGCATTATCGTGATGCAAAATCCATGAATTATTTTATCTAAAATTTCGGGGTTTTTTCGTATTGCTTCACCCAAACAACGCAAAATTTGAAGTTAATACTCCTTTTTAATCGTCCGATTTTGTGGTGAGAGCTCTTGTTGCACTACGCAATAATAATCAAAGAAAACAGTGAGCAGAACCATGACATTTAATCGAACTTGGGGTGCTTTTTTCGGTCTTGGCTTTTTTGGGGACTTCCATATGGACGATTGGAATTTTGGTTTGTCGTCACAACCATATTCTCATGATTCATCACCAGTTATGACCCTTTTAAGCATATCAGGATGATAATTGACGTCATTGAGCTCCTGAGCGATGCTCATGCGATGATTCTTCTGGTCAAAATTAAGCAGTTTTGGAACAAAGTTCGCTGAAACACATCTCATGCCCAAAACATCCCTTAAAATTCCTTGGCACGTACCAAACTAGAAGCCAACATCATCCACGATTTTGCAACACCATTTTCTTCACTTTTTCAACGTTTTCATCAGTTGTTGACGTGCTGGGACGTTCAGGATAAGCTTCAAGATTATCATCTCCTCGGCCTACCTTAAAGAACTTATACCACTTATAAACACTTTTTTTACTTAAAGAACGCTAACCGTACGCCATTGTCAACATTTCAAATGTTTTGCAGTCGTTGATTGCATTTTTTACATACAATTTGATGCAAATTCTTTGACCCAATTTTTCGCCGAACACGAAAAATACTTTTAACCTTTTTGCCTCTCACACACACAAACAAAAATGTTATGTAGGTGAAATTGTGAGCATATTCTTTGGAAAAATATACCAACATAAGAAAATAAAAATAGGGAAATCGATTGTGAATATCCCGCGAAATTCAAAAAGTCAAACACTTAACATAAGGAAAACTTATTCATAAATTGAATAAATCAAAGTTACATATTGAAAATGTTTTGTCAAAGCAAATGATCTCGTATTAAAAGTGGTAAAAAATGAAGAAAAAATTACATTCTGACCTTGCAAAACTTTTTTAAAAAAGGCAGTTTAACAATTAATAAAACAAGTAAATACAAAAATGGACATAAAATAGGCAGAAATGTGTCACATCATTAACCCGGGAAATACAAACACCATTATCATCAAATAAGCCAATCATTTCTTGCAGCCTTCACTTTCATCATGCTGAAAAATTCATTTGCTAACTGAAAAATCAGGTCAATCCACTTCTATCATCATCGCATTCAAGTCGGTTTGTAAGCAATTAAAATTTTCCTGATTTTCATAGAAAACAGCAAAAAAAATCTCTGAATACTATTCTAGCAGCCTAAAATCCAATTTATCTTCCGTGGATATGAACGTTCAAATTTATCTTGTTCATTCAGCTTCCATTTTACTACAGATTTATGTTTTTTTTATTCCGTTTCGATTGTTTATTATCTTATCCAGACAAAAAGTGTTTTTCATCGTTACTCCGCCAAGCGTCCAGTAAAAAAAATTCTCTTGTTTTATAATTTGTTTACTTAATCCGAACGAAATGACTTTTTAATTTGTCTTCCGTTGAATTCCTTCGGATGTGTGGCTTGAAAAAAAGTTATTACTTTCGTTTGGATTTCTGGGTCACAGAAATTATTGGGATGAAGTAATTAAAAAAATTTAAAGGACCTATGTTTAGTTGAGTTGAGTTTTTTTTTGCCTTTAGGAATGCGTGAGAAGCTTTTAGATTGAAGACGATTGTGTTGGCTGTTCGTGATTACATGATGACGAAATTAATGCGATTTATGTCATAGTAAAAAAATAATCAATCAATCATATATAGGGTTTAAGTCGTGTCTTTTCGAACTAAAATACTAGCAATAAATATCAAAGGAAAAAATTGTTATTTGAGTATGACCGAAATATCTTGATCTTGATTCAAATTAAAAATCTTGGTTTAAACGTGAGCAAAAAGAATGTCATTCTAATTTTTAATCGCGGACAGTATCATCATTAATTCATCATTACTCATTTGTAATTTCACTACGTCCCTTTGGAATAAAATTCCTCCAATTGTAGAGATCTTAAATCTCAACCATACTAATAATGCCCAACGTGCCGTAAGCAATTACATATCCTGCATACGGAAATGAGAGCCCACACAAGTTGCGGAATATCCCGAGCAACATGCACACGAGCATTTCAAAGCAAAGAATCCAATAAATTATGTTCAAAGAACACATTCTTTCAACCATTGCCTTTGACCGCGTGCGACACTAAGACAATGCACACAAAAGGCATTGAGCCCAAAATAGACAAGTGCGTATGAGCATTGGAATAAAGATAATGATGTTGCACATGTAAGTTCATTTCACTTGTTTTAAATTGCAACCACATGTGCAATATTGAGTATTGTATAGTGCTATGCTGAATAGACTTAAGATCATTTTTTGTAAGTAAAATATTGTATATAAACGACAAAATAATAAAGAAACGAACAGAAGTAGAACTGACTTCATAGAGCGACATAACGCTGCTCTGTTCCTTAAAACGAACACTGGTCTTTTTTATTTCTCACCCTATTACGGCTGATTTGTCTTCGACAAATAACGCCTTTGTACTTGCGGAACCAAGGCCGCTGAGAAAATATACTTGGTAGGTATTTTTGCGCTTCCTGCTGAAAATGCATTTTTACTAATAGTGCATTCGCGAACCCCTTTCTTTTATTTCCCTCTCAAACTTTATGTGGCTCTACGACCAACACTACATGGCGATCCTGCAACCAATTGAACGATCCTGCAACCAATTGAACGATCCTGCAATCAATCAAACGGCCCTACAATGATGAAGACGCGACAAGATGAACGCAGCAGAGCTAGAAGTCATCAACAGGAAATTTGATGAGCTGTTTGCCTTATGCGCAGCAAACACTGCCAATAACCCTGTGACGACCCAAAAAGGCACGGAAGGGTATGATCCACGGAATCCTGCGATCAACAAGGAGGAAATATTATCAAAGAAACCAGGCCCACAACCAATCACGATTGAGCAGTATAAAAGCCGAAACCATCAAAGCTACGCTCCAAGGCCTATTAAACCAGCAGATACGAAGAAGAAGAGGACCAGAGGAGGAAAAGCTTTCAAACAAAGGAAACACCTGAAGGAGCTATACGTTCAACTCAGCATCGAGTCAAGTGCTGACAATATACAAAAAATTAGGAAGGATATCCACGAACAACGGAAAAATGCTAGGCGACACAAAAATTAAAAAGAAAAAATATTTAAAAAAAAAAAAAAAAATGTATTCAAGGTAGCAAATAAGACTGAAGCATTGTAGAATAATAATATATATCATGAGCTAGATGTCTGCATTATTTAACTTAAAGAATATTTCATCAAACTTAAAAAAGACACCAAATAGAAATTATACACATAAATTTCTCATCAAAACTCTCCTTGCAATCGAAGATTTAAGAGTTCAATTCAAAGAGGAACTACAGAATAATAAACAACCAGAAGCTGAGCAACTCTCTGATAAGCTAAAATTCAAAGAGATTTTTGAGGCAATACAATCAAGCATTAAAGAAAAAATGACTGATGATACAGTACCCACATTAGATAACACTTTAAACATGGATATCTTCAATTTTCTAAAAGTAATTCCCGAATTTGCCAACAAATTCAATGATCTACACAGATTCCTAAACGTTGTCGAAATAATTGAAAAATCAGTCCCAGCACATCAAAAGAAAGACTTTATAACCCTTATAATCAATACCAAATTGAACGGTTCTACACGAACAAAATTAAGCCCTTTACCATCCTCCGACAACTTTGATTCACTAAAAACGAATCTTCAACACATTTTTAGACCCACAAAATCTGCTTCGTGTATATTGACTATGATTACAGATATTCAACAAGGAACTAATGAATCAGTTACTAAATTTGCAGAACGATTAGATGAATTATTAGCTGAACTAACGTTAACACAAATAAGTGATATCGGTGAACAAGGTCGGGACACGATATCAAAAACAAATGATATTCTTGCCTTGAACAGTTTTAAGAAAGGTCTACGCAATAAATATATTATACAGACTTTAGAAGCTAGTAGAATCTCAAAATACAGAGAAGCAATTTCGTTAGCCGAAAATTCAGAAATGAGCATAAAGGAAAATAGATCAATAATGCAAAATGGAGAAATATACCATTTCTCATCTAATAGATACCCCAGAAATAATAGAGGTAATTTTCATAATAATAGCTATAATCGTCAAAATAATAACATTAACAATAGATATAATAACAATAACAGATATAGTAACAACTATAGGAACCCCAATCCTAGATACGATAATAACAATATTAACAATACCAATAACAGTGGTAGGAATTACAATCAAAATAGAATTAACTATAACAATAGGAACAACAATATTAATAGAAATAATAGTAACCGTGCATATTCTCAACCAACAAACAGAAATCCTACAAACCGAAATTATAATCGACAGGGAAACTAATTAGCCCCAGATACCACACAAATGGTCCAAAATATGGTCACTCGGGGAATAAAAACGCAAAACTAGGGAATGTCGAAACATTTAACAGTGAAGGAACTACAAATTATGTCCATATTAAAACAAATAATAAGAAACTAACATTTTTAATAGATACTGGAGCGGATATCTCCATATGCAAATTATCGGCCACATCAGGAATACAAGAAATTAACTCAGAAGAACATTGCAAACTCACGGGCATAACTAAAGAACAAGTTGGTACTATAGGGACAACAATTTTAAATTTTAAAATAAATAACGATTCACTACAGCACAAGGTACACGTAGTAAACGATGATTTTCCACTATTAACAGATGGAATACTTGGACGAGATTTCTTTAAAAAACATTACGTTAAAATCGACTATGAAACTTATACTATTTCTCTTAATGTAAACAGTTCTGAACATATTATCCCATTGCAAACTGAACTTTTTCAAATCAAAATACCCCCTAGAACAGAAATCATTCAACAAATAAATATTAACGTAGAAGAAGACAGTCTAATCTGCGCTGAACAAATTAACGAAAACATATTTATTGGCAACACGATTATCCCTTTCAAAGGAATTAAACACGTTAAAATTTTAAATACTTCAGATAAAGAACAATCTATAAACACTTCTGATCTAAAATTCAAAACAAAACCTTTGTCCAAATTTTTCATTTACAATCAAAAGCAAACTTCATATAAAACTCAGAATAAACTAAAGAGATGGGAAAAAGTAAGGAAGCTAATAAAAATAAAAACAACAGATACACATGTAAAAGATACTTTGGAAAAAATTTGTGAACAATTTCAAGACATTTTTTACCTAGATAATGAAAAACTTACGTCCAATAATTTCTATAAACAAACACTTCATACAACCGACAACACTCCAGTTTACGTGAAGAATTATAGATTACCACATACGAGTTATAAAGAAATCAACAAACAAGTACATGACTTATTAGAAAAAGACATAATAGAACATTCTATCAGTCCACATAACTCACCACTTCTAATAGTACCAAAAAAGAGTGAAAATGATTCCAAACAATGGAGATTAGTAGTTGACTACAGACAACTTAACAAAAAGTTGGTAAGCGACAAATTTCCATTAACTCGTTTAGAAGACGTTCTAGATAGAATGGGAAGAGCAAAATATTTCTCAAGTCTAGATATGACAAGCTCATTCCACCAAATAGAACTAAACGATGAATCAAAAGCGCTAACTGCATTTTCGACCAACAATGGTCATTACCAATTTAAGAGATTACCATTCGGACTCAAGATCTCATCCAACAGCTTTCAGCGGATGTTAACCATCGCACTTTCAGGCCTTGATGCCAATGCATTTTTGTACGTAGACGATATAATTGTCTTCGGATGTTCATTACAACACCATAACGACAATCTGATTAAAGTATTCGAACGTTTACGTAAGTACAATTTAAAACTGAACCCAAACAAATGCAATTTGATGGAAAATGAAGTTGTTTACTTAGGACACTTAATCACGTCCAAAGGTATCACAGCCGATCCAGAGAAATGCAAAGCAGTTCACGATTACCCTACACCCAAAAATGCAGACGAAACGAAAAGATTTGTAGCATTCTGCAATTACTACAGACGCTTCGTAAAAGATTTCGCAGCAATAGCAAAACCACTCAATGAGTTATCGAAAAAGAATAAGCCTTTCGAATGGACTCAAGATTGTCAAAAAGCATTTGAAACACTTAAAAATACTATTACCGAGAGCCCAATATTGCAATACCCAAATTTCGATAGAGAATTCATTCTCACAACTGATGCATCTGACTATGCGTTAGGAGCTATTCTATCACAAGGTGAAATAGGCAAAGATTTACCTATATCGTATGCAAGCCGTTCACTGAATATACATGAGATAAACAAGCCAATAATCGAAAAAGAATTATTAGCTATTCATTGGGGAATCAACCATTTTCGACCATATTTATACGGGAGGAAATTTACAGTCATTACAGACCATCGCCCACTAGTTTCTCTCTTTACGCACAAAAACCCTTCGTCAAAATTGACAAGAATCAGAATAGATTTGATGGACTATGATTTCGAAATTATTTTCAAACAAGGTAGAATAAATACCAATGCAGATGCTTTATCAAGAATAAAGTTAGACTCACAACAGCTACAAGATATGATACCAAAAAATATAAACATTGTGACAAGAAGTAAAGCGAAAGAAAAGGAAGAAAACGCTACAAAAGTATCGGAAGTAAGCAAAAAACGGAAGAAACAAAACTCTATTACCATTAATGAGTCTGATCAACCCTACATGTGGAATGGAACTTCTGTATCCGACGTTAGAAACTTACCAATTCTAGAATTCCGAATATTAAAAGATAATATACGACGCGCGATTAATAATAATAATTTGCCACGAATTGAAATTATAGATAAAAGGCGGATATATGTAGAATGCAGCGATAATCCTCACCGAGACTTAGGTCAGGAACTGGAGAAACTCATTAACAAACTACATAATAACAATATAAGCAAGGTAGCTTTACGCAATGATGATGAAATATTCAAATATATGAAGAAGAATGAATTGATGAAATTATATAACAAAGTGCACAAAGAAAATATAAGTAAAAGGCAAATGAGAATTGAGGTAATTATTTATGAACCGCCCAAAGAAGTGAAACAAGTAACTGATCAACTAAGGTTAATTAGTGAACATCACAATAATAGTCACACAGGTATCAGACGAACGATAGCGAAATTAAAACAAAGATATGTATGGAAGAATATGAACAAAATGACCAAGAATTATGTAAGAAACTGTGAAATCTGCCAAAAGAACAAGATTGTCCGACATACTAAAGAAAAATTTGTAATAACCGATACCCCTAATAAATGTTTCGAAACAATTGAAATTGACACTGTAGGACCACTTAGAATATCAAACGGATTTAGATATATATTAACTGCGCAATGCGAACTAAGCAAATATATAATAGCAATACCTATAACTACAAAAGAAGCTGAACAAGTAGCTAAAGCTATAGTAGAAAATATAATATTAAGATATGGACATTTCCAACAACTCAAAACCGATCAAGGTACAGAATACAATAACGAACTTTTAAAATCTATTTGCAAATTTTTAGACATTGAACACACGATGTCAACACCTTACCATCATGAAACCATAGGTTCATTAGAACGTAATCACAGAGTACTCAACGAGTATCTGCAATCATTCTGTCAAGATCACGAATGGCACAAATGGATACCCTATTATGTATTCGCATATAACACTACGCCACATACTGATACTAATTACACACCATTTGAATTAGTACATGGTTATTTAGCACCCTTACCTAATACCACAGATTTAAATAAAAAACCAACCATATATGATTATGATAACTATCTATCAGAATTGAAAATACGTCTTTATAACGCTCAACAGACAGCTAGAAGATTGTTAATTGAAGCAAAACATCATAGAAAATATAAGAAAGAATTAAATACAAATGAATTAGAACTAGAAATAGGTGATGAAGTCTATGTAAAAAATGAAAACAAAAAAAAACATGAATCACCATACAACGGACCATATATTGTATTAGAAAAACAAGGTGTAAACTCGTTAATATCAATAGACAATAAGGAAAAACTAATACACAACAATAGACTTAAGAAGAAACTGTAGATAAGAATAAGAAGCACATTATCAAAACAATAAATACTTTAATGTTATGCACCAATAGATTATATATCAAACAAATATTTTTAAATTGTACATAAACATCAATAGACCTAGAACAACAACAATGTAATATCAGCAAGCATTGAAATACCCAATTATCATTTTACGAAAATTTCTTATATTCTTCAAATACAATAAATTTTCTTTTCTAAAGGACGGAGGTGTAGAGATCTTAAATCTCAACCATACTAATAATGCCCAACGTGCCGTAAGCAATTACATATCCTGCATACGGAAATGAGAGCCCACACAAGTTGCGGAATATCCCGAGCAACATGCACACGAGCATTTCAAAGCAAAGAATCCAATAAATTATGTTCAAAGAACACATTCTTTCAACCATTGCCTTTGACCGCGTGCGACACTAAGACAATGCACACAAAAGGCATTGAGCCCAAAATAGACAAGTGCGTATGAGCATTGGAATAAAGATAATGATGTTGCACATGTAAGTTCATTTCACTTGTTTTAAATTGCAACCACATGTGCAATATTGAGTATTGTATAGTGCTATGCTGAATAGACTTAAGATCATTTTTTGTAAGTAAAATATTGTATATAAACGACAAAATAATAAAGAAACGAACAGAAGTAGAACTGACTTCATAGAGCGACATAACGCTGCTCTGTTCCTTAAAACGAACACTGGTCTTTTTTATTTCTCACCCTATTACGGCTGATTTGTCTTCGACAAATAACGCCTTTGTACTTGCGGAACCAAGGCCGCTGAGAAAATATACTTGGTAGGTATTTTTGCGCTTCCTGCTGAAAATGCATTTTTACTAATAGTGCATTCGCGAACCCCTTTCTTTTATTTCCCTCTCAAACTTTATGTGGCTCTACGACCAACACTACACAATTATCTTTCACACTTTATTATGCAAGTCCTTTTGAATAATAATGATGATAACAATATTCTTGCAGGATAAAATTGCGTGCGCAAGATACGGCACAGGTATGTATCTGGCGCTACAATTTAAATATTTTCTTATATCTTAATTATCTCCCTAAGATAATTTCGCCACTTTGAAGAGAAGGGTAGTTTTCTTTATATCGATCTAACTGAAACTGCTGGTTTTATTTAAACGAATCATAAAATATGAGGGGAAAATTGAGAGTTAAACGTAATCAATTGTTAGAGCTTACGAGGTTGAACAGTGAGTCAACAGTATTAAAAACTTTTAAGCTTACTTTTGTGTGTTTGTCAATTTAATCGATTTATTTCCATTTAAAAATATTTTATGCTGAAATTGACTGAAGTACGTTTATCATCACGTATGATAACAATGAACTTTAAAACTCGCTGATTTGTGGTTGTCTCTGTAGGATGTTTTACTTGATCAATGGCTGTGGAATATTACAATTCTATTCGATTTTCTGTTGCTAAAATATTTTTATTTCAAGCAATTTCGAATGGCTTTTCATTCAATCTTGAATTTGAAACTATATACAGGATTCTTTGTTTCATTTTTTCTTCGTAAAAAATTCTAACCAAAAGTATTGTGGTTGGGAAGATTGTTTGGAATATTTGTATCATCAAAGAGATTGAAGTTCATTTCCGAAAGTGTTATATCGCACAGCGTAGTCGTGTAGTTTTTGTCAATGTCCAATTTGTTCAAAATTTCATAAGACGATACCCCAAGCAAACCCCCTCCCTTCTCTTGAAATTCCATCAACCTTGTGCTCCGCTATCAGCATGTAGCTATACAATTGTCTGCACGAAACGGGGTGGGACAAAGCTGCTGCAGCACGATATGCGAATGATCCCACAGTGTAACCTTGACATTCCTATAAGATGGGTCAAATAATCGCTGAATATAGCAGCCACGTAGGGCTAGTTTGGCAGACTCAGCGGTGGCGTAAATGGGGGATGGAGGGGGTGGTCCGCCTCGGGTACCAAGCACCAAGGAGAGACAACGACAAATCACTTGTACATCCAAAGAAGGTGCACAAAATCTCCCTTTAAAGACATCTCAATAAATAACTATCTACACTTAGAAGTACCTAGGAATCATTTCTAGGTTTTTTCCCTATAGCTGAAAAGACTGCAGTTGATCTTGCTAAAAATATCCTTACACAGCTGGAGATAATTTAGACATATATCTACGTCG
The DNA here is from genome assembly GCA_963942545.1 of Oxycera nigricornis. NCBI lineage: Eukaryota > Metazoa > Arthropoda > Insecta > Diptera > Stratiomyidae > Oxycera > Oxycera nigricornis. The sequence continues at coordinate 97,406,544 of OZ012662.1, forward strand.
GGTCCAGGGATATGATAATGCTGCAACCATGGCAGGAATTCATGGTGACGTACAAGTAAAAATCAAAGAAAGCAATTCGAAAGCGTTGTTTACGCCTTGTGCTAATAATTCGCTTCAGGGGAAACACTACTCTAGGATTTTCAAAAAATCGATTTATTTTATTGGCTTAAATTGTACTTTAGGGTCATAAAAATGATATGTTGGTAGTTTTATAGCGTGGAAACATTTCTTAAGGGGCTAACTGAGCGACTTTGCTGCACCGCGTCCCAGAGCCCCGCGTACCCTGTCGGTGAATCACGCGCGAGTGGGCGCAGCTGCTCCGATATATCTCTCGGGGTAATAAGTAGATGTCGCTCATAAGACGCTTATGTTTTTGACTACTAAACAGCTACAAAAACTTTAAACGCGTTTTCCTCAAAATCACTTTTTTCAAGATTACCGGTAAGATTATTTTGGAACGGATGCATGGATCCATTTGAAATTTTGACAATAACTTTGAAATACCAAAATCTAGCGAATTACGTAAGAATTTTTTGATTAATTGTTTATTTTTAATTTTTTCAACAATTTCCGGCTAAATTTTTTGTCAAAAATCGTTGTCCTTTTCAAAACAGCGCCATTTTGTTAAAAATTAGATTTAAAAAAATTTCCAACATACTTCACTAGCTATTAGCAAGCACTTCAAGAAAAAAATAATTTTTTGTTCTAGGAGCGACCGTTCGAGAGAAAAGTTAACGGTAACTTTTTAAAGGTGAATCACACAACAGCTGAATACGGGGTCCTGTGGCCGCCATTTTGAAAAATAATTTGAACTTTTCGAGTTATACAATATACTACCATAAGCGGGTTTGGTGTTTTTAATTTATTTACTTACGAAAAATCATGAAAAAAGGAAGTCTCTAGAGTAGTGTTACCCCTTAATCTATGTGAAGTGCACTCATTTGGGAGCGTTACTTCAAGTTTAACTTTTTTTCGAAACTGTAGAAAGAGTTTACACGTTCTTTTCATCATCCACACATTGGTGGGAAATATTAATGCCCGTAAACGACTATCAGAAACAAAATGGAGTGCTCATCATGGCGCTGTTAAACCATTGAAGAATAATTTTAAGAAGCTTGTATCAATACTCGAAAAGATGTGTGATCCCAGCACCAGCAGAAAAAACGTCGAAACAAGGAAAGCAGCATCAACACACGTACCAGTTTTGTGTGACTTCAGTTTTCTATGCTATCTTTCCTTTTGGTGTGAAGTCCTAGAAGAAGTTAATCAGACACAAAAGTATATAAAAACATCTGGGATATCATTGGAAAAGTGTATAATAAAAATTACAGCTCTTAAAAAATTTCTTCAAAGTCAACGCAACCAAATTGTGGAAAAGGCTATTTGCTACGCAATTAAAAAATGTGAGGACTTAGACATTCCGATTGAAGGAAAAAAACGAAGGAGGAGATTTTGAAAACGAATGCCTGGCGAAATGGCCCGAGATGCTGGACTTTCATTACCACAGGAGCTGCAAGAGCAATGTTAGAATGTCACGATAGATTTTACAAAAAACTAGACCATCGTTGCAGGGGCAATGGATTTTATTCTGGTCACATTTAGTGTTATCCAGCCTAAAACGCTGGTAACATCACCAGAAAAAGATCTTTAAATTTACGATGACTTTTCAGCAAAGGACATCGTGTTGGAGATCTTACGATTGAAGCGCCATTTGGAAGCCGCCAACATTTCTGCCCAAGAAGCGGTTGAATGAACTACATTGGAGCTTCTCAGATTCATTGTGAAATGGGGCTATTCTGAGTCTGTTCCAAATATAGCGCTATGTCTTCAATTTTTTTGACAATTTGTTTTTCGGTGGCTTCACGTGAAAGAAGCTTTTTAAAGTTATAATTCATAAAATTATTTTGTTTTTTTTTCTCGATTTTATCAATTGAAAGGGACAGGGAAGTCAATTTTGATAATGTGATCCAATATTTTAATAAAATAAAGTCTCGTAAGCATGTTTAGTATTTTGTGTTTTATTTTAAGTAGGGGTGCTCAATACAAAACCGCCCGAGGTGCCAATCTACCCTACGCCGCCACTGTGCAGACTTGGTTTCAACGGCACTGAAGTGGGGCGATGAAAGGTGAAGCTCGCTTTTGAGGCATGAGTCATGACTATTTTTGCGCTGTTTTTTGCAATATTTCAACATAAAAAAGTAACGCGTCATCTTGTCCTTTAGTTATAGTATCCAATTGTAATATTGATAAGATATTTGAATGTTTCAGACGAGCAGATTGAAATTCAACAATCATGAACTTTCAGAAAGCTGGCAGTGGCGTAATATCTACATTTTTCAACCTAGACCTATTGGAATTGTCGGTTTCCTATTCGTAGCCTCAAGGATGATCTGTATTAAGAGTATGCTTTGCCTATTGGAAGCTCCACAGACTTCAATCAATTTCTGAAGGTGGAGAAACTTCAGAGCACGATGGATCCATTTCATATATTATAAAAAACGAAAAAGTGATCTGCCGTATGAGCAGAATTGATAATTCCAGTACTGGTAATATCGTGATTGCGGCATGCACGATAATAGTATCTATGTAGCTTATGTGTTTCCGTGCATGTATTTTGTGCAAACTTTAAGGACTAACACTTGAATTTGTGAGACCAGTGAGGTGAAAGTTTTGTTGATTTCGTATTTCATCGCGTCTCTATTCTCCAAAACTGCCCTATAAATACAAGTGCAGCTTTATTAATTTCATTTTTGGATGTATTTTTTGTTTACTTTACACAATAACAGCAGCTAATGTTGACGGCTACGTATCATCACCCCAGTAGCAAGGACAACCAATAATTGTATGGGCTATTTCACTTCAGATGTTAACAACTGCCTGGCTTGGAGGGTGGTTGAAACTTGTGGCATGGTATTTGATTAGCATTAATTGATTTTGAACTATACTTCCTCGGAATCAAGGTTTGCCCTAAATCATTTCAGTTAGTACCTACCAAACACACCTGCCATCAAATCAATAACACAGCCTTGGATCACACACCCTAACAATAGCTAACTTGCAATTTGTTCTTTAATTAAAATGCCGCAATATTCAGTCATCTACCTTTATTACACCTGACCTTGCGTCAGTTATTCAAAGCTAAACTATCACAGAATGGCGCATATGTACATGCAAAAGCAGCCAGTGAACAATAGACATACGAAGGAAATCAAGGGGAACTTTGAAAATTGCTCGCATAACGAAATCAACCCTTTCCAATCAATTAAAGGCCACCCAGTATTGACCTAGATTAGGTAGACATTTTCAAAGTTGAAGTCCAAGTGCCTCGCTATAAGTACTGGATTTTTCCTTTGGCTTTTCTTCTACACCTCGCCACATAATACTTGGGTAATTAGTATCCTGGACCGAGTCCTCGAAAGTAGACCTAATAGTAGATCAATTATTGTATACGACCGACTAGAGCAAGGACACTTGGAATTGTCCTTAACTCAATTGGCAAATTGGCCTAATCTATATAATATCATCCATATGGTTTTCATCGAATGCGATTCTTGGGACTGGTTCGGATGAGGTTTGTTTTTCATGTGGGGCAGTAGTGATGGCTATGGAGAATTCGTACGAATTTCAATGCATGGATTTTCAGCATGTTCTAGTTTCAGTGGACGACACGAAACCCCGATTTGGTTTGGGGCTTTGATGGCAACTAATTGGAGATAAGACAATGTTCCATTAGAATTTATAGCAACACATGTAGCAAGCAAGGATTTGATATTGACTGCGAACGGGACGCTTGTATCTTGATGTGTTTATCGGATTTATACTAGTGTTTATCTTCGAATTGTTGAGATAAACTTGGAGAAGTTGTTTACTTCTTTGCAGTGTTTGAATAGAAGCTCGAAGGTGAACAGTGAAATCGACTACATACGAGGCATCCCGCGGAGTGCGACTCTTGATGTCTACACGGCCAACTTGCTAGCTAGATGATAATGATAATAACAATACATAATGATAATACCTTATGTGAGTAAGCGAAATGCCAATAAACCTAATATTTTTTCAATTCTCTATAGATATTAGTTTTATTGTTTTGATTTGAGTATTTTTTCACAATTATAAAATATCTATGAACTATATTTTTGCAAATTTATCGAACAAATCTTTTTAAATAAATTGTTACGTTCGCCACGCAGCGTGGTCGATCCACAAACCCATAAGGGCAAAATATGGGACTGTCCTGCCCTTGAAGACCCCAAACCACCGTGCGGGCAAACGCTTCCGATTGTAAATGGTATACGCGGGTCGCCACTTCACACAAGGCGTATTGGAAGAATTAATTGCAATAAATAAGGAATAAATTTATCTAGATTAAGGTATGGAATTATATAAACATGAAATAGATTTGCTTAGGACATTGATATATGCATGTAAATATAGAGAAGATATGGAATGATATACATATGCATTGGACTAGACAGATAAGTAGGAAGTAAGGTTATTATGGAGAGGTTGTTCCTGATCGTGTACGCGAAGGCTGCGTAATTTAAAGTATCATCATTAGCAAAATCAATTCCATGGGATAGTTGTTTTGATTATACATATATCTCTGATACGGTCGTATGATAAAACATGCCGGACTCGCCGTCTGCGTGGCAACGTCACTGATACCAATCTACACTGCGGTCCTCCATTACCAGCGGCACAATGTGTCTGCCCGAGGGCCGCACACACACAAGCAGCAGCCACAGTATCCTCCCCCCAGGTGCAACGCAGTGGCCAATCGCACAAAGATTAAATCGCCAGCTCACGTGCGTCGACAATTGGCACGAAACCGGTCCAAAGCTAGGAAAGCTTCAACGAGGTCAGCAAACTCGACTGGCCGTTAACCGCCGATGCAGCGCAAACGGGATCGGAGGATCCCATAATTATCGCCGAGAGAACAGCTGAAGGCCCTGTTCGGTGTGGTTGAGACCCAAGGGAGGGCACGTTGGTGTACGGGGTTCAGCGGCGAAAGTCTTTTGAGTTGGCGGAATCGGGTTCTTAATTGAGAAGATTTGGAGAAACGACGCGGCATCTTACGCGTGCACAGCTACAGCGAAGAGTGGAAACGGCGAGCAGTGGAGGCAATCAGGAAGCAGCCACCTGAATAGGTTAAGGAAAATTGTAAGTAGAAATAAGTATAGATAGGAGAATTAGCTAGGATTTAACAAATGAAATAGTGCATTTAATTAAATTTGGCTTATTTATGTGAAGTGACGAAGAGAACGTCGCATCGGCTCCTTGCTTTTGATTCACTTTTTGAAATTCCCTATTCGGCCGGTTTGGTTTTGGATCGTCGCGAATCCTGTTCTAGTTTCCGGATGCGCAGACAGGGCAGTCCCGGCGCAGAAACGAGTGGCGCCCTTTTTAGAAAGAAATATTCCTGCACCACTCTTGGCGGGTTTAAGCCGGGTGGGATTGCCCAAATAATGGCCAGGATCAGCAGATCGGTGTAAAATTGAACATTATGGTAATTATAGGTGTCACAAAATCCACAAATATGTATATTTTTTCAGTCTTGCATATCAGATCATATATATGTACGTTATTCCTCTTCGATTGATACCACAATAAAGTCCATACAATTTTTTGTTCTCGAGATAACGTGCGATAAATAAATGGACACGTTTATACTTACTTACACCCATACATACTTATTATGATTCTAAAGATCTTGAAGTCCTCAGCGTACTGTAGGCAAGGAGACTGAGCAAAACGTGGCAAATCATCCACAAATAGTGAAAATAGAAAGGACCCCAAATTAGAAGTTTGGGGAGCACCTGACAAAAAAAGGATTCACTGAAAAAGGCGCCCTATATCGATTTGGAAGAGAAAGAGTCTAAAAACTTGTCAAGTGCATATTCAGTCATCAATTTATTGTCTTTCAAAATTTTGCCAGCCATTCAAGGTCAGACTCTTAAATGGCAAACCCAAGGAGTAGCTAAAACTGTTTCGAATAAGCCTTGGAAAATTCGTCTTATTTCTGGTGTTAGTCAAACTAATAACCAAGTTCGATGATGATCACATGAAAGAAATTTCAGCGTATCATTTATGTAGATCCTTCTAGAGTTTACAATGGTTACATCGCAAAATTATAATTCTAAAAAATTGCTTAAATTTTTAACTCACATCTATTGAATTTGATTGTCTTCTCTGCAAAATTTAGACTTTCGACTACTTAAATGAATTTTCCTTTCGCGCGTTTTATAATAATAGCGTACGAGCTCTTTCCACTGCCGACTACTATATACATTCAACAATAAAAACGACGACTTTACCAGTCATTTTGTTATCCTTGCACTTCCAACTGACAAACAAATGGCTGAAAAGTTCAAAGGATCTTTTATCTGACGTTCTTTCACCTGTTTCAACGGTTCACTCACCTACAAACTATCATAGTGTGTCTAATGACATTTGTTTTACGCATTCAGATTTCAGACAGTTGTTTTGGGGGCGTCGAAACAACTAAAAGCCGCATCTTTCATTCATCCACGCGTATTTTGTCATAGCGATAGTGAACAACAGAATCCGGAAGTGATGCGTTTGTATAGATTCAAATGTATCTTAACTGGCCTTGCCTCATTCGCTTTCGGTTTGTCTTCGTGATGCAGAATGATTTGTACGCCTTAGCTTAATTGAAGCGGCTCTCCTGGCACGAATGTATTTTGGGGATCACTTGGAAATTCGAGTTGGTCACTAGCTCCACATACTATGCATCTACCTTGTCGAAGACAAATGGGAATTTGCTTTTAAATCAACACTTTTAAATGAGTACCATTCGAAAGCTATTTTAAGTGTATTCAGTTTGGTTTTCAAAAACGCTCCACGCAAATGGTATTACTCAGAAAACAGTTTGTAGGTCATGCACTTGTCATGCTATGAGTAATCTAAAGTGCGGCTACATACATCTAAAGTCTATTTATTTTCCTACGGATGTGACGCCACGCCTTCATATCTAGGCTCCTTTAAATAAGATCTGTTTTGATAGTCTTGTACTTTCATCAAGAACCACGATTTGCAAAATCATATTTGTCCACATTTTTTTATAGCTTATTTTCAAACAACATCCTTTTTTCCCCAGTTCGAAGCGAAGCGTTCGGCCACTTTGATTGAGACAAACTGCTTAAAATTGCATATTTCAGTGCATAATACCTTGGGCTCTATGCCAACCTAAGTTCAAAATAATAATCTAATCTGCATTTCAACTCCTTGGTATTCAGCATGTTTGTCTCTCCTGGCCATTCATGTCTCTATCTATTACGATTGGAAGCGATAGTGTGGAGATGGCTTATCCTCATATCCTGGTCCATCCACCACAATCGCTTTTCCACGGCACAACGTGAATGGATGCACTCTCTTGGTAGACGGGCACTGTACACTATCTCTACTTGTGCTGGTCTCTAAGATAAAAGTTGAATTATTGATTGAACCAATTATCCTGTCGCTTTGGGGATTTTTGGCAACAAACTTCTCAACTGCCGATATTACACACATATCGTAGATACTTGTATAAGTTCAGACAGGCGGAAACGCCATGCAGATATGGTGCCGTCCAAAATCGAAATGAATTTATTTTTGTGGGTTTAATAAACCGAATTTAATCAAAAATGAGAAGTCTATCGAAAAGTTTTTAGGGGTTTTTTCGGGTAGTTGTGCTGAAATCTGTATTCAAACTGATGTTGCAGCAGTGAAAAGCCATGCCATCGAAGCTATGAAGGAACAGGTAAATATGAAGGAAGCATTTAAAAAGTGTATCTGGATATCATCCTTCAATAAAAACTTTGGAATTTGAAGTGAAAATATGTTTAGAAAAATATATGTACCATTTGTTGTTTGTACCATTTGCTGTCATTGCCCAGCACCTGAAGAGGATGCCATCCAACACGCCGAAACCACATTTCCTACTGAAATTAATTAGGAACCAGCTTATAATCTGGAACAAAAAAGAACCTCCATTAATGTGCATTAAATAGTGTTAGCAGAGTTGCGAACCAAAATTGCACACTAGAAGACAATGTTGTTGACTAGGGTAGGAGGTTCTAACACATGTTATAAAATAGCAAACGTAGGCATATATACGAACCCATTGACGGTCGTTATAATGCGCAGATTTAAATTATATATAGTTGAAATATAACGAGCTTAATCCATCAACAAGCCAGCCGTGGTCGTGCTGTCTCGTGACGGATGGCAAATGACAGCACCTGAAGAGGATGCCATCCGACACGCCGAAACCACACTTCCTACTAAAAATAATAATCAATGGTTTTTATCTACTGGAAACTTTAAACGCGTTTTTCTCAAAGTACTTTTTCAACTTCCGTACAAAATATATCAAAAATTATTGAACCGATCCGGCTTAAATTTATACCACATCTACTAAAGAGTCTTATGTATTAGTTGAAACTACATTTTTTTGTAATTTCGCAGAAAGAATTTGTTTATTAATGTTTAAAACGCGACTTTTTTGAAAAATAATCGATTTTTTTTGTTTAACCTAAAATTAGTGGCTATGCTAGTTTATCGGCCAAAAAAATTGGTGTTTTCCACGAATTTCTTTTAGCAATCTATGTTAGATATTGTTTTGAATCTTTTTGGGTTTAATAAATACACTATTGAAATATACAAAAAAAGTTATTAATTTTACTATTTATATATATATATATATATATATATATATATATATATATATATATATATATATATATATATATGTGTGTGTGTGTGTGTGTGTGTAATGCAGTCATCTATACAGACATACAAAAAAAACCGTGTGCAGTATCCCAGTATTTTTGCAGGAACGGAACATCTGAAACACAAAAACAAAAATGATTTTTATTCGGTAGGCTGCTGGCTATCGTCTGAACTAGAATTATAATTTTTGGAGCAAACATAACAAAATGGCGGCTGTTTGAACAAATGGAATCGAAAAATACCCTTTTTTCTAGATTTTTCTTTGTAAAAAATAGAAAAAATGCAAAATCATATGCAAACAGACTAATATATCTGTATTTATATATTATAACATATGCTGCGTGTATATACTAAGCATAGAGTCGAAAAGAGATGCGGAGCATTTGAGCGTATTATACGCGTTATAAGCACATACACGCGAAAAAGTATACTTAGAAGGCTCGGATCATTCTACAATTTCAACACGATATTTTCAAAGGTATTTACTTTCGAAAAATGAAAAAAAATCGATTTTTTGAAGTGCATAAACTAGCATAGCCCCTTAATGTAAAAATTACATTTTTTTATATATTTTATTGGTCAACCTATGAACAGTAGATCTCATTTACATATTTTTCTTTTTCTGAATGTTGCAGGATCTCCGAAAATCGCGTTAAGTTGTACGAGGCATTTTTTGAGGTGTTTTTTTTTTCATTCATTCGCATCGACACCATTTTGTGTTGAAAAATTATAAAATAATATATAAATAATTATTTTCAAGTACTTTGAGACATGTACTTTAAAGATTTCTTGTTTGAAATCTTCTGAATAAACAACATATATTTTTTAAATCAATCAGAAATTAGCATATTTTTTAAATTTCACATGTATTTCTACCCTTAACCTAAATAAGCATTGTTTCTTTATGGTTCGTAGCTGTAAAACCATTTGTCAAGTGTATTTAAGCTCAAAACACTGAAATCTACATGCTTTTCAAAGAAGACATAAAATATTCACCTTTAAAATATGCTAGATCAAATTTCATTACCAGCTAGTTTAACAAAAACTTATAAATGCCACTGAAACTCCTATTTTAGATTTTATTCTTTCAGCCAAACATGTGATCTACATCTATAAATGATTGACCCATAAATATTTTTCAGTTTTTCATGGCAGCATAAATTATTTTTATTACTTGCGCATCAAATTCCTTTTCATACGTTTTAGAAGCAAATTCTAAAAACAAGAAGCATGTTCAGCATCTTTAAATTTTCTTTTGATTTAAACGCTATAAATTGTGCACCGATGTTCCTTTCTCGTAATTATAGTAGAACACGAAAACTTACTCTGCTATTCGTGATTTCCACGGTAAGTTTTATGGACAATATAAGTGCCATGCTTTCCTTATTGTTAGTCTCGTATGTGGTCGCTTTGAAGATTTTCCAGTGATCGCAACGAACGATTAATTCATATATAAAATAAAGCTAAATTATGCGAGACATCTTAGCGTATTGCACAATGTTAACCAAAGCCTTAAAATGCATGTTCACTAATATCAATTTGTTTTACATCAACTAAAACATTTCTTTTATTTTTAAATATTTTTTTTTTGATGTTTTCTCGACGAATTGCTTCTACCGTCTTCAAACAAATCTTATTCTTTCGCAACTTGTTCTCAATAACATAAACATGCTTGACACTCTCACAACAGATAATTTCAAGGCAATTTTTTAAAAAGTCGCTCATGCTGCCCCATTCACCTCAACAAATTTCAACACACCGTGGATTAAAAGCCCTCTGCAATATCAAGTTTCTGTGCTAGAATGTTAATCTAGCGAAATACACCCCAGTAAAAAGATACATATTTCGCTGCACAACAATTTGTGTTCATCACACACAGATCCGCTCCGAATGTTTTGCGCGTTTTTGTTGAATGGATATTTATTTTTCCTGGATTTTTTTCTGAGACAGAAATAGATGTGAACTTATATATCCATAAAGCTGCCAGGCGAGATTATGTTCATGCATTTATTTATTATGAAAGAGAAATGAACACAAGCGCCGATGCATTTTGTTTCTAATTTTAAAAGTGCTTAGAAAGGAAGTCGAGGTTATCAGCTGCATGCGGAAAATTAATATTTGGATTCATATCGGTGGAATCTAGTAGTAAATGATTACGGTTGAGTTATTTCAAATACTAAATGCATAGAGGGCATAATTTCTCGGATAATGTCAAGGATTGTGGCGCAAGGTACATTCTGACTGATTCATTTGCAGACACCGTGAATCTAGATATAAGATATGTTCAGTGAGTATTAGACCAAGGCGATTCTGTTTTCAGTTGGCCGTCGAGAGGGGGCACGCTGATTTTTGCAGGAAAAGTTGTGGAATAACTCGTATAACAATAATTGACCTATCCTTCCTCTCAAAAAAGTCGGAAACATTAAAAAAAATTGAAATGTTTAAAAAAAAATAAAAAAATCGTGTTTCTCCTGCTTGTCTCACCCCTGAGTTTAAAACGGTTCATTCCAGAGCAAAGTTGAACGAAAATAAAAGTGGCGTGATAAAATTTTATGCAAGATAGGACTGGTTTAAAATTCTAAAACATTTAACCCTTGCCGCAAAATAACAATAATGAAAACAAAAACCGTTTCATTTTTTTACCATTTTTAATAAACTTAGAATCTTCATAATTCGCTTAGAAAATCTTTTTTATTAAAAATAGAATAAAACAGCACACAAATTTTCATCAAAATCGAATCAGTAGATTTCACATAACAGCTTCTTTTAAAAAAATTATAGAACTATGTTCATTAGTTCCTGAGATAATATTTAAACAACATTTGTTCAAACAAGTTAAGGAAAAAAAATCTTTTTTCAATTAATTTTTTTGCCATATATTAATAAAAATAAGAATGCATAATAAGGTAACTTTATATTGCTTAATATTCTTTGTATTATTAAACTTAAAATTATTATTTGTTTAATGTGAAAATCATAATTTTTAACAATTTTATTTTGTTTATTCTTATAAGCGTGCTTTCTTGCGCTGTGGAATGGAAATATTTTCTGTTTCTTGGACAGTAATTTTCAACTTCAAGATGAAGATGAAGCTGAGAAAATGTTTTTTATTACTTTTTTTTAAATTCGTTCCAAATGCCCGTCACCTTTGACCGGCTGTATCTCAGGAACTAATGAACATAATTCAATAAATTTTTATTAAAAAGAAGCGTATTTTAAAGTTCTTTCTCACATATTTTTTTGAATTTAATTTAAATTAATGATTACCATGATATTCAATTAGTTTATTAGCAAAAAAATGTTTATAATTTCAAAAAAATCCTGGAGCCGCCTTAATAATTTGGTTTCGGTTTGTTAAAATGTATTCAATGCGTGAAATGCTCTTCTATATGTTAAAAAAAGTGACTTGTAATATTTAAATAAAATGAATTTTTTTCCACAAATTTTGATTATATGTGAACTCTACTGATTTGATTTTGATGGAATTTGTGTGCTGTTTTATTCTATTATAAAGATTTTTTAGGTGAACTATGACAGTCCTAAGTTTATTTAAAATGGTAAAAAAATTGAATAAGAAACGGTTTTCTCCCATTTTTGTTTTAATTATTGCTATTTTGCGGCAAGGGTTAATTTTTTTAGAATTTTAAACCAATCCTTTCTTGTAAAAAATTTTATCACGCAACTTTTACTTTCACGCAACTTTGCTCTGGAATGAACTATTTTAAAGTTAGAAGTGAGACAAGCAGAAAAAACACGTTTTTTTAAAAATTTTAAACATTCCAATTTTTTTTAAATTCTCCCGACTTTTTTTAGAAGGAGCATTGATCAATTATTGTTATACGACTTATTTCCCAACTTTTCCTGCAAAAATCAGCGTGCCCCACTCGACGGCCAAATGTACTCGTTTTTCTACAGATTCACCCTGTTCTATATATGATTTGCGTCGTACAGCGGTTACATCTTAAGCTAGCTTTGTTATCATCTAAATAATTAACCGCATCCTGTTTGCCACTGCTATTCAGACATAGTGAAGCTGGATTTTATGGACGTAGGCAGTAAGCTGGAAATTGTTTTTAGACAAGGGCAAGAACTACTAGTGTGTACTCACAGTCACCAAGTATTCTCTGTAGTATAGTTCTCCAAACGTTTCAGGGGCATTTCGAGAAATTTTCCGAAACCGAAAATCAACAATGAAGCTCTCACATAAACGAATTACAATTTAAATCTTAATGATATTCCGTTTTCTCGTAATGAACTGCAAACACGGACTACTTTTTCCATTTTCCCGTCATTTTTCTCTCAGTAAACACACTTTTAGAAGCATATTTAGTGCAAACTCATATTCAATTAGTTCTTGGTACATTTTGGAACAAAGAAAGAAAATATTCTAACTTAAGGGGGAACACCACTGATTTTCAAGAAATCAAATTTTTTTTTGTTGCTCTGAAGTATACCTTATCATCATAAAAATCATGTACCAAAGTTTCATATAGTGGAAAACTCTGTAAGTGTTCGAAATTTTAAATTAGCGCGGCGCCTCTCACTGCTCTTTCGGAGCGCAATCCGCGCGTATCCCCGCACGTTTCCCCGAGCGCTGTTGGTATTGAAATTTAGAACAATTTTAAATATAAATCTTTCAAAACTGTACACGTTCTCTGTTAGTTGCACGTTAGCAGAAAACGCTGAAGTACGTATTTTGCAGACTAAAGGTATATCAAATTTATTAATGATTTTTCTATAACTTAAACTTTAAACGCGTTTTTCTCGGAACAACGTTTTTCAAACTGGCCGGACTCCTTTCTCAAACAATTTTTGTTTGATTTACTTGAAATTTTTACAATACGTTCGTCTGCATGGAAGTACGTAGGATTTTTTAATGTTGCATATTTCAATTGTTATTAACAATTTTCGAGCATTTTTTTGCGTTTTTTTAGAGGTTTTTTTCAAAATGACGCCATTTTGTCAAAAATCAATTTAAAACAAAAATAATACGTACTTATCTGGCTGTAATTATCCTTTATCGGCAATTATGCGTTTGATAACCATAACCTTAACATTTCAGGAGAAAACGGTCCGGCCGCAAAGCCATGAAAAAATAAGGCGTTTCTGGATAAATGCTAGGGAGCCACCATTTTGTTTTTTAAAGTTCTGAAAAAATTCAAAGAGGATGTCAAATACTTGTACAATATAGATCTTTTTACCAAATTTCGATAGGTTGTTTGGTTTTTGAGAAACAAAATCCCAAAAAATGACTTTTTTTACTTCTAGAGTGGTGTTCCCCCTTAAGGATTGCTCTTAAATAACACATCCCTCAAATGCATCTTAAAACCATATGGCCATTCTCACCACCCTTCCGTTAAAGGGGGAAATAAGGGTTAGACGGTTCAAAAAATCGATTTTTTTTATTTCATAAATGTTAGTAAAACTATTGAAAAATATGTTCCCAAAATTTTAAATGAAAATTCCGACTCGTTCTGTTGTTATAAGCCATTAAAGTGAGGAGCTCTCCTTCGGGCCCCGAGCGCTACTAATTTCTTCAAACGCGTTTTTCTCAAAACGACTTTTTATAAACTTGCGTACATGTTAGTTTGAAATTTTAACAACCAATCGCTTTGTAAATTGGCAGTTACTTTTTCATATTATTGCGCTCTATATGAACCTAAAATTGGAATATTATCATTATTTAAAATATTTTTTTTGCAAAAAAGTTGTTAAAAATGACAAAAAAATCATGCTGTTTTGTTTTGAACCCTGCTAAAAATTCAGTTTTCTATTTTTTTGATAATATTTAGGTTCATATAGAAGAGAGACATATAATAAAAGTAAATTCCAATCTCGTTTGATTTCAGATGAGAATTGCAGCTTCCAAAATGTACGCAAAATGCTGAGTCTGATTGTGACCTGAAATATTGAATTGCTAAAATCATCGGTGTTTTTCAAGGAAATTCTTCAAAAAATTTTAAAGTATAGTTTAAAATATATGTTCAAAATATTCTCAAAGTTTCAATAAACTATATTCATTTTTTATACTATAAAACAATTCATGAAAATCATTGAGAAAACGCTGTCCTAACCCTATTTCCCCCCTTAAATAATAACTACTATAAATAACGACCTACAGCTACTTCATTCTTCCGAAGCACTCGACTGCACTAATTATGAATTTTAATACTGCAGAAAATCCATTACGAGTGAATTACTTTCTGCACTAAATTCTGTTGGTTCTACGTCCATCTCTGCACATCTCTTATATACACGCCACACATATTCATTCATGTGGGACAAAAGAGCCCAACGATACAACACACATAGAATAACCGAAAGTCATTTCTCAACCTGATTGAAATTCTCGTATGCGGTGTTGCACTTCTACTTGGGCCCATAATTGAATTAAAAGGATTGTGCTCGGACTTGGATAGTAGGGATCTGCTTCGACCCGTCCGTGTATTTCACGTCGTACAGTTTCGAACAAGCAAAGGATATTTACACAACATCCCTCCGTTTTGGTTATAAAGGACACCACAGACGGACGCAACGGAATCAGTATGCTATTTATTTGCGTCATTCACTTGAGAGCAAGGAAGATATGTTGCACTGGTCACGGCTAAGATGAGGATACATCCTGTTCAGGTTTAGTAAGTTCTGGTCTGAGGAATTAGCGAAAAGGATTGAAGCGATTTGTTGTGAAGTGGATACGGTCGGTTAGTGAAGAAACTGGACAGGAAGTAAATTGAAGAAAATTTGTTTGTAAGATGGCTGTTTAAAGAAAAATAAGCATACTTATATGAAACAGGATTCTCATGGATATTTTTAAATTACGAGAAGATTATTATTAAAATATTATCTAGCACATACAGCAGGGCTTAGATATTGATAAATAGAGACGTCTTTCAGAGCAGAGCTTCTTTCTGTGCGCTTTCATTCATTCATTAGCATCTAATTGTTCTGAACAGCAAATCAAGACGTCCACATAATAACATTCTTCAATTAAATGATGAAACATCCTCAGGGAATATCAAAATCTTTCTTAAAATATCTTATTGATACCAACTCAATAGCAATTATTCCCCCCCCCCTTAGTACTCCTTTTCATTCATCTTTTAATATTGTATGAAATTGAGGAACGTCCTTCGCGCAAGTAAAAATTTATGATGAGTCTGTAGAAATACTCCTTCCAAACAGAGCTGAATCGATCTTGAAATCAAACGGGCTGCCAAGGAACTGTAACCATCACTTGAAAGTTAAAAATAGAGCACATCGTAAACTGATATTCCTTTGATGGGAACAAGGACTTTAAGAGGCGTTCGCTCTATATCTGAATCGGTACGATATCAACAATCTATCCCTTTTGCCTAGTCACACATAATCTTTAGATGATTATACCCCGGAAATCGCTTTAATTTTATGCAGGAGAGAAAACATGATGACACACTTTGGTCCATAGAAAAGTACATTATCATTGTTAGTCGTGAAAGGTTTGCGTACACATCCATCCCCTTGTTCAGGCGCATCTAAATCTTGCCGTGATGTATGTGGCGGAATAATCAAACTGTTCGTAGCAGGACTGTTTTCTTAGAAAATCCTCGTTTGTATCTTGCGAACGAGCCTAGAAAACACAAAACTTGCGAATTAAAGTGTAACAAAGTTTCCCCCGAAGCCTGTGATACGAGCATAGTACTACTTAGCCATAATTTGCAGAATGGCTCTTGTCGGGGGGTTCATCAACCCAGGACGAGACACAGTCCTGAAGTGTTTGAGGCTGGCAAAATGTGGATAGAAGGCATGCACATGGTACTAGCTTTAACGGCCAGGATAAAGCGGATCATCCGGGGTGCGTCATTTTGTCCGGGAAGGAAGTTCTATCTTTCTATTCTTCACCTATCATATGCAAAACTTGTGTACCATTGTTGCAGTTGTCAGGCGTAACGATTCTCATGATTTCTATTCTGTGGTGAGAGTCCAGGGCAAACTGTGCTTTCCCTTATCTTCCAATTTTCCAGTATTTTGTATAACAACCATTCTATTTTTTTTCTGAATGGAATCAAAGATTCGAAAGTGATGTCTGTTTTTGTTTACTGAAAAGATAACTCAACGTTCATGCTCGTTCAAAATATCGATTTAAAGTCAAAATGGAAGTGAGTCCGTATACAATTTTTACGAGGCAAAAGATAAGAGCGAAAAATGGTATCGATATCCTTCGAAACATCGCCCGATGACTTTTTGCGTTAATATACTCGTACATAGGAGTAACTTCGTCCCAATGGCATTCAAGTTCTACCTCAATTTTAATGCCAGCGAGCTTATTCGAGTAAAACTTCAGCCTTTCCTTTAAAAGGCAGGCAGATTGAAGCAATCTCTGCCATTATCCAAGCTTCCATGATACTCATCGAACTACTCAAATTTAAAAGGTAAAAATGATTGGAAAATATGTATAAATAACACCCGCCAGACTAGTTAAAATATGCTCAAATATCAATATTTTTGATATATTTTTTATAAAAGCAAAAAATCAATGAATTTATTTTCAAAACACCAGCTTAAACCTTACTCATTAAAAAATAACTATCCAGGTGGCAATGTTAGTTAGTTATAGTCTGTAAATCTCAAAATCGGTCGCTGCAAAGTTTTGACGATCGGAAAAATATATTTGAGGGGTCTTTTAGGTTACGATTTTCAAAAAAAAAATTTACCAATTTTTTCAATAGAAATTTGTATTTTGTACATATGTTAATTGATACTTTGGGTGTACAAAAATATTCTTTTTAGGTTTTTTTATTGTTTGTTTACCCATAACAACTTTTGGATGGATCATGAGAGGGGGGGGGGGGTAAAAACATGGCAAATTACCCTTTGTTTGCCTATGCCTATGGCAGGTACCGCAATGATTGTTTTTCATTAAAAAATAACAAATTGGTGGTCATTTTTTTAAACCTATTTTTGAGGGTGGAAAATTGAGTGAAAAACGAAAAATTTGATACCGATCATAATGATTCCGCTAGCGATTAAACAGTGATCGGTTGAGTATTTTTTTAAATCGTGTCCGCCAGCATAAGAAAAAATAATTCGCGAAAATCGCCTGGCCTGGGCCACACAAAATTCATTTCATTTTTTCATATAGCTCCTGACTAGCTTATTGTGCATCTCTTCGAGCTGTTCTGATTTTTCAAAAAATGTATCCTAAACGACCCCTTAAGTCTACGAAGCTTGTCTAAAAAACCAAAAGCTCACCCCATTTTTTTGCAAAATTGTTGAAAGTGCTCATCTTTGCTCTTGCGATTTTTTATAGAACTGAAAACTCCCTACAATAATTACCTGAACAATTGTTGTTGAATCGAATTTTGTTGTTGTTGTATCTATTACTGTTCTCGCAGCCGTAAGCAGTAAAAGGTCAACAATAATAATAAATAAATAAAATTTCTAAAACATTTCTAAACAAACTGCAAGGTGCGGCCCTTGAGGTCCACATGGTTAACTTCCCACGAATATTCTGCACGAATATTGAAAATATTATGATAATAATAATAATAAAAATATTGTCTAAGTGCGACCTTTGGGGCCCACATTACTAACTTCCCAGTGGGGTGAATAAAAATGCTATAATTTGTTTTTATAATTAACTACTATTTTTAATAATTGCTATTATTAAGCATTATTATTCTAAATTATTATAATTACTTTTATTATTTTTATCAATTTTTTATCCTACCATAACAGCTTTGGTAGTGGAAGATGTGTCCACCACCTGGTCGTCTTCTACCAAAGCCTCGGCAACCTCGCCTTCCTCCTCGTTCACCTTCTTGTTCTCGTCATTCTCCTTGTCCTTAACCTTTTCCTCCATCTCGACCCTGGAATCCACAACAATTATTGAGGATATTTAATTATTATTTACAATAATCATTCGTTATTAAGAATAATTGACCGTTACTGAATAGTTATAATTAACTTTATATTTACAATATCAAATTGTAACTAATAATAATTGATTTTTATCAACAATATTAAACTATATATACCAATATCCAATTATTAACTGCATTAGCGTCTCTAATCCCATTCTCTCAAACCTGAGAATACAAGTTTGGAATTTTATAAATTTATCTTGATTTTTTTTTCAAATTACATTTTTTACAAATTTGATCACAATTTTGCTAAAACACACAATAATAATAATATTACAATGAAGGTATTTGGGATCTGCACGAATTAATAGTGCATACCAACAGTTTAAAAATTAAGCAATTTTTTGACTTTTTCCAGTTTTTTCATCCTCAATAAAAAACGGCCGAACCGATTTTGCTGAAAACTCATTCAGTTTTAAGTTACATAATTACGCGTCGAAAAATTAAAAAGTTTTATTTGATGAGAACTTAAAACATCTGATTTCGAAAAACAATGATTGGCAGAAGTTTAAATTATATGGAAGAGATTTTTTTAAAAAAACCACGTCATTAGAGTAAGCGAAACTAGATAATATTATTTTTATCAACCTTTTTCCCGTTATATATATGAATGATGTATTGTTTTTGTATGAATACGTTTTGCAATCAGGAAAACTGTTTTTTTTTTTGTTTAATAAGATATCTTAACCTTCAAAATATTTTACTATTCAAAGCATTGATCACCACGAATGCAAATTTGATTGAAAAAGATATTTTTTTTTAAACTTTAAGCAGCTTTTTCATTAAAATTTACAAAATGGCACTGTGAAAATTATTGAAAGTCTGCTTAAATTATGCAAATATTTCAAACTTGTTCTTTAGAAAAAGAGACACCAGCTAATATTATTCCTATGAACCCTTTTTATACAGTGCCTCATATTTTTCTTTTCTTTTTTATTTGATTTTTTTTAGTCATGAAAAAAGTTTAAACGGGATTTTTCGAAAAAATTGTTACGAGTATATAAATTTTATAAACATTAATTAATGTGCTGTGCAAATCAGGTTAAAAATTGATTTATTTTTGAAAAAAACCTTAATTTTTTGCGCTTTTTTAAAATGGCTGTAAATTTTTTTCCAAAATTTGATAGAATCATACAAATGGTCATACACGTCGGGAAACATCTTAACAATTCAAACCCTATGTTTAATTTGCGCGATATAGTGCATGACAGAAATGACCTTGGAGGGGTCAAAACAAAAAACCACCCGACCGAAGTTTCTCAAAAACTAATTAGCTCTTAAGATTGCAACGAAGCTGATCGGACCTTGTTTATATGAGTTATGCTCGTAGAAAAAACTGTCCCCAAACGTACGTATATACGTACATACACACACATACATCATTCTTTCCAAAAACACTTTAAATGTCCCGTAAAGATCTCAAAACGTAACGATATGTTGAAAATTTCAATTTCGATTTTCGAGTCAACTACAAGAATTTCCCATATACTGGGAAATTACAAAGATTTAAACAACTTCGCAAAAAATTGGGAACAGATTTTCGTGTTTTGTACAAGTTTAGCCCACTAAAATAAAAATTCAATTTTTCGAAGGTTAAAACTTCGTTTTAAACGATTTTGAGATTATCACTTACCACTTATTCATTAAAGAAAAATAATTGATAACAACAGTAGTGCCCCATAGTAATTAACAAAAATTGCCAGCCAGCCTTTTTTTCAGAAATGATAGATTATTTACAATTAAGTAGTTCATTGTTTTTTTGCTAATTGTTTTACTAGTTTCGCAGACGTTACATGTTTTTTAACATATTTTCTAATCATTTTCACATTTTAAAGTTGTAGCGTTCAATGGGTAACATTGAAGGAAAATTTAAGTTATATACATATTTAAAATTAAGGTAATTTAAAAAATTTATAAAAATCTTTTACATCGCATAGTGTGCAAAAGTCAACAATCATAGATAATCACCAACCGCAATGTTATATGTGAAATTTACGAACGAAGCGACATCACCCAATGTAGTAGCATGAATGCGGGGAAACAAAAAACTAACAACGATGCATCGCGGCAAGTCATCTGCTGTTTATCCTGGCAAATAAGGATAACCGACAACATACAGCCATTGTGAGGAATTTCAATGAATATCTCAATGTTTGTGGCATTATGCTGTGATGGCAAGTGAAGTGATAAATTTGTTGCCACGTTTTTCTGTTAAATAAAATCAACATTGAGCGATTCACTGTCTTATTGATGTTTTGATGGTAGAATCATGTTAAAATTGTCACATTAGCAGATAGCTTACGTTTCGTCCTTTGAATTAATACCCAAATTTTGGGATTAGATCGCAATTTTGACGAGTATTAAATAGGTACTACTAACTAACTTCCTACCAAACATTGTTAAAAATCAACTATTCACCGAACTAGAATTGAACAAAACAGCACAATTCTTCCAACCACAAACAAAAGGAGAAAGCTTAAATAATCTTGGCCGTACTCGAAACGATGCCACAAATCAGATATTACCAATTACAAAGCTGAACAAAATGGTATGTTCGATGTACAAGAGCTTCCTTTCTTCTATTTTGGTTTTGATTATAAAATAGAAATCAATAATCGAAGAGGACGCTTCCAATTACCCCTCATTCTTCAGATTGCAATCAGCAAGAACAATGGATGAGGTCATTTAATATATCCACTATCTGCCGTCCGGCTCTCTTACCCACCCCCCATAGAACCTTGCACAAACAAGGCGCCTTCACGATGAAAAAGGATGAATCAGAGCGAGATACAACCGAATAGGAGTAGGCTAGTATTCTGCGAATATCGGTTTGAAGACCGATGAGGCGAATTCCATTCTTGTTTGGTCGAAAATAAAATATACTCCTGACCCCGTCGCCATCCTGGCCGTCTTCTACGGCTCACTACACCACAGCCGCTACTCAATGATCTGGTTCTTGCTTTTGCAGTTGATGATGATGATGACGGCAAATATCTGTATAGTTTTTTTTAGTCATAAACGCTAGGGCTGAACCTAAAGGATGAAAGTTTTCAATGGAAATGAATTCTTTTCTTATTGCCTCTTCGTTTTACCTTCTGATTCAATGTTTTGTCAGCGAAGAAACTCGATTTCCTATCGGATTATGAATGGTTTCAATGCTTATTTTTGCAGCCATTGATTCGAATATCATTCTCATTAGAAAATGAAAAAAACTATTCCAGGTATAATTAATCATAATAATAGATTGCTTTCAGAGACTAGAGTAGTTAGGGGTTATTACTTTTTTGAAAAATGGAACTGTTATGGTTGGTAATTACAAAAACGTTTTTAGCCTGCGTTTTATGATGCTTAATTAAAATGATTTTTTTTAAAAACAGATCCGCTAAATGAAAAGTGAAACGATTTATCTT
Organism: Oxycera nigricornis; assembly: GCA_963942545.1. Classification (NCBI taxonomy): domain Eukaryota; kingdom Metazoa; phylum Arthropoda; class Insecta; order Diptera; family Stratiomyidae; genus Oxycera; species Oxycera nigricornis. The sequence continues at coordinate 97,428,583 of OZ012662.1, forward strand.
TTAGAATATCCCACACTCTCAAAGATTTGGTAGTCACAAAGATCGATTAGTGAAAAACATGCTAAGCTGAAATTAGTGAATTGAATTACGAATGTAGGTAATCTGCTTTTAAAAAAACCAAAACCAAAACCTAAGGGATCAAGAAGAAAACCTATAAATCTACTTAGATAGTCTGAACCACTTACTCACTTAAACATCAAAAACTAATTACACTTAAAGCTTCTTAAGATATTAACGCTAATGAGTGGCGTAAAAAATAGACAACTTCAAAAAAAATTCTAAATGTTGTACGAGGTTCTTTTTTCTACATATAAAATTCCATGGACTCTGCCAACAATTAAGCTGGTAAATTGGTCCAAAATGAATACTTTTTTAAAATTTTCGTGGAGACTACAAAGAGGGCGGGCTGGGTTTATTTTTTCAACTCTCATTTTGGTCGTGAAGTCCAGATATATATATATATATATATATATTTGACACGATTTTGAAAATCTATTTGGCCGATTGGGCTGAAATTTCAAGAAATTATTGATTACATATACAGTTTTAATTCAAATTAGAATCAGTATTTCTTACAAATTTTTCACGCTTTTATAAATAACCTTAACTCCAAAAACAGGGTCAAAAATTGAAAAGTCAGCCATTTTGTTTGTTTTTTCCTACCCAAAATATTTAATTCTGATTCCGACCGTAGCTACTTATTTATATTTCAAAATGCCGTTGATTTTTTAACTTCCCAATATATGGGAAACTCTTGTAATCGCCTCGAAAATCGAAATTGAAATTTTCAACATAACTTTTTCTTTGTGTGTATGTACGTACGTACGTACGTGCGTTCGTGAACAATCTTTTCTACGAACATAACTCACGTAAACAAAATTATATTGACTTTGTTGCAATTTTAAGAGCTGATTAGTTTTTGGGAAACTTCGGTTGCGGGGTTTGCTGTTTTGACCCTTTGAAGGTCATTTCTGTCATGCGCTGTATCTCACGATTCAAACATAGGATTTCCATCGTTAATCTGCCAATCGACGCGTATTAACATTTATGTCATTTTGGTTAATTTTTTAAAAAAATTCTTGCAGCCGTTTTTTAATTTATTAAGTGCAAAAGATAAAGTTTTTTCATAAATAATATATTTTTAACCTGACGCATTTTTGTCATAGTTTTTAATTTATACAAAATATCCTTGAAGCCATTTTTTAATTTAATGAAAAAAATTGCGAAAAATTATGCTATTTTCCTAAAAAAATAAATTTTCAACCTGATTTGCACAACACAGTCATAAATTGTTATAAAATTTATAAATTCTTATCAGCTTTTGAAGAGAATCCAGCAATACCGCTTTCCATGATTACAAAAACAATTGAATAAAAAATTAAAAATCAATGTCATCATATAAAAAGTGTTCATACGAATGATATCACCTGATTACTCTTATTCTAAAGACATTGTTGTAAATTCAATCAAAGTTTTTTAATGTTTTTCAAGATCAACTGACAATAAAAAATAATTATTAGTCTCATTGATGTAAAATCGTAAAAAAATACAAATTCAGTGATTATGCCGAAGTCATAGCAATTTTGAACGAAACTATTCAAAATGGCCACCACGCGACAAAATCTCTTCAGTCAGCGTAGTAACAAAAACTGCATTCATTTTCGCTAGCGCTCTTTTGTCCTTCAAGCATCGATATGAAAATAACAAATAACATAAATGGTTTTGTAGCCTGCCCCCTTCCAATTGATCCGCGTGAATTTTCAATCAAACCAATCCACCCCAACATCCCCATCCACCAAAAGCCTTACGTAATCAATGGACGCTTCTGTTGATGATATGATTGATATTAACTCATTTCAATTACTGTTATGGGTACCTCTCATTATTATTATTTAAAGTATTATTTTCGGAAATATTTTTGTGTTTAATATTTTTAATATTTATGTATATATTACTGGAAAGTTGACCGTGCGACTTGTTATAAATTTTAAACACTCATTTTACACAATTTCAGTTGCAAAAAAGGGTAGGAAAATGGAAAAGCCCGCAATTTTGTGTTTTCTGGGAAATCTTCTAACTAAATAGCTTCGACTATGCAATCATAGGTATGATAGAAAATAACACTAAGTACTCATTCAGTAATGAATGAATCCTGTCAATAAAATAAATCAACTTCTGAAGACCATTTATTCACCAAGCTTTGTCGCCTGGCTCTATTATATTTTTATACTTCGTCACAGTATCTGCTAACGTGAAAAGAAACAGCTTAAATGAAAAGTTGATTAAGTGAATGACGAAAAAGTTTTTATCGCTTCTTCTTTACATGCTGGAGTCGAGTCTATCTCTCGTAGTAGAGACAATAAACTATAATTTTAATCCGTTAACCGAATGAACAAAAATATATTGCATATCTCCATGCTACCATACATACAGATGCATATGCACCGATATATAAAATGAACGAGTCATAATTTAGAAGCCCCCGAAATCCCGGAGAGAATAATGTGCCGCAGTGATTTATCGCTTTTTACTACTGCTTGAACTGTTGCTAATTGCAATTGGCACCGTTCCAATTTGTGCCCTCTGTGTTCTCTTATGAGACACATTTTGGAAGACTGCAGGACGAAAATTTGGCCCGCTTTTCCCATCGGAATACATTAACAGACATTCTTTCACGTACAATTTAATATGGAACTTTGGCTAGGATTTAATTTTAAGAAAATGAAAATCCTAGAGAAAAATGGGATAATCGTTTAATCCGACGCAAACTATCTAATCGTTCTGAAACTCACAGCCTACGAACGTAAAATAACATGATGGCTTCAACGTTTGTTACGACAGTAACAGTCGCTTTTTGTGCCTCGTCAAAATAAACTCCACAATTCCATCGTCACGAATTACTCCAATGTCAATCAAACATCATGTGATGGCAATTGAACTGATTTCCTACTTTTCCGTACTTTCAGGGTAATATTCTAAGGCCATATTTGCATGCGACCGGGATATAAAAGGCGACACCATTCCAACCCTCCAGGCCTACAAACGTAATTTAGTGATAGTTCACGAACATTTTGCAAGCTGCCGTCCTTATTTATTTGTGGTGCAGGTGAGCGGCACTAGCGCTCCGAATGCATAAAAAGGATCATAAGGCGAAATGAAGTAATTTGCTGAAATGATACTTCTAACATTTTATTTGCTTTTCAAGGGAATCGATCACAGTTCAAGTGTAGCACGCAAATCCATTCGATTGTCTGTGGTGGCTTCTTATATCCTGTGGCAGGCTTTGCAGCTCGTGCATCTTTCGGTTGGCATGATATCGAATCGAATTTAAATAAGCGATTCATTGCTGTGAGATTTTAATTGGCATAATTCCGATTAATCCGATGATGCCCAAATACTACTTAAGCTATCGAACTCATTTATTGCGGATACTACATGAAACAGATGAATAACTTGACTCATAAAGGATGCGTCTGAGTAACAACTAAATGATAATGCATTTTCAGAACAAGTTGATGGTTCCGTACAGCGGCAGATCTGTAGAAATATTAAGTTGGGTTCATCTATTTGCCAAAAAGAAGCCCAACCCAAAGCCTTTACATACTGCTCTAATTTTGTTCGTCACTTTTTTACTGTCTCTCCTTGAATTTGGGGCTTACTGCTACCCAGGCTCGTGCTTCTGTATTTGAACCAATTTACTTCTGTGTCGTTTTGGTCTCCTAACCAGAGCGAACATAGCACAAGCGTAAAGATTCTGCCTCTCGTTTGCCTATGAGTTTCATACATGCACTCTAGCATTTTCAGAAGCCACTAGAAGTCAAGGGATGTATTCAGACGTCCTGCTTTTGGTTCTTGGTCCATTTGATTCGGGACATGACTTCGAAATCCTTCTATAGTAACCCAAACAGCAACTCCTTGATGTTGTGGTCGTGCAGTAAAGATAGCTGCGAAGTTGAAAGAAATTTTATAAGGATGCCAATTTCTTTGACATTAGTTGGGCATATGCCAACGTTTTCAATGAATAATAAAGGCACGAATTCAGCTGTTAGCCTTTTCTAGTGCTTCCAGGGCTGTCACGTTTACGAAAATGTTATCCATCATTTTGCCGTTGAACATTTATATTAATGCAGAATACTGAAACGAAATTCTATTCCATATAGTACATTTTCGACGCCACGCTGGGTTATTCAAATGAGACGAGGTGCAAGGAATCGTGATGAATGGAAAATAGTCGTAGCTATCATTTCGGTTTTAGCAAATATTGATGCGCTTTTCTATCCAGAAGGATTATTGAGGATGGCTTTCAGTTTAGAAGGAATAAGAAGAAGACGGTTTGTTTAATCCATGAGCTGTAATGCGATTCGTATGTACTTTGCATGATCGAAATTCGATCACAACTAGGATTTAAGCTTGGAGCTACGAGCTTGAAGTAGTGAATTTCATGTGCAAAAAGGAGCTTGAAGGGAATACTGTGAAGAATATAAAGCTTACATAATGACTGACTGACTGACCCGATTTAATTAATCTATATCCCAAATGATATGTATTTAAATAGATGGAAATATTTTGTTTTTCAAATATAAATATCCGGAGCCCTTATGCCTGTACAGTGAACTGAATGCAAGTGAAATATATGTATGTATATAAAAATTGGTAAATCATAAGAAAATTATGGAAATTAAAAAAGCGAAAATCATGAAGAAGAAGAAGAAGAAAAAATAATGAAGAAAATAACCAACCGAGCTACCGAGTAGTCCGTAGCATAGTTTTTAAAATCATTTAAAACCACTGGATACACAAAGCCGAAAAAAGGCTCAGGAGCTAAGAAAATAACGACTGGCTGAAGATTGCCAGTTGAGGTTCTAGTCCACTTTATAAATTTCAATAAACAGAATTTTTTTTTGCATTTTTCGACTTCTTAGAAATTCAAAAATGACTTCCAGAAAAATCATTTCGAAATAAAATACATATCGGTTTCTCTCATTAAACCAGGGCGGATCTGTAAAAAAACGACTATATTTGACCGTTGAGAGGAGGCACACTGATTTTTGCGGGAAAAGTTGGGGAATAACTCGTATAACAATGATTGACTTATGCTCCTTCTCAAAACAGTCGGGAAAATAAAAAAAAACGACATGTTTAAAAAAAATTAAAATAAATCGTTTTTTTCCTACTTTTCTCACTCCTAACTTTAAAACAGTTCATTTTAGGTAAAATTTGTGTGACAATAAAAGTTGCGTAATAAATTTTGGTTAAAAATCCTCAAACATTTAACCCTTGTCGCAAATTGCAATAAATTTAAAAAAACAGGGGGAAAACGCCCTTTTTTATTTTATTTTTTGCCACTTAAAATGCACTTAGGACCTTCATATTAAAATTTTTACAACATCATAAAACAGCAAACAAATTTTCATCAAAATCGATTTAGTAGATTGTCCATAATAATTGTGCAATCTAAACTTATTTAAAAAAAATCCAAAAATTTGAAAGCTTGTACCTAAGCTTATAGAAGGTTGATATTTTTTTCACATAGGAAAGAGCACTTCACTTATCAAATGTTTGAGGATTGGTTGAAGATTCTATTTTAAGGATCAATTGCTTTATTATTGATTTTCCAATATTGTTCATATAACTGTTTAAACAAAACAAAAATGTGAAAAATGGATTTTTTTTTCAAAAAATCAGAACTGTGGCAAAAATCAATATTTTTAAAAATTTCAAACGGTAAATTAAAGCTCAAGAATAATTCTTCAAAGAAAAAAAATGTTGGAGATACGTACAATTAAACAGGATACTTCAGTTTTGAACATCAAAATCGCATTTTTTCAAAGATACGTACGGCGTCTTCTTCTTTCTCGCGGTACTCGTGCTTGTTCTTCCTCCACTCCTTCTTCATCAAACTCTTCATCAGTATCTGCTTCTTCACATAAATTTTTTGTGGTGCTTGATTCCTGATCTTCGACGTAATTCTCATCTTCAAAATCAGAAGTATTGCCGCCATAATTTACTTCCTCGTTTCGATCGCGTAGGACGCAACAAAGTTCAGCTTCCGATCGTTGCGACATGACTTGGACTAAAAATTTATCAATTCCTCATGGAAAACATTAGTTTCTAGTGAAAAGCCATCACAAAATATAGAAAAAACAAATTTTCTCACCTCCGGCGTTTAATCAACGTACTGTGTAACGTCGGGTCACTTGTACACTTCTCAAATTTGACCTGGCTCTCACTACACCTGTTTTCGCACTAAACTGTTGACCCTTGGGGAGCTAGTAGCTTTGTAGTGTAGAATTTTTTTCAGCCTAGTTTGGCACCGCCCCTCCCTTCCCCCTTCGAGCTAGAGGGTACTATAGTCCGTTTCGGCAGGGCACAAGTGACCCGACGTTACAAGTTAAGGGTTAATATATGCAACGAAATCAAAAATTAAAGCAGTTATAAAAACTAAGAGGGATTAACAGAATATTGAATTCAGTTTTAATTTTTTTTTAAGTAATTTTTAAAAAAAGTGAACGAAAAACTAAAATGTTAATATTATTTAAGGATGTTGAAAAAAAATTCAATTGCGAACATGAATTATTTACAATAAGTATCAAAAATATGACAAATCCATTTTATTCACTATTTTGCCCTTTTCAACGATCACACTTTAATTTTTATAACACGAAATATAAGAACTTAACGGGAAAAACTACTTTGCAGTCATTCATTTAGATTTCACCAAAAAAAATTTGAGAATTATTAGTTTTTTATACCTGATCGGATTTGTCTGTTCGAGAATTTATATTTGCACATTTTTACCTTGAATTATTTATTGTAGTAAATTTAATGCTTAAAGTTAATTATCATTCATGATTCACTCGGGAAAAGTTCAAAGCTATAAAGATATGTATTACATTTTGGGGATAAAAATCATTTCGGATAGAGATCAATTCAAAAAGAAAATGCAATACATGCGATTTTCCTTAAAAAAACGATTCGCTAACGTTAGAGGTAACTATATCGAAGTTTTCGTGTTTCGGATAGCATTTTAGCTCACTACTATTACAAACTTTCTTGCTGTTAAAATATATTATATCATATGGATGCATTTTTGTTAAAAGAATTGAGAATATGAGATAACTATATTTAAGATAATACGAGTATATTAAATTATTCCTTCCCAATATCAATGCACCCAAACAATACAGTTGGGTCCTTTAATTTCATGATAAACGAATTATATATACAAACACCCTCGACATCAGTTACGTCCAATTATAACCAATATTCTCTCTCAGATCCTTTCTTAAGAAATTATATTCGTACCACAAATTACATATGCAATACAAGACATTGCACGAAATTTCCCAATCTGACCACATGTTTGTTGCATCTCTTCTACTGGCCATTAATTTGTCCCCACGATGCTGTTATGAAACTTAACTCCACAATATAAATCATAGTGTAAATCAATTTTGTATTTATAGAATCGGCATAAGGCCAACCAACCCTCCAAGCACTTTCTCTATCTATTGCTACAACAGAAGCGTCCATGTACAAACCATTATTCATATTGTCTCGGCTTATGTGCTACTGAGAACGCATTTGTATAATTTCACTTTGTTGGTATTTGCACAACTTTCACAGGATTTAGTAGATCAGATGCAAAAGTTACCAAGATATCCTTTTTCTTAGAAGAACAAGGGAGATGAGAGAGAGAAGCATGCTCCACACGTAGTTATGTGATGTTGCAGTCTGCCTTTGAACGTGACCAGAACTTGTAAACTGTGCATGCCCAAAATATTCTTCAGAATAAAAATATTTATTGGAATTTATCGAAATTTGTTATTTTTAATGTGAGGTAAGCAAAGTACAGCTTGAAGGTTCACAAATAAGAAAAGGATAGAGAGAAGCTATATTTTTTTTAGGTTTATGAGTGGACGAGAAAATATATAAACTATTTGGCAGTGCTGGAGTGTAAGTGTTCGTAGTAGCATTTCAAGCTATTTTTATGTTGTTGGTTATGTTCCTATCAGAAGGTTTTTTTCACTCACAATATGTCGTGGTCGAAATTTTTTCTCTCACAATGCAACTCTTGCTGCTTTTGAATGCTTCATAATTCTTGGCATGACGTGCAAGCATTCTCGGATGTGCTTCTATTTTCATAATTTGTAAAAAAAATAGAGTTTTTAAGTAAAGTTTCGTTAAAACCAAAACCCACTAAGAAGCAAAGCAAATAGTACAACATTTAAACTCAGTGCTAGGGGAGCAATTTATTTAAAAATAGAAACCTCCTTTCTAAATCAATTCGGTGCAGTCAAAAAATGCAACTCAAGTAAAACCCAAACAAAATTACCAACCTAATTTATAGAAACTTGGAGCAGTCTGACTTTTGGAATTGTATTCACTTACAATTAAGACATTTACAAAGCTCAATATTTTGGAAATCTTTAAAAAAATTACATTTAGAATTTTAACCGACTGTCTACCTGGGTCGTTTTCGTCCGAGCGAAAATTAAAAGTTGTTGTAACTTTTGTACACCACTAGGAAGGGCGCTGCTGTGCCTCTGAAAAAAAAGTTACGCCCCTCTAGTATCTGTCTAGCAGCTTTCGCTGTCCCAGTCCCGTTCTAGCCATCGTGGTGACAATATCAAAGTCGATCCGGACGAAAACGACCCACGGCGTTGATCTCGATGGTAAGTATTTTTTTCCGTTTATTTGTTTAGTAGTGTTAATTGTGGCTGTAAAAGTGCCACAAAAAATTCTGACTGCGAAAAAAAAATTATTAAATTTTTTTTCTTTAGTTTTCCGAAATATTTTTTATTTTTTTATTATTTTTAACTTCCCAGTTCCCTATGGGAAGTTATTGTCGATTTTGCGAATCCCAAATTTTGACATATCTTCACGTTTTAAGGTCTCTAGAATCCAAATCCATCGTTTTTAGATAGATGTCTGGGAGTGTGTATGTACGTATGTGTGTATGTGCGTATGTGCGTTCGGAATTATTTTTCGTCTCGATTATCTCGAGAACCAAAGATCGTATTGACGTGGGACGTGGGGTTTTAAACGACGCGTAATTACGTAACTTAAAACTGAATGACTTTTCAGCAAAATCGGTTAAGCCGTTTTTTATTTAGGATGAAAAAACTGAAAAACGACTAAAAATTGCTTATTTTTAAACTGTTGATACGCACTATTAATTCGTGCAGGTACCAAATACCTTCATAGTAATGTTGTTATTATTGTGCGTTTTACAAAAATTGTGATCAAATTTGTAAAAAATCTTATTTCCAAAAAATAAAGATTAATTTATAAAATTGCAAACTTATATTATCAGGTTTGGGTGAATGGGAGTAGAGACGCTAATGCAGTTAATAATTGGATATTGTTATGAATACATTAATATTGTTAATAACAATCAAATAATATTAGTTATAATTTGATATTATATATATAAAGTCAATTATAATTATTCAGTAACGGTCAAACATTCTTAATACCGAATGATTACTGTAAATAATAATTAAATACCTTCAATAATAGTTGTGGATTCCGAGGCCGAGATGGAGAACGAGATTGAGGACAAAGTGGAGGACAAGAAGGATGACGAGGACGAAGAGGACGAGGTTGCCGAGGCTTTGGTAGAGGATGACCAGGTGGTGGAGACGTCTTCCTCTTTATGGTTAGATAAAAAATTGATAAAAATAATAAAAGTAATTATATTAATTTAGAATAATAATGTTTAATAATAGTAATTATTAATAATGGCAAATAATAATAAAAGAAAATTAAAGCTTTTTATTCACCCCACTGGGAAGTTAGTCGTGTGGGCCTCAAGGGTTGCACTTAGACCACATTTTTATTACCGTTGTTACTACGAAATTTAGAACCAAATTATTGGCCATTTTGAGGTTGCAAAGCTACACTCTTCCCCTTTAACTTTCTTTTCTTTTTCGTTTCGATATCTTTATTCGACTTAAAGTTATGATTTTTTTAGTGAACAAATGCATTTACTCCGGTTTCTTTCATTTTTTTGATAAAAAATATATTTAAAAATCTAAATATTGATAATTTTCTGGTTGATACTTCAAGTTAAAGGTTTGAAGATCCTCCATGAATTTTTTCACATTTTTTGCAGCACTTTAACAGCTTGAAAAAACGGCAAGACGAAAACGACCCATGTAGGCAGACCGAAGGTGCCGAAAAAACGTAGGCAGACGAAGGGTTAAAATCGAACAAATAAAATCAACCCGAAAACTTGCATCCCTCGACGATCATTGTCGGTAGCTTCAAGGTTTTATATTGCTGAAAATTGGACTCTATAACATATTTCGTATGATTTTGGAATGCTTTGCCGTATGGAACCATAAATATTGACTAATATGATACCCTTTGAAGTATTAAAAACAATTTTCTCTACAGTGTTGCGGTTGAAGTGCTCAAAGATCTGTTTCGATTGCAATGCATCTAACAATACGCAGAACTAGTGACCTTGAATTGCCATATATATATGCAATTAGACATATTAAACCACAATCCACACAAGTCTAGGGTTGTTTCGAAATCCTCATAATATTTGCTATTCTACTTAGACGGACAGTCGAATACAGAGTCGGTAAACTACTTCAGTAGTCCTCTAGTCCTTCAGTGTTGCACTTCTCGAGTTCTCCGAAGCTTCCGAGAGTCTGGGCACTTCAGGGTGGCGGCGGTAACTTACAGGGTTAATGGTTGCCGCAATGCATGATGTACACATGGTGCACAAGTTGCAAAATTTTATGTACATATTTGCAATGTTTGTATGCTAGTTGGCTTGTTGTATGTTTGTAGGATTGTAGAACAAGCGTCAGAGATCGTAACAAAAACTATTTGGCGCCAGTTTCAAAGCACATAGCATAATGTTGCATGGTGGTGCCCCAGCACAATGCTCAAAAACTACCTACAAACAACCATGACTGCTGCATTCACATTGCCACCCCTAGAAAATAGGGGTTGCTGGCGTTGGAGCACTGCACGAGAATCTATGGCCAATCTTCCGAGCGCCAAACAATCTGTGGGCAAGAGGGATGGCCGTTTAGGGTACACAACAGCAGCAGTAGTAACTAACCCTACGTATGAAAATTGGATCATTTATTTTGCCGAATTTACTTTTCTAACTTGCAGACTATTTACGTGTTAGATTAAAAAGTCATTTAGGTGGAAGCTAGTACAAATTGCATTTAGCAGTAAGCAGTAATGCTTGGGACGCGGCGTTGCTAGTTGAAATCCTTAAGTGCTAGTTGAAGTTGTGCAAACTAAACTAGAAAAGCAGGTGTTTGACTTTGGTGGCTTCGTATCCATGTCGCTTGCACACATTATTCGGTCTCGAATGCTCGTAGTTTTGGGCTTATTTGAAGATAAATCAGATTTGTGGTTGGAATTTGGCAATTTGGTGGCAAGGATATATTGGTCGGGCGTGTAGTTATTTTAATTAAAACAAATTTCGAATCCATTGTATTATCTGAAAACAGAAAGCAGCAAACAGTAAGCAAGTTTAAATTATTCAGGACATGTCCGCTAAATTTCGAAAGTTAAAATTACTCGGCTGCTAACACGTTGTTAGTGTTCATTTGAAATGTAAATTATGCGGACATGAGTATTACTGTTTTATGTTAGCTCACTGAACATTCTCCTGTTCTTTATATATGGCTTGCTGTTGTTCATAATAATTTTGAACTTATTTATTTCAGTTGAAATAAATTTCAAATCGAAAATATGTGATTCGTTCATATGAAAATTGATTATTGACATAAAATACTACTATCAAAAAAAAGTAAGCCAAACACACACACACACTATATTCAGTAAGAATTTCACTAAAAGTTTACCATCAATCACAACAAATATCAAAGGACAAACCACAAAGTTTTTTTTCGTGAATCAGATATCTAGTGTGTTCTAGCAAAGACAAATACCTTTGCTGTACAATCGTATTAATCTCAAGCCTACGAAGAAGGTTTCATAGTTCTATGAATGACCACAGATAACTAATCCATGATGATCCTTACCAGTCTCGACAGATGGTTGAAAAGTCTTTGAAATGAATAGCAAAGAAACGAAGCACAGTGAAAACTGTAACAAACGGCAGCCAAATTAAAAAATACATGTAGATACTTTAGACAGTACTAGAATGTTCAAAAGGGTTGCATTCAAATGAAGAACCTGTCGTTTACATGCTTGTGAATATATGTAATTCTTTGTAGTATCCATTTTATTACACTGAAAGGATAAAAAAAATGAATAGTTTCCAGCCGGATGATGAAGAGAGTATTTTGTTGGAGTATTAACCGTTTTGAAAATATGCACTATAAAATTGATAATCGACTGAATTGGTCCTAGATAATGGAAGACTTCATTGACCTCACATCATATGCTATGCCTGTGATTATTTCTGAATAATCGAACCATTTTTCAAACAGACGAACATAGGTACAGAATAAGTTAGTGATTTAACGTGCTTTCCCCGAAATTAATCATTAAAACACGGTCCTCGAGAAGGACTTATTGAAAGAAGTGTCAATAATCACCCACCCCATTGGAAACGTCCAGCATAACCATGCGAGACCTCTCCAGTGGGGGTTCCATAATTGCCGCCGACTTACAGGGTCGGTGATGCCGTTACTGGTTGATCAAGCGCGGACTATCTAGAGTACCTCACCACAACCACCGCGTTGCTTCCAAAGGGAGCCTCACCTTGTTGAGGATGATAGCAATCAATCATGGACTCCTTGACTCCGTGGCACCCTATACAATTCTACAGAGTAGGGACACAGCTTGAAGGGCTGCTATAGTTTTGCTCCTGTAGCACGGACTTTTTCCACGAGTGCCTCAGGTGTGTGGAGTCGGCATTCCCAAGAGCTTCACAACAGTCAATCTATTAATATAGGTACAGATTAAGTCCTGATTTAACGTGCTTTCCATTAAAATACGGCTTCTCAAGCCAGGGATACGAAGTTAACTCGCACCAACGCCCCCATAAACGTCCTAGTCAGTAGCCCATAACTAATATGAGTACTGCTTTTCCGAATACAGGTTCCAGATCTCATCCAAAGCTTGCCTGAACTTCTTCACAATCCATGGTGATGATTCGTACCTATCATCATCCTTGCCGCTTTTTGGGTAACGGCACCCCTGTCGTAAACGCAACAACACGCCAATGCACCACAATACAGAAGTGATCCGATTACCGTGCTAACCGGTTCCAAGCTGTATTATAAATGAAAGTATCCGCTAATGGGTGTAAAACCACAACCCCCAAGTTTCAATCTCCACAGGTTCCTCACCGACACCGGCAAGGACAAGTCCCTGGGGCCCCGGATCCCTTGATACCAGTATAACCCTGGTGAGGTGGAAGCACAGATACAACCTCTTCAATTGAGCCCCATTGCAAAGCCTCGGATTGACCGCCATATTTTAGGGCTTATCATCATTTCGCAATATGCCACCCTAATATTCGTCACACCTTTACCTCAGCATCCTGTTGTAGGGATGTTGTTTTGAGGACCGGTCAGTATCCCTCCTCCTTCACACTGGCTTGGGACAGTTCTTAGAAGGGGAGCGGAGTTGAATATAGGTACACAAAACTTTTTAATATAAGTTTGAAAAAGTGTCTGAACCGAAATAGTTAGAGGCATTGCCTGCAAGAGACCAAGATTCGAAGTGTGCTGTTGCGCCATTGATGTTGATGATGATGATTGTAGCAGTCAATTCTGTCGGCCTTGAGAAAAGGAAATGAGTTTAAAATTTTTAACCAGAACAAGAGGAGTAAGCGGGTCATTAAGGAGTAGTCAAAATGAAAACAAGTTGATACTGTTTCCTTGCCGAAATTTTTTAATTTTATTAAATGAATATTTTGATAGACTGAAGGATTAACTGTTTATATTCTCACACTATAGAAATTTTATCGCATCGATAACTTTTGGGATCATGTCCTCAGCTTCCCCACGAGCTTATCGGGCCTGGAAGTAGATTAACTTCAAGTATTATTTATTGCTTCTGAATTTACAACAGTTAGGAATCAATACGCATGATTTAAATTTTTATATGCAATTTTATCAATTTTTCTGCTCGATTGTGCACAAATAATAAAAAAATGAAATAGAAATTTTATTCAAACATGTTCCGTCAAAAGTCAGTCAGGTTTCTTAAGTTGTACTCAACAAAACACCAAAATTATCATCAACGTTTTCCCGACGTAAAATTCATTGATTGATCAATAGTTTTAACTCAATTTGCGTAGTGTTGGGAATGACCTCTTCCAATACAACACCAACAACAATATTTCCATCAAAAAAATATATTCGCACAATATACGATGCGAAGAAGAAGAGAGGGGATTTTATTATCCCAAATAGTGTAATAAATTCAAGGCATAATAACAATAAATTCCACATGTGACTTTTCCCGCTTGTATTTTCGATACCATCGCCCAGCTTCCAATATATTGACCTATGAATATACAATCATCTTACCAACAACAATGAGGACAACAACAAAGGTACACAGTAGCAACGCAACAATAGTGTAGCACCACGCTGAACACAAAACTAAAGCAACAATAGGGACATCGGCCAGTACAAAATAAACAGAGTTAATATCAAAAATTCCGTCTGATAGTTGGCAACAAAAACGGCACCAATGAATAGATGGTTGTTCGATGGTTGAGTGTTCAAGTTTAAAATAGTATTTGTCGCCAAAACATGGACAGGCTTGTAAAAAATAAAGGACTTCAGCAAGTTCATGTACATTGCTATGATGTGTTCTTTGTGGAAAACTGTTCTTCCAATAGAATATAAAAGGATCACGAAATATTCAAGACAATTCAGTTGCCAGGAATCATTAGGAAATTGTGTGAATTCAACAAACAACAAAAGTCATCGCAAGGAGAATCCAAATTAACCACATACGAAACTGCCTCTACCAATTGTCCTGGATGGGCTGAAGACAAGCGTCTCTGGGTCATTATGTGCTACAAAGATGCTCACAGAGGATACCAAAGTTGTTTGTATTCTATATTTACCAGTCAATTGTTTTGTAGTTGGGATGTATTTTGATTGATATATTATTTCTTTTTCGATATACGTAGCAACAATAAAATGGTGCACTAGATACTTCTGCAGTTTGTTAAGGAATTCAACCAAAAAAAACATATAGATACAACATAGGTAATGATCCTTCATTAGAAGTTGGCAAAGATCAGTGTGAAGCCAAAATTGCTGACTTCTTTTCGATATATTCGATATATTTTGCACTAATATCTGTGCAAACAATTGAAGAATTTCCAGATATTTTTTTTTTCAAATCAATAAACACAATGTTGCAGTGGACACAAGTGTGGTGTTTGAGGAAGCAATGCACCATGCAGCCTTAATTAAAACACACGACAATTCAACTTTTCGCAATTGAATGAAAGTGTTTGCATTTAATCCCTCGTTTGTTAGCATGTATCGGATTAGAGCTAGACAAAGGAACGGGTTATTGATTAGTATATCTCTGTACATTGGCAAATTGCATCTAGCTGAAACATGGTCAGTTAAAAAGTGTGACCATGGATGTAAGGCCTATTCCTAGCCTAATCTCAGCTTCCGACTGCTAATTAAACAATTTTACTTCTTCACTTATTTGCATACTATCCAATCTCTTAGCACATCATTCACCAATAACGGAATCCGAATGAGATTCCATTTGAATGTCTGCATTACCGCCATCATCGTCCTTTGCATCATCTTGATTTGCACCTGTTCAGAAGAGTTTGACGTCAGTTCGAGCTTTATTACTTTTAAACGACGTCAAACCCCTACGAACGTAACTTTCACGTGAATTTTTTCGGTTAGAATGTGTCTCACGTTTTTAATATAGACCATATTGCGCATTGATACCTCCCTCACACCTCTATTGCATTGTGACTTTAATATAGGCATTCAACAGTCAATGAATTACTTTTTTCTCGTGCACATGTGAATAAACTTTTCAAGTTGAAATTTTTTTGTTGATATTTTATTTTATTCAAATCAAGTTGACTTTTCCATACCACCAATAAGAAAATGCATGAAGAGCCTTAATCCAGCAATAATTTATCACGCCTCCATGTACTGCAGCTGGTGCGGCCGTGAAAATGGCGAACAGTTGCCCTTACGAAATTGCAACGCGATGTTTGCAAATTATCGAAAATTAAGTTGCACTCATTAGCTTGAAATGAATGATGAATGAAATGGGCAAGTCCTCCCTTGATGATTCGTTTCATTATTGAATTTTCGCAATGAAAAATGTTTGAGTAATTAATGGAAGGTAGTAGGGGCAATTTAACAAGCAGTGTCAATATTAACATACATTCTCACACGTTTGGGTGATTGTAAAAATGTAATGAATACGATGAGCAATTAAAATATTTCGTTTCAAAACAGCTTGACGGTGGAATTATTAAAAATATTTCGAAAATTCTGTTGGTTTTGCATCGATTAAATTTTCGGTGGTTCCAAAACAGAGTTGCGAGATACTCCACAAATTTTCACCCATTGAAGAAATATCTTTGTCTCTGAAAATCTACCTTTCAAATATTATAAGTGAGACATGAATTAAATCCTGTTTGACATCCAGAAGTCTATATAATCCAAGCATGAAATAGTCTATTTGGATACTCCTTCGATGATATGTATAATTCTGCGACATTCTCAACCAGATAATCAACGACAAACGTGTTGTTCAATAAATCTTCTATGTGATTGCTTTCATATCCCATCACCCATTGTAATAACATACATATTTCAATCTATCAGAATCACTTTGTATGTATCGCCAAACTATAAACCAGGTGGCATATCAACTAATGGGCCCTAAATTATTATCCTGCAGTCTTTGATTGCCAATCAATATACATCTAAATATCGATCCCATCATTTAAATGGCTCGACACAATACCACGTTATTCATTTCATATGGATATAGTACTCAGAAATTGATTTCACTAGTGGTGATATGCATCTCTGTTTTGTCTTTGAAGTAATAGTGTAGTAAAAATACACATAAACACAAAACCTCGGCAAAAATTACAAATACGATGAAATTTTAATTTTGACAATTTTAATGTAGGTAATTGAAAAGGTTAGCTTTAAGATAAAAAATATCGTTCCAATGTATACAATTTCCTGGAAAATCAGTAACTGATTTTTTTAATTTTTTTACTATAATTGTTTAAATTATGAAAGTGCAAAAAAATGTTAAAATTTGAAGCTGTTAAATTTACCCACACAATAAATCTAAAAAAAATTTCGATATCTGCATTTACTTCTAGGATATACGTAATTTTCCAAGTACCATTTTTGCGCATCATCATTTTTGTAGTTTTTATTAAGCAATCACATTCAGAAAAAAATGTTCCATATAAAAATTTGAATACAACGATATTTTGAGTTTTGCCAATGACTTAATTTTTCTAGAAAATATTAGCGAATTTCCACTTAAACATCCAGCAAAAGGTAATTTGTTTTACAGACATTTTCTATAAAATAACCAAAAAAAAAGAAATTAAATTGTTCATTGTATTTCATTTGAATCCTAAATATTTAATTAAAAAAAATTGTATCTGAATTTTCCTCAGAGAAAAGTTCGCGACGAAATCCTCTTATTTTAAGAGTCCCATTCGTTAGATTGTGCCGTTTAAATGTAATTTTCTATCAATGTTTTAATCAACTGATGCACCTAAAAAATTGTTTTAAATTTATACCAATGCCTTAATCTTTCGTGGAAATGTTAGCGATTTTCCACTTAAACCTCCAGTTAAAAGTTTTTTTAGAATTTATTGTGTAATGCAATGAATAGTCTCATTTCCAGAGATTTAGGACTGATGCTAGAGAACGCACCCACGACATTACGCGCCGAGCTGTGCTAGCCTGCCAGCAGCCATCACTCCTCCAGCTAGGTAGAGGCCGAACCCAAATTCGTCTGAACGACTCAAGGGTTCGTTGCCTCGTGCCCGGGACTTAACGTCCAGTGAGGTCTTATTGCCTTGAAATTTCGAAGCGATATCGTTCGCCAACTATTCATTTCATTACAAATGGCGCCCAACGTGGGGTCCCAAACAGCTTTTCGCCAGTCAGAGGATGACTTGAAAATTGATCTTTTCGATCCAGAGTTTTCAAATGGGGTTACTCACAAAACGGAGAAGTTGGACTTTGTGAGCAAACAATCCCTTCTCTCTATTTTTCCACCTGAGTCATAAGAGTAACGATTTGTAGCACAAACGCTTCTATAAACATTCATTTCCAAGCTAAAAAAGTTTAAGTGAATAATATTCGTATTGAAAATAGTTATATTATATTTTCTTAGTTGACAAATTTGATTGAATATGAATTAAAAATAATTGTGAACTATTTAAAAAAAATTTAAAAAATATAATAGTTTGAAAGTATATACTTTGAAGTATTTATGAATTCATTTTAATTAGAACATATTAATTCATATAAGAAATATAATTGAATGTATTCTAAAAAATTCAAATAAAATTAAGCATGTAAAATGCAAGCATTTCAACAAGCTATTGTTTTTCTCCTAAAATATTCATCCCATTTTTTGTATCAATTATGTTACATAAACATTAAAAATATTAAATTTTCGATGCAATTATTAAATGAATATCAATTGAAAGAGTTTATTGTCTTTTTAGGACTTATTTTTCATAAATAAATAAATTTTACTGTTAGGTAACTTTTTTTAACTTGAAAATATAGTCATTTGAAAATTGAGTTCCGTCTCTAAATTTTAGATAACTTTAGTTATTCTTTCCGAGTACTGAGAGTCCCAAATTTTTGATTCTTTAATCGAGCGTAAAAAAATCGATTTACTGTACATGCGCGCGCACTCGTCAGTTGACCTCAAATAAAATTAATCGTATCTCGTGAAATCAATTATTAACAGAAAAACTTTTCAAGAAAAAGTTATAGATAAATTCAGCAGCTACAAATTACAGTTTAAACATTCTTATGTATTTTCATTATTTAAACAATTATAATAAAAATACTAAAAAAAAATCACTCAGCAATTTTCCGGAAAATTAAGGGGTCAGTCTACATTAGACACTCGAAAAAATAGCTATTTTCATTATTATTTTTTTTGAGATAACTGTATAGAAAATTAATAAAAAAGTTGTTTGGTTTTATAAATAAAGTCCTAAAATATATAAAAAAAAATTTTCATTCCTATTTATTAACATTGCGGTAAAAAACACTGTAGTGTAGTGTAACGTCTCGAAAATGGGTTGGTAAGGCAGCTCCATCAGAACTCAACAACGACTTGTCTGAAACAAAAAAATCAAATTGCTTTAGATTCAGTAAGACATTGGCTACAGAATGACCCTCAGGTATCAAGTTTTGATGAAATGAAAAAAAAATGGCGGGTAAAAATAGATTTTTTTTGAAAAAAAAAACCTATTTTTTCGCCCATTTTTGCAAAAAAAAAATATAGTAAAACTTGAAATTTCAAAACCACCGAGGATCATCTTGGAGCAAATAATGTCTAGAATATGTGGTAAAAATTTCACAAAGATCGGTTTATTAGTTTTTGAGATTCGATGGAGCTAGATTTTGAAAACGTTGTTTTGAGAAAAACGCGTTTAAAGTTTTTTTAAATAAAAAATTGTGAACTTTTTATCATGATTCAGACCGATGCTATTCGAGCGCAGTTACAACGAATACTGATGCGAAGCAGCTGTTTCACAAACAATTACAACAGAGGGGATTAAAAGGCAGTTGGCTCGACGGAGCGAGTTATACGCGCAGGTAGACGAAATAAGGTAGTGATGTTCAGGTCAAAAAATATATAGTTACAATGCCCGGATTTTCTTAAAAATTTTACACAATATTTCTAGATACATAT
The DNA here is from genome assembly GCA_963942545.1 of Oxycera nigricornis. Lineage (NCBI taxonomy): Eukaryota > Metazoa > Arthropoda > Insecta > Diptera > Stratiomyidae > Oxycera > Oxycera nigricornis. Next base: position 97,448,467 of record OZ012662.1, read on the forward strand.
TCTTTGGAATCATTCAAAAAAAAATTAAAAATTTCAAAGTGACAATGTAGACTGACGCCTTAAGCATTATAAAGATTTTTTTATCTTAAAGTTAATTTTTCCAACTACCTACATTTTTATAGAGAATTTTATTACACAACTTTCATTGCTACACAACTTTGACCTTTTTTGAGAGGGAGCATGAGTCAATTATTGTTATACGGGCTATTCCACAATTTTTCCTACAAAAATCAGTGTGCCAACTGAAAACAGATGCGCCCTGGTCTAATATCAGTTGAAAGAATTTGAAGGTAGAAGGTTGTTCGATATTTGTTAGTTGGCCAACAGACTATTTATACTTATTTTTCCAGGTGCTCACATTGATGCTACGATCGATATTCATGATTCAATCCAGAAAAGGCAACGATTGCATTCTAACTATCCTCTGAATCGACAAACCGATGAAAATAAAATGAGTATAATGCATGCATGCAAGCTTTTTATTATCAGGAAAATAAAAGGAGAGTTATACGAGTATATGATATACATATAAACTTACACGACAGCAAATTTCAAAAATTTATACAACAATTTCACTCGCTCTCTACAACTGGTACACTCTAAACTTCGCAACAATAAATTTTCACTCGATATAAATTTGTCTTTGGATTTGCCAGCAACTACTTTATGTCTTCTATAGACACAATAAATTCCCAGAACGCTTGCAAATGAAATGCTTTAAAAACTTCAGTTTTATTTCGAAATCGTGACAAGAACTTTTAAAAATTTATAAATCGACAATCAAACGACGTATCTTAAAATTTCGACTAACATCGACCGCAGACCTTTCCGCAGAGATGCTACCGAACGAAGAGAAACTGTAGTAGCATCGACCAGATGCAGATACAATATCTTCCGCAAGCGAACCTACAAAAGTATCCCGAAAAAAAGTGAAAATGTAGAAAAGAAACTTTCCTGCATTTCCTTGAATAAAAATCGAGTTTAAGACAAGCAAGAGGCACAACGAGGCGAAACAATTCTGAAATATCTGCGATCCTTTCAATAATTTAATCGCTTCAAATAGTCTTTGGTGTATATTCGGCATTTTAGCACCACCAGTCGGCCTGGAGAAATCAATTAAGACTTAAATAATGAAGTAAATGCAGGAAAATGGATTTCATATGATGCACTGAATAATAAATGAGCCTTCTTGCCTCCTTCGGCTGTATACCATGTATGTGCGTACATATGAGTTTCATGTTCTAGTATTGATAGCGTACAGCTTGTAGACGGAGTACTTCCTAATGCAAGACATTAGCTTTAATTTGCAAAGATAGAATGTTCGAATTGCATAATTTAAAGTGGAGAATAATCAAGCCGGTTATTAGCTTCTATGAAAATAACGAATTTTGTAGTACATGCATTAGAGTAGCATGAAGAATTGCATTTAAAGCGGTTACACGATAATTTTAGATGTGAAATTAATCCGTGCACATTTTCTAACTTATGATTAAATTAGTTGACAAGTCTGATGCATTGGCATTTGCAATTGATTTAAATATATTGTATAATGTAAGCTGAGATATCGCTTTGCTAAATACCAATTGTTGTTCACTCACATTTATAACTGAATTTATTTTGGCTTTAAATTAGGGAATAAAACATCCTTTGGAGACTATCAATCAACCAATAAATATTATCCAAAATTATGATTTAAATTGTCACCATCAATTAATCTTGACTGTGAAAGAAAGAACTAATCAAATTGCCTTCAAATATCTTTTATTTGATAGTCCTATCCAAACAGCACGTGTCAAAGAACATTCAATCATAATTAATTGCCCATAACCACTTTGAACGACAAATTTATGCGCTGACAATTTTTTTCCACTCCAATTTACATTGCCTTAATTTCCTCTGTCCGACAATGCAAAAAAACAACAACATCGAAGACACTATTCCCTAATTATTTACACATACATAATGTAGTGCTATTAATAACTAAAACTACTAGACTCCAACATTAGCTCCCTATTATCTGATATCAAATCACAATTTCCCTTATGAAATACAAAATAAGATACTCTTTATCGATTGTTCGTTTTCTCTTCAACTGCATACAAGCCTACATATGAGAATTTCCCAGGAAAATTCTCTTAGTTACTTTCCAGATAGTTTTCCACTTCCAACGATGGCGCATTTGCATGGATGTTGGATGGACAAGAAGATTGCGAAAGAGATGGCAATGTTGGGAAAGCAGGACCAAGGACAAAAGTTTCCATACCACAAACAACAACCTCCGTCATGTGCATAACGAAAGAATTCAGAATGAATTTGAAGCTTTGTATAATTTAAACAAGAGTGGTTAATTTTTTAATTAGTTTCGTAATAAGTTATTGCACGAAAAATAAGTTTTGTAGCTGCCATAATGAAAAGTTATTAAAAGATAATATGAATTTAACTTTTAGTGTGAACGCGTAAAAAAGAGCAATTTTTATGAATTTTTATAAAGATTTTCATTATATATATAGGTTTGAATCTTATTGGGTTTAATAAATACACATTTGAATTGTACAAAAAAAATGTTTATTATATAATGAAAATGATCGGAAAGCATCCAGTGGAAGTTACTGCTGCTCAAACCATTATTTGTGATGGAAAAGTACTTCTGGTGGCCAGTCGAGAATTTAAATTCTCGTATGAGCGTTCGGTCAAGTAAACACAGTCATTTTGAGAGTTCACGAATTGTTCAGTTGGGAAATTTTTCTCATCAGGAAACACAATGTTTGGAAATCGACCACGCTCGTACAAGTGAATCAGCTGTTTGGTTTTTTGTAACCTAACCTCTTTTTGTTTTGATGTTGCCTTTTGCAACTTATAAGGCTTAAAATTGAGCTCATTTTTCAATATGCGTCGCATGCTGGCTTGCGATATGTTCAGTTCCTAAGCCATTTTTTCCACTACATCGAGGATTTCCGCGAATTCTCTCTTTCACTTTACAAATCATTTCTGGTGCTGTTTTTATCTGTTCACTTTGAAATGGCTGAGCTGACGAACAGCACCTATTTGCGATTTGCCAGACAAATGTAATGCAATAACAATGTTACGTTTAAAACCAATTGCGAAAAACTTTTTTGTTATAAAATTGAGATATTAATGCTTTTCGTGGCTTGTGGACAATATAATGAACTGTCGCCAGTGTATATTTGGCGTAGGTGTCATTACCGGTTTGACAGATATAACCCATTTGAAGTTGGGGGCACTTCATAAGCCTAACCCTGTACTACATACAGGACAGGAAAATGGAATACAAAATGGCAGCATCTGCATAAGTATTTTAAATTTCACTACATCAACGATACGCACGGTTTAGAGAAAAGGAATCATCTGAAACACAAAATTCAAAAACATTTAGATTTTTAATGTCAATAATCGCACAAACCTTTAAAAAAAATATTTTTGTGAAACAAAAATGCGATGTTTCAAACGTATTCGTTCCAAAAATACTTTTTTCGGTAATTTTTCGTTTGCAAAAAATATAAAAATTTAAAAAAAAATTATATATTAGATATACCAACGATAACGTGCATGTAATAAACATATGATTAACATTTTCAAAAGATCGGTGTAATAGTTTTTAAGGAAAGTTGCGCTCCGTATCTAAAAACAAGTTAAGAAAAACGCGTTTAAACTTTTATAATAATTGTCAAGAAACATTCCAGGGTTGAATTTCTATTTTGAAATACAAAATACATATCTATATAGATAGTCTATTTGCTGTGTATCGTATACATAGGAATTAATCAGCAAAAGGGGAACAGTTAAGTGTATATATATATGTAAGTATATGAGCGTGTCGCGTACACCGTAGACACGCTCCAATAATATTAAAATAAATTTAATTAGAATGATCCGATCGATATGAAATTTTAACAGATTATTTTTGAAGTAATTTTCTTCCGAAATCTGTCAAACAACAAAATCAATTTTTTTAATGCTACACACTGAAATGATTTCTTAATGCTGTCAAAACTTCGATGATCAGAACGTATGATCAATGAACCTAAAGTTGAAATTTTGCGTTTTCAATTTTGTGCATGCTTTTTTATCTGTAACTTTCTAAAATTTTAAAAACTTTCAATAAAAATCATTCCAATACTCTTGAAACTTTTTTCAATGATTAGTTTACAAGTAAAAATACCTTGAATTCCCCCAATTTCTAAATAAGTAAAAAGTAAGCTGTCTTAATCGGTCTGCAATGAACTTTAAGCAAAAAATAACCCAGAAAAAATGTACACAGAGTTTGAAAGCTACAACAATTTCCAGATTATTATCGTATTCGACCAGCCACTATCCATGAAAATACTTATATGCAATAATATTTAAGACAATCCTTATTGGGAACTTATTTTGAGCAGAGAAGTCTACAATGCATTATTTTTGAAAATTAACTTCAAAATTGTTAAATTGGGAAGTGTGGTTTCGGGGTGACGGACGGGATCCTCTTCAGGTGCTGTCATTTACCATCCGCCACCAGACAGCACGACCACGGTTAGGCTTATTGATGGATTAAGCTTATTATACTTCAACTATTTGAATTATTTGTATTCGCGAAGTAAAACCCAAATATGTATTTAAAATTGTGCCAAAAATCTCTCGAAAATAAATCACTTTGTACTAACATAAGAATTGTGATTCAATTGCCAATCTTCAAAAAAATATTTGTTTCAAGCTTGTGTTGAATCATGGATTGTAATGTTTCTGATATATGTATTTCAAGTAAGCTTTCATCTATTTTCTACACTGAGCTGTTAGAATAGATATGCAACCAATCAGAACATGCATAATTGACCTGAATCGGAACCATTACTATACACTTGATAACGTCTATATCATACCTTGCATCTACTGATGATAATTATTATAATATACTTCAAGCTACCAATTCCTAGCATTCTTTCAAACTACTCCCGAATATATGATTTATAAAATCAACAAACTACCAATACTGCATCAAATTATCTAAAATCACGTCTCTCGTCTAATTGAAATCCCTCAGCTGGAAAATATAATCAAGTTAAACGTGTTGTATTCTTCCTGTCAATCCTGAAAATACATCCGAGGTGCTCCATACGACTAGCAAAATCTAATAGACTAGCTGCAATATTTGTCTGCAACTTTTCAAATTTCAGGATATGTTCTCTTCGTTTGATTTTGATACGAAATAGCATCGAGCATGGAAAGGACACATCAGCTTATTTCTCTCGTTCTCGGGCATCTTTATCGTCATCATCAGTAACTTGGTGTACGTCTGCATAGTAGCTGTCGTCATCAGAAACGTTTCCGACAGGATCATGATAAGTTTTTTTTATTTGTTTTGACGACATAACGACTGAATCTCTTATATAACCATTGCATGATTATTCTGCTGGCAGATTTCGGTTATAATGTTTTTTTTCTGACGTAGGAAATCTTCACTATATGTGTTTCATATGCTTTCAAATTTAATATGGTTTAAACGACGAGAAGGATTGAAACTATGAACTGTTTATAGTTAATCTCAATATTTTTATGTCAATTAAGAGACAATTTACGATGATTCGTGGATATCGATCCAAACTCGCAGGAAATAATCGAACAAATACATTTGTGTTTAGTCTGAAATGCGAAGTACATTCCATGCATACTAACCCAACCCCAGAATATTCTGCAAAAATCACTTATCGGACCACCAAACAATTCCTCTCGAACGTTACTTCTTTATATCAACTAGACAGCTAGGTTTCGCATGCAAGCAACATACAGATCTGAATGTGAATCCTTTCATACCTCATGACCCACATATTCCTCTTTATAATTCATATACAGTACCAAGCATTTCTCGTATAATCCGCTGACAAGATAAGTGTTGGTACAACACTTTAGCGTATATATACTATATATGATATATTCCGTATGTGTCTGGCAGAAAAATGAACAGCTCCGTTGAAAATCTAACAAATGAAAATATGACCAAACAACCCTGCAGTATAATAAAAAAAGTGCAATTTCCGTAGCCCCTAATTCATTACACGAGGTGTTGTCCTTTCTGATCTAATTAAAGTCAACACCGGAAACTTTGCAGCGTGGATTAATATGGAGCATATTAAATGACACGGACTTAAAGGACACAATATACTCGAAATGATTTGATAACATCCTCCGGGAGTTATAAAGTTTTGCCATCGCCATGTGAGATGATGTTTCGTATAAAGTAAAGTGAGGTAAGCTCCTTTTGTCTAGCTGAACGAGGTTCTTCCAGGTTTAGATGGTGCACTTTTTCATCAATTTAATAAATGGATAATCCAGCTAATGTTTGTTGGACAGGAGAATGGAATTTTGGTTTGTCCAATTGTTGTGATTGGTATCACTTCTTTTGTTTATTTAACGTTTTGGTAGTACAATGTTCATTTTAGAGTACGTATCGAGTGAACCACTATCCGTAAAGCTATGAAACTGATGTGGAAGAACAATATCAATGAAGATTCCGAGCACAATTATAGGGAAGGAACAATCTGACGCTACATGAAGATTCATAAGCAAGATTGAATTATTAGAAATAGATCATCAAATTCAAGAGAGAATTGATTTCGAAATTTCATGGTACACCAAAAGTTGTTTCAATTTTCTTTGACACGTTCGCCTTAGTAGTATGTAGTTTCAATTATTTTCATCTGCCTACGAATCTAGTACAAAAGAAATTTTAAATTAACTGAATGTAACTGTCCTCAGGAAATAGCTTTAAGGGGCTTTATCACTCAAACAAAATATCCTATTTATTATTTATTCGCTGAAACGACATAAAACCATCAAAAATGACATTTAAAAGGAATCTTCAAAAAAAGGAAGCCATTTTTACGCACTTTGAGTCACCGGCAACAGCTCAGCGTCAAAAAATCGAAATAAAGATTATTATATTCATGTCAAATTAATTGATTTTTTGCAAAAATTCAACACTTAAGTGTGGGTCCATTTTTTCAAAAAAATCGATTTTCTAAAAACATGATTTTTAGGTACTATACTCTTATATATGAAGAATTAATTTGCAAACTTTTATTTTGGTCGGCAAAACCTATATATATATATATATATATATATATATATATATATGTGTGTGTGTATATATATATATATATATATATATATATATATATATATGCACCGATAGAATAGAGCGTGTGTTAGCGTGTTTTTTAGGTGTTTCAGCTTTAAACGCGTTTTTCTCGCTACAACGTCTTTTGATCTGGCTGACACGATTTTGAAAAAACTATATTAATTATTTTTTATTTAATTATTAAACGGAAATTTGAACTCAGTATTCAAAACATATATAGCTTCAGCCCATACTAGATTCAGATTATAAATTTTTAACTTATTTATTAAACAATTTTGTTGCAAAAAACAGGTCATAAAATTGAAAAGTCCGCCATTTTGTTCTTTTCGTCCAAAATAAATAATTCTGGTACGGGCTACAGTCAATCAGTTATATTTCAACATGACGTTTGTTTTTGTGTTTCAGACGTTCCAGTCCTGAGATATTATGTCAGGCCATTTTTTATATGACTCCCTTGTAGCCGCCATTTTGTCAATAAAAATGAGCAAAAGAAAAATTTCCATAAAATTCAATGCTTGTTTATAATGTACAAAAGTTTTATAATATTTAAATAGGTACTTCTATTTAAAAATTATATTGAAATTTTATTTAAAAGACTTAGACTGTCCCCTTAAGTTTGCATGTGTAATAAAGGAGCGAATGGTGAGTCTAAATACAAAAAGTTGACCTAGTAAAAGGGCAGTGTTAGTCGCCATCTTAGTTTGAACATTTTTGCTACTATCTCAAAAACCGTGGATCCTGTGTAAAAATTATGTACAACGTTTTTGTTCAAAACCAAATGTCCTTTTTTGACTTGACATTTTTCTTTGTAAAATCGATAGTTTTCGAACTACATGAGTCTAAATTTTCTGACTCATTCATTATACATCAAAAACTATTGACTTTACTGAAAAAAGCATTAAACCGTTAAATTTTCGATGAAACTTACTTGAAATGTTCCGATGTACGATTAATAATTTTTGATTTACAGCACGTCAAATAACGTCAAAATGATAGTTGTTCTCGTAGACGTCAAGAATCGCACCTCATGGCTTGTTTTTGATTGAAATCAACCCTTTGGGGGAGGTTCAAAATCATAGTTTTTGAACATGTTAATACTGGACTCTCTCAAAAACCGCTTGAAAAGCTGGAAGCTACGTACATTACTACAAGCTCTATACCGAAACAAAAAAATATTTAAACAGTTTATTTTATAGTAGAGAGAGAAAATGTTTGTATATTTGAAATTATTGCAGTTACATTTCATTACATTTTATTTTATTTATTTAAATAATATAAAATTATAATAAATTAATGTGATATGTCATGTTGTAAAGCAATAATCTTATCAAGAGTGACGTTTATTTTTCCGAAGTGCTAGAAGCCTCATTTTTAATGTAGTTATTAATGTATAATTCAAATTTAACACTATCAAGTACCAATTTGCAACAATTTCTCATCATGATTAAAACTTAATGTTTTCTATAATGTGAAATGCTCAGTACGCGAGGCGGCTCCCACTTGCTAAATTAATTATTTAGAAATAAATTAAGGTTGATTTTTCCACCGAAAATCGGATTTTGTTTTTTTCTCAAACTATCAATTAAACCATCCCTTAATTTTTCCGTGGAAATTTATTGCGATTTATTTCAGTTTAAATTTAAAAATTCAATAAAATTTCATTGACTCGTACCAAAAAAAAGCATTCAAGAACACAGTGTTACAAAATTAAAAAAAAAAATTCTGAACTGGGACATATCGAAGGGCTTTTAGCGCATCAAAGTAACATATTTTGATACAGCGCCCAACGTGGGCTAAATCGCATACAAAATGAGTAGAATTTGATGGATTACATATTCATTTCGTAATCATTTCAATCGTGCTTGATGTATTTACGATAAAATTGTTTGAAGTTTACTAGAAATCAGCTAGTGCACTTCTTTTTTGATATTTCAATAATACTTGTAACAGCTCATATGGACCAATTGGCTATAAAGTCATTTTTATGAACAATGCTCGAACTTGAATACTCGAACTAACTATATACATCACTAAAACGGAGGGAAGTCTCAAGTTTACGGTAAAATCTACTTATAGTTACAGCATCGACAGCGTTTTTAACAGTTGTTCAGTTAAAATAGACTAAATTAAGTAGGCCATGCCAAATTCGGATCTCCAAAGAAAAATAAGAAAAATGGGCAGATTTGTTATATTTATGCGATGGTAAATGAAATCTCAGTGCTTTTAAAATGCCTAGCTAAAATTTCCACAGTTTTATCCACAAAACTATTTGCGTTCTAATTTATAACGCTTTGCAACCTTCTTGACATTTGGAAATCTCCGAAATTTTTCAACAAAATTATGGAAACATAGAGAAGACCACAATTTTTCAGTTTAGGGGCCACGATTGTAGAGCCTGCTTTTTCAAAATTTTGGTAACATTATTTTTTGTGAAATAAATTTCATCATTTTTTTATATAACCTACATAAAAAAAATTTCATATTGGGATTTTTCTTGGACAAGGCAATCATTTTTAGTTATTTTTTTGTGGAAATTTCAAGTTTCATTGAATTTAGTTAAAAATTTATTTTATAATATATAATATTGATTATCATCTTAAAACAAAACTGATATAGAATTGTTTGGCCTAAGGAACCATCCATATATTACGTAGCACTCCAAGAGGGAGGGGATATTTGAAAATGTTACTAAGTGCTACGTTGAGAGAGGGAAGTCTAGCAAATTATTATGTAACAAAATTTAAAATTAGTTAAAATATATTTTTATAACATTAAAACATTGCGCATTTTAAGTGACGACATGGGAAACGAATAAGCGGAATGGTTCAATGTACAACTGCAAGAAAATCGAAAAGAACATTCAGAATATGTTATGCCGTTCATTTCGGATGTCGCAAAATGGATTTCTAATCCTTAGAATGATGAAAAATAACTAATTATGCGTGGATATAAAAACTATTATTGTGATATAACTACTGAATTTATAATTATTACTATTTAAGTATTATTCAATTTAATATTGAATATTAAGATATTTCTCCTCATATTATTTTATTTTTTATAATAAATTAAAAATAAAATAAGTATTTTTGGTTAAAAGTATTTGCATTGTTAATATTTTGTGAATAAAATATTTAAAAGTATGAAGGAGGTTCGATGAATTTATTACGTAATAAAAGGAGGGTTTCTTTGAAAATGTTATCAAGTATTACATGGCAGAGGGGCAATTTAAAATACTCTCGTATTCGTAATATATGGATGGCCCGTAAGGCATTGTTAAAAAATATTGTGTTACTTACAAACCTACCATGGACTTCCTCGGAAAAAAGCATGCACGTTTGAGCTGTTAGCACGACACCATTTTGTGCTTTGAATTGAAAACACCTAAGTTTTATACTTAAAAACATGTTCAATAAACCCTTAAAAACATTTTTTCAATGACACTATTTTTCCGGAGGAAATAATCCTTAAAAAATTTATTTATCGTTTATTTTTAACTCATTTATTTATTATTTATTTTCAAAATTGACACCCTAGCTTCTGTAATTGAGGTTCAACATTTTATTTCGAACTTTTTGGGAAACAAATCTCTGCCAAATCTCTCAATAATCTTCGTACATTATTCCAAAAAACATTTTTTTGCTGAAAGTTTCCCAAGATATGTGAATGTGCAATTCACATTTTTTGAAGAAATTTTCGGGAAGATAGAAATTATAAATAAAAAGTTCATTGACATGATTTTTTATGACGCTTTGCATTGCTTCACAGATTTCATTTATTTATTCCTGCATTAATGAAAAATCGTACTCAGCGACACTAAATCTGCAGTCCTAAGAAAAAATGCACAAGAAAAATGTTATCTTATCATATTTCTATGGTTAATTTTTTGAAGATAACATTTGGACGAAATCCATTAATTCATTTAAAAAAATTGAATCTGCTCTTATTTACCTAAATGATTGTAAGGTGAAGCGACTATATATTCTCGCTATTATTATTTTTAAATCTTAATCTATCCAACGTCTATCTATTAAAAAACAATTAATTTATTCTTTTGTACAAACCTGATAACAGAGACAAATTCAATTTTTGTAATTCATCATTACAAATATTGAAATTATCCAAAATATTCACACAAGCTCTTTCAAAACATATTACATTGCGATTAATTTTAATTATAGCAAGTGTAAAATCAATAAGGTCTACAGGCACATAGATAGTCCTGTTCCATACTGTCGACGTTTATCCAGATTCATCTGCACAACAATAACAATTTCATGCTTCACTTCACATCAAATGGAACGGAAAGGATAATCATCTTCACACAATAGACTGGTGTAATTCTGCTAAACAAATTCATCATTCTCTGTATTCTCTAGTATATTAGGCAGGACCATTCAATGGACCAACACATAGTCAAAATTCTCTGTTTGCAATCGATGGAAAATATGTTAACGCGATTTGTTGATGACATTGAACAAGACTTTTTCTAAAAAAAATTGTATGAATATAATCAGCATTTTGTTCACGATATGTTTTTTTTTTCAGTTGTTTTCTGAACATCATTCAACTATAATTTAATAGCATGTTGTATTCCCCAAAAGCCACATCCGAATATTTTGCTGCGCTTGTCACCCAACACAATATAAGCACACCGCAATTTTGAGTTGAAAACTCAATTAATGATTTCAGGATCACGGAAATCCGCAAAGTGCATGGCCACAAGTAATATACCAATAACGACATGAGCAGCAGCAGCAACAACAATCAAGATAGCAATGATAATGTCTGTTCTGGGGTGGATGAACCGTGTGATTAATTCAAATAATGAGGAAAATAATAGCGAACAATACAATCCTTTTCACAGTTCCATGAAAAATTCAAACAATTAAAGCTGCGAGCAGGGCAAATTCTCGTGAAATAACTTGAATTTGGTGCATAGAAAGCATATTGCACGTGTCAGAGATCCTCAACTGCTTCTGGACTAGGATCACAATAAATACTTGTGAAGGTTTTAAATAAATTGAAGAAAAGAGCCTTAGAGGATAATATTACCATATGTAAAGCTGATAAAGGTAATTCAATAGTTTTAATTGATAAAAACGATTATGACAGTAAAATTTTAGACTTTATGGATGAAACTAAACCTATTCCATTGAAAAAGACCCCCACAAGTAAATTTCAAATAGGGGTAAGAAATTTTGTTAAAAATTGTAAATTCATTGTCATTGGACCCTAAGTCAAGTTTTAAATATATTACAATGAACCCTTCTGCCCCAGTTCTCTATAGCCTACCGAAAATTCACAAGGCAAATATGCCTATTAAACTTGTAGTTTCCTTTTGTAACGCACCCACGTATAAAATTTTACAACTTTTCATCAAAACCTTGTCGATGAAACAGGATTTGTGTCAGAATTCTTTGTTAAAAATTCCCAAGAACTCATCCAAAATCTCCAAAACTTCCAAATTCCTGAAAGTTCTAGCTTAGTTTCTTTCGACATAGTAAATTTATTTTCCTCCATTCCCGTTAAGGAACTTGTGCCAATGGTGAAAGACCTTATCTTTAAAAAAATTAAAACTAGGACAAAAGCAAATGAACTACTCAATCTTGTTACACCTGTAATTCGTGCAACGAATACCACTGCTCCGCAGCCGACCCTGACCACGGTTTGGGCAATCCCACCCTGCTTAAACCCGCGAAGAGGGGTGTGGGAATATATATTTTGAAAAGGGTGCCGCCCGTTTCTGCGCCAGGACTGCCCTGTCCGCGAATCCGGAAACGGGAACATGATTCGCGACGGCCCGAAACCAAACCAGCCGGATAGAAAATTTGGGACAGACGCACCCAAGAGCTGAAAACGCGATTTCCGTTTCGCCACTTCACACAATAACGGCAATCTAATTCAATGAACTATTTTATTTTTTTCTAAAAAAAAACCTAGCTAATTCCTATCTATACTTATACCAACTTACACCTTTTCCTCCGTCTCTTTAAACCTACTTACTTTCGCCGCCTGTTGTCCGCCGTCCTCCTTACGATCGTCTTTGAGCTCCAGTCCAATTTTCTTCGACCGGCAATTCTACCACCGAACGCCTAGCACCGAACAGCTTTGTCGTCGACGTCTTCTGCGTCCCAGCGCAGCACTCAACCGCTCAAGCTTTGCATTCAAAAAATATCAACACCAAAACGCACTACCCTTCGACTCCTCAAGCTCCGCACCGACAAAGATAGCCGTCAGCTGTTCTCGCGGCTCTATTTATGCGAAAATCCCGATCCCGTTTGCTGCATCGACGGTCAATGGCCCACGAGTCTGCTGACCTCATCAAAGTTTCCTAGCTTGGGACCGGTTTTGGCGGCGCACGTCAGCTGGCCATTGAAGCTTCGTGGCTTTGGACAGACCGTTCATCTCGGTGAGGGGGGAATGCTGTGTCTGCTGCTTTTGGGATGTGGTTGGAGTGCTGGGGAAATAATCGTGGCAATCGTTAACCATGGTGAATTGCAAGTACCAATGGTTGTGGGTATCACAGGCGCATAGTAGACTCCATTGGCGTATCGTAGACCGGGAGCCTGGATTTGAATCTGTTGCGGTGATTGGATGAGCGTTGTTTGTTGCCGTGATTCCTGCCAACTTATCTGCAGGATCTGTGACGTTGACTGTAATGCATTTAGCTGTTGAAGATACTTCAATTACGCAGTCTCTCGCGCACGGTCAAGAACAGTCTCCATAAACCTTACTACCTACTTAGTTACTTAATCCAATATCCTTGACATACCTACATCTCCTCTATATTTATATAATTCAAACCTCTACTCCCTACAATATAATTCATTAATAACAATATAATTCATTAATTGGCTTGTTTGTGTGAAGTGGCGAACGTAACATTATCAATTTCCAAAACAACAGCGTTTACCCGCACGATGGTTTGGGGTCTTCAAGAACAGGGCAATCTCCTAGTTTGCCCTTATGAGTTTTTTGAATCGACCACGTTGCGTGACGAACGGAACAATCTGTACAAAATTTATAAGGATCAGAATTATTTTAGATATGAGAATTAATACTTCTCGGTTGAAGACGGTTTACTAATGAGGTCACCACTTTCTCCACTTCTAGCAGATTTATACATGATTGTATTTAGAGAAAATTGTTTTGAGTTCAATTAATCCCCATTCTAAAAAAAATATACTCTTATGGTATATGTCTATGATATAATTTGTTTATGGGATAGTACAGATCGTCAATTAATAAAATTTTTAATCTTTTTAAATGGCCTCAATAATAGCATCAAATTTACTATGGAAAAAAATAGACCGCACTATCAACCATTTAGATCTTGGACCATTACTCGTCAAAAATCAAAATTAGAATTTAATCTTTACAGGAAAAACACTCAATCAGATGTGCTCATTCTTTGTAACTCGTTCCATCCCTTAAATATTAAGCTAGCTTCTTCGCATTCCATGATAAATCGTGCTCTAAATATTCCACTTTGCAAAGAAAATTTAGAGAAGGAACTTTATACCATTGAAAATATAGCCAAAATTAATGGATACCCTAAGCAACTCAGGCCTTATTAACGAAAGAAGTAAATTGAAAATTATTAAAGAAATATATCCAGTTCAAAAAGATGGTAATGTTCAATCATGGAGAAAGTTAAATTACGTAGGCCTCATCAATAATAAATTGCCCAAATATTTAAAATACAATACTGAAGTATCCCTAATTCATTCGACTAGAATTAATATAAAAAAATTACATTTTAACAACAAAAGCAAAAATGATCCCTTTTCCCATTCAGGAGTGTATCGTGCATCCTGTGATAATTGCCATGCAGCTTATATAAGACAAACATGTATGAGCTTTAAAATTAGATACAATGAGCACATCACAGCAACCAGAGAGGTAAATCCAAACTCTGGGATAGCCCAACACATTTTAGATACAGATCATAATTTTAGTATTAACAATTTTAATATCCTTCATAAAATGAGCAAGGAGAAAAGGTTGGACTATCTGGAATACCTTGAGATTAGCCGGGCCACAAAAAGAAAGGAAAACCTACTGAATGAAATTACCCTTCCCTTCCACTCACCATTCATGATGCAACCATTAATTATTGAGGAATAAAACCAGGAAATATTTGTAAACTGTATGTAACCTGAAGATGATATAAGGATCGAAACGCGTCGTATTAATGAAAAATTGTGAGTCAAAAAAACCAGTGTTTAATTTCAGTTCAATCAGAATTGCTCCCAAAAAATGTTTGCTTCCACCTAAAAATCTGAAATACATATATCCCCTCAATTTAAAGCGTGCATGATCAAGTACTCATATATCATAAAATGTTTGTTCATTGAGAAACTGAACTAGCTGCGTGCTTTGTATCTATAATCGATAAAATACAATAAAATTGAGTTTCTGGTACACTGACTGTCCCGGCACCGTATATGAAAATGCAATAAAAATCGACTGGTGATTTATTGGAATTGAATATTTGAAATTCTACAAAAAACGGTATGCCAAAAACATTGAACATTGTTATGTATCTTTAATTTAGATTTCCAGCAGTATGAGATTTACGAGCCGAGCAAATTTGAAAATCAACTCTACATATGTCCTCCACTTTGAAATATGTTTTTGTGAATGAATGATTCAACGTAATTGATTATTAATGCATTAAAATTGAAACAAAAATATTTACTGGCTTTTATAAATATCAATTCGTTGTTGTTTGATTGCTTCAGGTTCTCAATTTCAATTCTATTATGTTCCCAAACAATTTGTGGTAATCTACGAATAAAAGACAATAATTTCAGATAGAAGTTGATGATCATAACAACTCAACTGAACGCCTGAAATATGTTGACCACAAAAATCCAATTACAGCAGTTCACATCCTTCGCCCCAGATCTGCATTCATTCTACCTGATAAATCAATATTGCAATATTCATAGTCCTTGACTTACCGCTAAATATCAAACTAGATAGCATCCGTGCCATCCGTGATGGATTTCAATAACTCCTTGGATTCTGCAAAACATTGTGCAAAAGAGAACCGAATAATTGAAAATCCTTCCCATTCAGGTTCTTGTAGAAACAGATTACAGCACCGTTTGAAAGGATAACAAGACACTCTTGAAATCCTGGCCAAATTACCATCTTGTCATTCAATCTTTTCGTTTACCATCGACATAGTAGTTTTCCTCGCCGCATCTCTCTTCGTTCGCTTGGAAAGTTTCACCTGCATTGTGTGATTTCTTTCCGTTTTTTCGCGAGGATATCAATCAAGTATTTACCTTCACCCACTTTAGATTTCAACAAGCAGAAACATAGTGTAAAATATTGCACTCTTCACCTGAATGAACCGCTTACGGAACAAGGCGGATAAGGCTCATCCACACATAACTTGCATTTAGAGTAGAGAATTTAGTAATAGCATTGCCAGTATCTTCAGATACTATCCGGAAATTCAATTTCAAGTTGTCTGAAAAGTTTTCGACCTAACAAATAAACAAGACATTTTTTCTTAAAATTTTATTTTATTTTTTAACGAAGTCTCTTTTTAAGTCAATACATACTTTTCAGTGATGCTCTAACATTTTTAATCCCTAAAAATAATAGTTTCCGTCTTTCTCTGCAAAATAGGCGTTCACGCATGCTATCACTTTCTCGTTCGATGAAAATCTCTGTCCTTCAAGCCAAATTTTTAGATTAGGAAACAGAAAAAAGTCACTGACGGCCAGATCTGATCGGTGCATGGCTAACCAATTTAACGTGCAATTCGTGAATTTCAGCCATAGCGGTAGCTTACTGTGAGCTGGCGCCTTGTTCTGATGGAAAAGCACTTTTTTTCTTTTTCAAATGTGGTCATTTTTTGCAATTTCTGTCCTTAGCTTATCAAGTAATGATGCGTCTCCTGATATTGTTTCACCTTTTTGAAAATAATCGATGAGGGAAATTTCGCGGCTATCCCAAAATCCAGTCGCCATCACCTCCCCAGCCGACGGAACTGTCTTCTCCTTTTTCGGAGCAGGTTCACCTTTTGCAACCCACTACTTACTTTGACTGTTCTTTCGGCTCATAAGTGTAGTGGTGAATCCAAGTTTCATCTACATTTATAAATCGATACAAAAAATCGAAATCGTTCCGCATTACCCGCTCCAAACGAGCTTTAAAAATTTAAAAAGCCTCCGCCATCTCTCTAACCTTGATCCGGCGGTCATCGAATACCATTTGATATACTTTTTCGACATTATCGCTGGTTGTCGCAGTTTTTGGCCTTCCTGAACGCTCATCATCAGTTAAGCTGGAACGGCTACGTTTAAATTCAGCTACCCAAAACTTCACGGCCGTAAATGATGGTGCAGAGTCCCTATATGCTGCATCCAACTCATCTCATATTTAATGACAGCATGACACTCAATTTTTTCCATTTCTGTGAAAACCTTCACAACGACTTACTCAAGTGATTGTCAAACAACAACTGACCATGCAAAATGATTGAAAATTTTATGCGTATTTTTCAACGCATGCGCCAACTTGTTCCCCAACTTTAGTTGAAAAGTTCGGTCAACTTCAGGTTCAGGTCGGCAACTTTTCAGACAACAGTCAAAGGAAATTTTCTTGCCACCTTTGAGAATATTTTGCAAAGAAAATTATACTTACACCAAGTCATAGCAAATATCAGATTTATTTCTTTGAAAGTTGTTTTGGTTTGGGCTCAGGAGATGAAAAAAATACGGTAATACTGCATCCTTCAGAAGAAAATCAATGGTAGACCTTGAAGATATACTTAAGAGGGCAATTTTACAAAATCATCATTTTTCAGTACTTTATATATATATATATGTAGAATAAGAATATAAACTCTCATTTTGGTCGGCTATGCTCAGGAATATATATATATATATATATATATATATATATATATATATATATATATATATATATATATATATATATATATACAGCGATCCAATAGAGTGTGTGTGAGCGCGGTCTGCAGGTGTTTCAGCATTAAATGCGATTTCTCAAAACAACGTTTTTTGACCTGATTAACACGATTTTGAAAAATCTTTCCTACAGATTGGGCTGGAATTTTGAAGGATGATTTAGTATATATACAATTTGAGTACGAATTAGAGTCAGATTTTTTTTAAAAAAAAATTACCCTTTTTTAAAATAGAATGTCTCGAGGGCTTTACGTGGCTACGTATTGATTTAAAGCCACGGGCCTCTTCAGGCGCGGGTTGGAATTGAGTGACAACCACATAACATCCCACCACCACTTGGGAGTACGAGTTGGCCTACGGAATGCAGGCTCAGTGACCTTACTGGTGGAAGCGAGGCCTATCTAATCCTCTGTCGATATCTCGATCTCGGCACCGGTTAACCTTGTAACTCCACGCCGAGCCCCCAGAGATGTTGCAGAAGTCCCCATGCTCGAAAGCATGACGACTTCAAGGCGCATCTCAATGCGTCCTACCCTCATATGGGTCTTAACCACAACCACCACGTTCGCACCTCCCCAAAGGGGGTCCTCGCCGCGATCGGAGGGAGGTTTATCTCTTTGGATCGCGGTCCCAGTGGTACCAGATTGAACCCTGATAAAGCTTCGTGGACTTGAGCCCCATCTCAAGCCCACTTTTTTGTGTCCAACTACAGACACTGAGCCGATCACCAGGGTCAGAAAATTGAAAAGTTCGCCATTTCAGTTTTTTTTGCATCCAAAATGTTTAGTTCCAACCATAGCCGTTGGAATTTTTTTGTTTCGAGATATCATGTCAACCAGATATTAATAGGGCTCCATTATTACAGTTTTTTTTTTGTAAAGTTCAGGGTCTACATTTTATGATATAAAAGTTTTAAAATATTCTAATAAATATTGCGATAAAAAAACTATTGAAATTTCATGCAAAAAACCCAGACTGCCCCTTCAAAATTATAGAGAATATTTGCTTCTGCTGCTATGTTTCCAGCTTATTAAAATTCAGCTAAAAATGATTGGACTAAGTTTCAAATGAATTGAAATATTCGTCAGTAGGTCAACAACTATTGAAGCTATTGCATCGACGTATCCAACAAAAATACAAAGCGGCTTCCGTAAGCATATCAAAAATAATTTATGATACCAATTCCTTCCAGCAACTTACAATGGGAAGCTGTCCGTATTTTACTGCATAATGTTACCCTTAATATTGTCTATCCACCTTACACAGGACAGTTTCTATTATTATTATTCAAAACAGTAACTATAGTATTTCCTTTTTGTAACTTTTATCATATGCAGCCTCTTTGACTGGTACGAGGCCGGTATTCCCCGCGGGAGTTTGGCAATACTGTTTACCAATCCTATGTATATGCTACACTAGTGGCACGCTTGTGCCTCCCTGAAGCATGTCGGGATAGTATTGACGCGTTCCGCGACACTGTCGTCATCCAAACGCCATACCATCGACACCATCTTCCCTAACTATTCTAGCCACCAGTTTACCAACGCCGACGGCCACCATCATCTAGGATATCAGCCACCACATGCTCCACACGTTCCCGTTTTGTTGCCGGGATGAGTGCAGGTCGTACGCTATTTTGCCCATTTTGCATCCTTATACAAGTGGAGGACGTAATGCCTTTAATGCCAACATACAAAATTTCACTGCGGCAAAGTCTTCCTGTCTCCAGAGCGCTTTGTTGCCGGGACTTTTTAATTTGATAAATCCGTTGCAGGTCCTTGTTGCACACAAGTGACGGCATTTTCCGATTTTTCCATTTCAGCCCGCAACTACATGCTTGGCGAGTGTGTTTTCTTTCTTCCTAGTCGAAAAGGACTATGGCAAGGATACGGGGAATGTACGATGTCGGTGTAGCTTAGACACGATTTTTCTTCTTCAACCTGCGAAGAAAAAAAAATTTCCAAACGAAAAGTTGCAGCGCGGCAACTTACAATGAAGCATTCCCGCCCAAGGAGCAAAAATTCTGATCCCGCTTCGTTGCCCTCTACCATCGTCTATCTAAACAGCATCTCGTTTCCAGGACGAATTGAAATTCAGATTAGAAGTTCGAGGTACAGGAAAGCGAGGCGGTGAAGTTGCTGATTCAGCATCGATAACAAAACGGGGTAGTATCATTCATCGTCCTCGAGCGTCGACAGGACAAGATGGTAGTTTGAATTTTCAAATAGTTTACACTGCATTTCTAACACTCTGTTTTGAAAACAGTGCCGTTTCGATTATTTGTTTATAAGGCATTTTGAATGAGTATTTATGGGCAAAACATTGTACATAGCCACAGCTCAAAAAGAATGTACAATACTTCCGACATTTTTTAACTTCTTGACTCGATCCTTGGGCTGTTCGACATTACTTTCAAATTTTGAAATACTGTGTCGTAATGAGGTAACTTTTTACGTAGAAAAGGCTTACAGGATGTGCTTGTTAGACTCCTCATTGATGAATCGCGTGGCTATATTGATGGCCATTCGTTAAGCAATTCGATTTTAATGAGGATTTCTTTACAGCTCTTTTTTTAAATATAGCATCAGCTATAAAATATACACAACTCTATCTTCATTTTTCACAATTTTGTCGTTGAAATTATATTCATTCAAAAATTTCACTATGCCATTCATTTCACAGAGCAGTGTACTCGTCAGATCATTGCTCATGATGGTCTAGAGAAATCTAGTTGACGGAAAAGACCAGGAATGACTAACAGACACTGCAGCTATTACGTCCACTAGTTGTTCCTCCAGCATGAAGGACGAATTTGTTGTGTGATGATTTCCTATGGTGGCACCAGCGAGACACAAACAAATCATATGGGCCGTGGAAGCGTCTTAATTTTGAACATGCCAATTCAATAAGGATCAAATCATTATAGGTAATTTGTCAATCACACAAATGAACATTTCATTTTTCTTAGAATGTTTTTGTGAAAAAATTTTGGAGTGTTTGTGAAAAATAAGAATATTTTTAGAAGTCATTCCTTAAGTCTGCAGTCTGGGTTTTTCGCAAAAAATTTCAACAATTTTTTCTAATCAAAATATTTATTAAAATGCTTTGAAACGTTTATAAAATATATTATATTATAATAGACCTTGAGATGTATATAAAAAAATAGTTTTTTTCCAGCCAAGCCGACAAAATGGCGGCCATAATGGAGCCTTATTAAAAACTGGTTGACATGATATCTCGAGTCAGGTAAGTCTGAAACAACAAATTCTAATGGAATTTTGAAATACAAGTGAATGGCTATGGTTGGAATTGAAATTAAACATTTTGGGTGAAAAAACAATATGGCGGACTTTTCAATTTTTTGTACCTTTGTTGCAACTAAAATTGTTTATAACTTTGATGAGTCAATTTTTCATTTTTAAATTTATTATACCTTCAGAAATCACGTTTCAAAATTTCATTAAGATATTTTCAAAAATAAAGAAGTTACGGCATTTTGAGCGCGCACGCCTTCTTCGCTTTGTAAGTGATATTTTCGGTAATCGAAACTTTAAACGCGTTTTTCTCGAAATGACGTTTTTCCAACTGCGGACACTTATTCTCCGGATTGGCCGAACCGACTTAAGTCAAATTAATATAGGCCAAAAATCGATCCTTAAAAATTTGGGAAGCGAAACAAAGTGATAAAAAGCGATTTTTGAAGAAAAAAATTTCAAACAACCGCTATTCTTTTTATAATTTTTTTGAAAATATTGCGGTAGATTACCACGTAAGAAACATTCCTTTTTAAAATGCGGTTTGGTTTTTTTTATTTCAAATTCTTCATTCCTAAGGTTATCTGTCCCCAGTGGGACGAGGCTTTTTTCGAAACATCAACTTTATTAAAAAAAAAAATTTATCTTCAAAATGTGTGTTTTACCGATACAAATTTTAAAATTTATGTACTATAAAAGAGCTGAAAAAAGTTATTGAAAATTAGGCTGTTTTTTAGCATTCCAGCCGGTACTACTTCCTAAAAATGAATTACAAATTTATAAAAAAAATCTATTTCTAGTTGGGACTAAAATTGTATATGTACTGAATCATCCCTCATAATTTCGGCCGAACCAGTCGAATAGATTTTTCAAAATCGTTTCACCCAGATCAAAAAACGATGTTTTTTTGAAAAACGTGTTATAGCTGAAACACCTGCAGAGCGCGCTCCCATACGCTCTGTTGTATCGCTGTATATATACATGTATATGTATCTATATTTCTGCGCTTCGCCGATCAACATGAAAGTTTGTATACTAATTCTACGTATGATATGATTTATTGTGACGTTTCGGCCATTTTTAATATGTCATGATCTGTCATTTTTTGTTTCATTGTATTCAGTAATGTTTACAATTTCATCATGGTGAGATATACGCAAGAACAACGTTTACAAATTTTTCAGTTTTATTATCAAAATAATCGTTCTCCAATTGCAACTTTTCATGCGCTTTTGCCATTTTATAGTCGTAATAATTGTCTAAGTGTGCTCGCTATTCGTCGAATTGTTGAAAATTTTGAGCGTACATTTTCTTTACATAATGTTCAAGTGCCAATAAGACAAAGAAACGCTCGAAGTAATGCAAATATTGCTGCCGTTCAGACAAGTGTTGCTGAAGACCGCAATTTGTCGATTCCAAAACGTTCTCGACAATTGGGACTGTTCCAAACCACAACCTGGCGAATTTTGAGAAAGGGTTTGGGTCTGCATCCATATAAAATTGTTATCACTTAAGAACTGAAGCCATTGGACCACCGTAAACGTCGTGGATTTGCTGATTTTGCCCTGGAACAATTTGAAAACGATTACGATTTTTTTAAGAAAATCATCTTCTCCGATGAGGCACAATTTCATCTGAGTGGTGCGGTAAATAAAGAAAAGTGTCGATTCTGGTGCGAAGAAAATCCACAAATTATTCATGAAAAACCATTACATTTACCTAAATTAACAGTTTGGTGTGGTTTTTGGTCTGGTGGGATCATCGGTCCGTATTTTTTTTCGAAATGAAGTTGGTAACACCGTTACTGTCAATGGAGATCGGTATATATCGATAATAACCAACTTTTTGTGGCCGAAATTGGACGAAGTTGATCTTAATAATATTTGCTTCCAATAAGGCGGGGCTACGTGCCACACAGCAAGTGCAACAATTGAATTATTGCGAGAAAAGTTTGGATATTCGATAATTTCAAGAAATTGTGATATTGAATGGCCTCCAAGAAGTTGTGATTTAACATCATTAGACTACTTCTTGTGGGGTTATTTGAAGTCATTGGTCTTTAGCAATAAACCAAACTCTATTCAAGCTTTACAAGCCAATATTGAACGTGCTATTCATGACATACGACTTTATTTAGTGGAAAAAGTGCTCGAAAATTGGGTTCATCGAATTCGTTCCTGCGAAAGAAGTCGTGGAGGCCATTTGAATGACGTTTTATTCAGAACTTAATTGTATCGACTGTACTTCACATTAAATAAAAAACAATTCAATTTTCTTAACAATTAGTGTGGTTTTTTTTTTAAAGAAATCGTATCACTCTTATTGGAAAACCCTATATATAAAGTCTCGAAAAACGATGTTATGGAAAATTAACTTTTTGAATAAATAAACCCAGACTGCCCCCTCAAAAAAAAAACAATCATTTAAAATTTCCAATGTTCAAATAAAAAACATAACTTGTCATGTTTTCGTATTCACATCCTCGATATAGTGAATAGGTTAAGCTTAAGGTTAACCATTCTTCCTCTCTGAAGATATACGAAAGGCGGCTGATAAGTCCGCTGTCTCAGGCATTAAGTGGAAGAAAAAATGAGTACTTTATTTTTATTTTTCAATATAGCCTCGTTCAAACAAAATACATTTTTCACATCAGGCATATAACGCTTTTAAACCGCCAACAAATATTCGTTTTCTTTGCACTAAAAGTGGCTTTCTACGACCTCCTTCATTTCATCATCATTGGCAAATCTACGGCCCTTGTAAAATTACTTCAATTTTTCAAATTGGAAAATGGGAAATAGTCGCTGGGAGCCAGGTCTGAACGATAGGGTGGGTGGTCGATTTCCGAAAAGTCCCTTTTCTTCAGGGCCTGCCTTGGAACTCGCGCCGTATGAACAGGCGAATTGTCTTGCAAAAACAGTACTACACGGGCTAATTTCCTCCGTCGATTCTGTACGACTACCTGTCGTGCCTGAATTAATAAATTTGTGTAATATTGAACATTCACAGAAGTCTGTTTGGCAAGTAATCAAGCAGCAAAACACCTTCGCTGTACCAGAAAACCATCTTTTGAACCTTGAATTTCTTCGGCGACCTTACTCCTTTTTTCATCCATTGCATGGACTCCTGTTTGATTTCGGATCGTATTGGCAAATCCGGGCTTCATCTATGGTTATGATTCGATCACAAATATCGTCTATATTGTCCGCAACTAACTTCAAAAAATCCCTACTAATTTCAAATCCCGGTTGCTTTTCGAACAGCGATAGCGTGTCTGTTACCCAACGCCCACTGATTTTTCTCATATTCAAATGCTCGTGCATAATTTCTCGATCCCGTTCTTGGCTAATTTGCAACTCTTCGGCTAACAGCCAAAATTTTATTGTTCGGTCGGCCAGTACTATTTTTTCGACATTTCGAACATGTATCCTCGTTACTACCGCCGCAGGACGCCCCGGTCGGGGGTCATCTTCACAGCTCTTTCGTCCTTGTTGAAATAAGTGAGCCTATTTTTTGACCATTCCTAAAGAACTGATGACTTGTCTCCAAAAATTTCTTTCGGCGTTTTTCCTTTTTTTAGGGAGCACTTTATCACGGCACGGTGTTCAATATTACTAAAAATTAGACGACGTTGGTCCTTCAACAGATAATTTTCTAATGACGTCACTATCCAATAGAGGTTATATTTGTACTACGAAGGAGTGTCACAATTAGTGTTAACATAAGTAAGATAATGAGTCATTGCTAAGTATCTTGGGCCGCGGACTTATGAACCGCCCCTCGTACTGCGCCATTTGCAGTCAAAACGTATCCTCAAGTGCCAATTCGGAGTGCAATGGCAAGGAAAATCATAACACACAAATTGGTTGAACCAAAAGATACTATAATTAAGTATCTTCATAAAACTAAGAGACAGCCTTTGACGATCTTTTAAGTGTCGAACAACAACTTCGCTTGCAGTCGTCTCGAAATTGTGCCACTTAAAGTTTCAATTTCCAAGGTTGCATGTTGGCTCTAACCCACCCACCCTCTCATTCTGCGGATTTGTAGACCTCTCCCAATCCAAACACCTCGTGCGAATTGTGTCACTACTGCGATGAGTCTTCCATGGTAACTTATGCAAATTGCATTCTTTGACGAGAGACACAAACAAATATCCTTGGATCTAGTTCGTTCCACTTTAGGCGGTAAGGAATGTTTATTGTTGTGTATTTCACTTTTCACTCGATTATTTATCAACAATGCTTTCTGTTTGCTTGTCTTAAGTGGCTGTTAGTTTTTGATTTTCCCGACAGCCCTCCGCTTTTCATCCCGACGAATTTAAACTTTCGAATTTAGAACTCTCTGCAAACGCAAAATGTCCCCGTGAAGTATAGCAACCTCCGTTTACGCATCTGCATTCACCAATATATATATTCGCATTCAGATATGCATATGAAACGGCAGAAGCTTTACTTTTGTGAAGTCCTTCCCTGCGCTAACACCGAACAGGTCGCTTCTGGGCATAAGTCCAAGAAGCGATTTATTTCAGAAACCACCTAAGTACTTAAAACTTAAGAGTTTTCCGTTTCTTCTCCCAAGAAGTTGGACTAAGAAACTTTGCGATTTCATTCGTGAGCGAGATGGCAAAGTAGGTGGAAATGAAGTCATGCCTAATTTACGAACAAGTAATTAAGCAATTTTTCCATTTGCTTCCGTCATTGATTAAAATGCTTTCCTGTCTAAGTTTTAGCAATTTCGCAAATGCTAATATTGGAGGGCTTCGCCTTCAAAATGATAATTGTCCGACCAGCGAGCACTGCAGCCCGGGAACAATGTCCCGCGAAGACAATATTGGCGTAATTAGTCCATTTTTTTCGTGTGCCAAATTATAATTCAGATAATTAACAAGGCGCTCGGCCAACATCTATACATACACTTGAGCCATAATATTAGTATAGGTCCGGCCATGCATGAACCACAAATTGAATAACGACGAAATCTGTTTAACGACTCCACTTTATTATGGCTTGTCGCATAATTGAGCTTCGGCTGTATTTATCGACCGGCAAAGCTTTTCAACGCTCCTGTATCTGTATCTGCAGTCCTGCAACCTAGAGTGCGGGGTGCAAATCGATGTACAACGGATGCAAGCAGTCGTTTAATGATGATAATGTTCCATATCGTCCGTCGATTTATAATGCAATTCAGCTCGATTTTATGGTGAATTCATAATCATATCGCGAATGGTGCTAGTTTGTTGGCCATTAAACAGTTGTTCAGGTCGTCACTTCATGCTAATCGAATAAACTAGAATACTCCGTTGTAAATTAGACGATAAAGGACTCTCGTTTCAAACTATTGAGTGGATCTTTACAAGAAAATTAAATTTGTTTTGTCTTTGTTGCATGTTGACATTGCTTATGAATTAAATGTTCTGATACGACTCATCCATAATAGAGTTTAATAGAAAGGATGTCACAAATATATCAATTATTTAATACAATTATATACATTTTACTGTAAACACTATTTGCTGATGCATTTATACATTCCACTTTCTTATTTTATTTGAAAATTTATGTAAAAAATTAAGTTTTTCAGCACAATTTTTCTGTCAGACTGAACTAAATTTCGTCGTGTGACGACCACTGTTTCCATAAGTACTCCATAGACATTGTATTTGTTCTACTTTGTTATTTTACCTTACAAATACTATGATTTTTTATTTGACTATCGCCACTCTTTGCGGGTGGCATCTAGTCAGATGGCGCTCAACATGGTGAGGTTTTCGGCTGGCGATCATTATACTGACAAGGAGAGACTCCGATCTTGTCGTCTCAGATTTGCATGAAATTTGGCACATAGATAGAAGACGTCAATGATAATCGATCCTTAAAATATTAGACAGCAACACCCCCCCCCCTCCTTTTGAGAAAAACACCTCTAAAGTTTTTAGTGCCGCTTATGGATTAGGAAGTTTTACCATTTGATAGAAGCTGTGCAGTGTAGGTAGCAGCGCTACTAGCTCGCTATCATGAGGTCGTGTGTTTGATTCCCGTCGATATTGTTTTTTTTTTTTTTTGAATAATTTTGGATGTAATTAGTTTAAGATAAATCAGCAACGTTCAACTGAAAATACATTTAGCAACAAACAACATCAGATTGAGACTTCATGGTGTGACATATGTTCAGATCGTAAGCATAAAGAAGATGTGATACGTCCAAGAGTTTTTCAGATAAATTTGATATGAAACCATTAAAAAGAAGAGTGCCGAGATGACTGCCTTGGGCTACACCAAAATGTACGAGAATTGGCTTGGACAGATTTCCCTGAAATTTTACTAATTGACTTCAGTCTCGTAAGTAGGAACTGAGCCAATTAAGCATAGAGCCGGTGATTCCTAGTTACTGCAATTTGGAAATCAGTATGGAATGATCAACCCGATCAAATGCTTCACTAAAATCTGTGTAGATTGCGTCAATTTGGTAACCCATCTCCATTTTACATAGGACATCAGAAACTAAAACTATGAGATTGGTTGTAGTTGATCGGCCCTTGCTAATGCTGAGTGTTTTTGTCAAACGATTTGTTGTAACAATTTTGTGATTATAGATAGCATGGCAATACCTCTATACAAGGGCGGATCCAGCATTTGACTCAGGGGGGTCACTGCCTCGAAAACCACAATAAAAGAAGACATATGTGGCAGAAAATCATAAAAATCACTAGTTTACCTAGGCTCAGGGGAGGAGTCATGACCTCCCACCCCTGTATCCGCCCTAGCCTCTATAGTTCAGGTCAGAGCGCTTGTCATCACTTCTAAAGACAGGAATTATATGGGAAAATTTTCAATAAGTTGGGAAACTTCCATTTGTATATGATTTATTAAAAAAAAGTGGAGAAGTAGTTGAAGCTGGTCCATACACTGGACCACAAAAAATGGGGAAAGTAAATCTGGGCCAGGACTCCTATTAACATCAAGTTTGTTAATAGCTTGAACAACATCTTCCCTTGAGAGCTACATGTCCATAATCAGTATCATTGGATTAACTTTAGAGGACTCCGTATCTACTGAAATATTTGGCGGTGGAGAATCTTCTTGAAAATAGTCAGCAAAAAGATCACAGATTACTTTCGGAGAGGAAGAAACGATATTATTTCGGGTCATTGACGCTGAATAGCCCGATGATTTCCTCTTGAGATTAGCAAAATCAAAGAACTTCTTAGGGTCTCTGATTATGTTTTCACCAGTCAGACTGAACTAAATTTCGTCGTATTACGACCACTTTTCCATATGTACTCCATAGACTTTTTCCATGTGTACTGCATATTTATTCTGTTTTGTCATTTCACCTTAGAAAAACTATGACTTTTTATTTGACTATCGCCACTCTTTGCGGGTGGCGCTCAACATGGTGAGGCCTTCAGCTGGCGATCATTATACTGACAAGGAAAGGCTCCGATTTTGCCGTCTCAGATTTGAATGAGATTTGTCCTTAAAATATTAGACCGAAACCCCCCCCCCCCTGTTTATGAGAAAAAGCAATAAACCACGCTAACGTTCTAGCGTATCTAGTATAGCCATAAATGCTATGGTACTCAGTAATTGTGGCATATGATAGATAACAGGGAAATTATGGAACTGTTAAACAATTACGTCCCTAGTATTTCTTTATGCCACAAATACCCAACACCACCTGGCTATCCATGTTGGGCATCACAAGATCGGAGCGTCTCCTTGTGAGACACGCTCGTGGAGAATGTGGCAACGTGTTTTAAAAAAAAATTCATATCAAATACTCCATAGACACATCGAACTATGAAAATTATTATTAAATTACTTTAGAAAATCAAAAGGCATCGTAAGAAACGAAGCAACAAGTCTTTTAGAGAAATGAGTAGTATTGAAACTTCAATGTTTGCCGTATTTTAGTAACGATCAATACCAAAATAGATTATAAGCCATAATGACACAAAATCATTTGACGAATTCATCACAGCTCAGCATAGAAAGTGACTAACTTTGCGAGTTAAATTTTAGCGAAATGATCAACGATTTTCCGATAGAAAAAGCAAGCAAAGTATCGTTTGGCTGACGGTTTTTTTTTATTAATTTCCAGATATCATGTATACTATTTATGAATTTTGGAAAATTCTTATTAAATTATTACTTGAAATGTATAAACTATTTAAACACTGTAACGATTTCTGTTTGATTATGGTGTAAAAATAATTACGGGCCTCCAAATGGAAATAAAAATCAATCCAAAATGAAAATACCTTCTACACGGTCTGGCCGAAAAGTAATGTCACCAATTTGATTAAAAAATTGTTTGGCCGGATCCTTCTACAATATTAAAAGTTTTCAAAATACTCTCCTCCCGCATTGATACAGCGCCTCCAGCGACATTTCCAGGTATCGGAGGCGTCACGGAAGGCCTCTTTCGGAATCTCCTTTAAAGCCTTGATGCAAATCTCTTTGACCTTCTCACCTGTCCCGAAACGATGACCTTTCAAAGGAGTTTTCAAGCGAGGGAACAGAAAAAAGTCCGAGGGAGCCATTTCAGGACTGTAGGGTGGTTGGGGAATCGTTGGTACCTTTGAATCGACCAAGAAGCTGGTCACGAGGTAAACGGTGTGAGCTGGCGCGTTGTCATTGTGGAATTTCCAATTGGTTGCGAGGTCAGGCCGGACGCAATGAACTCGTCGTTTAAGTCTTTTTAGCACTTCCACGTAGAATTTGGCATTAACCGTTGTACCATGTGATAAAAACTCGTGGTGGACGATTCCCCTAATATAAAAGAACACAATGAGCATCGTCTTGACCTTTGACTTGCTCAGTCTGACCTTCTTGGGGCGAGGGGATGCCAAGGTGTACCACTTTGTCTTTTTATTTCAGGATTATATTCGAACACCCAAGACTCATCACTTGTGATGACATTCTCCAAAAAGTGGGAGGTCGTTGTCACACAAAACTTGATAGCAATCCTTTGCTCCAGCGAGCGCTGCATTTTGACTTGCACGGTATACAAAAACGAGTTTCATGTAAAACCATGTTCTTACTCTCCGGATGGTTGAAAAATACTGAGCGACCGCTTGTTGGAAAGCTGTTTTTCCGCTCTATTGAAACAAACCGTTACGGCATGAACCCGCTTTCCAATCAAGTCAGTGACATTACTTTCCAGACAAACCCTGTATGATCGCTGCAAATGTCATCCAATTTCATTCAGTCGTTTGCACAAACGGACGAATTCATAAATTTTATTTATATGAGACTGCGTTGGAGAAACTGTTTTTGCTGCTAACTATTATTACATTTTTATACTACAATTAGAAACAATATGTTACAATTAGATACACTTGATATATCTTTCTCTTCGGTTTGGATAGTGCTATGAGTCCTCATTAACTAATGCCGCTAACTAATCGAAAAATATTCAGGCTGATGCAATCCATTTTAACTATAAAAACTTCAACCCTTATTTAACACTATCAAATCTAAGGAAAATAGTTGAAGCATGTTTTACAAATGTAATAATTTCCAAAACATGTTCAATTCGTAGTAACAATTCGCTATAAATTCTAAAAAAGCAATAAATTCCTTTTACGATTGTAATATTCCAGCAAAATGATTGCTGACTCAATGCAAACTTGAACTCGCGACGTTCGTGTCTGTGGCACAATGCTCTATCGAGCTGCGCTATTAAACCAACAGATGCCGCAGAAGATAATTGAAGTTTTCTTTTTGGTAACGACATTTTGAATTTGTGTGGATAATACAGTTCCATTTAGATGAATTCTAGTGTTATAACGACTGCAACTTTCGCCTTTCGAAAGCGCGGCGAATTCCGAACGCTGCAAACTGTCAAACTAACATCCAGTCTGTAAAAATTGACATAACGTCGAACTGTCAAACTGACAATATTTCTTATGTCGCATGTGGAATTTGTAGAACGGTTAGTGGTTTTTACTAAATTAACCAACGTTATCTAATTTTTGCCATTTTCAGAAGATGAATTTCGTGAAACAAGCTATTACAAATGTCAGGCAGTTGGCTTGTATTGGTAGGTAGTGGTCAATTTACATCTTACGCTTAAGGTAAACGTAATCAATTTAATGACCACTGAACGTCTATTAAATATGCAAGTCGTTTAATAAATAATAACTAATATATTACCAAGCGGAACAGCAGTCAAACCTCCTGATACTATTTAATATTTAATTATGAACCTTGCGTCCGTGTAGGACCTTTGCTCCGTCATGAAAATTTTTACTTTGCCTGGAACGTTTTCAAACTAGAACAAAAATAACCCAGGGTGTGAAATTCAATTCATTTCTCCCTTATTCATTATTTAAATACTTATGGCTTTGTTCTAAAGCCTGCCATGCGTATGAGGGTTAGATATTTGTGTTAAAATATTCAATATCACTGCAATTAAAACACAAGAGGAAACTCTTTTCAACCTTGAGAGGTGGATATTTCCAAGGAGATACCGCTCAGCTCCTGTCTCTCTGCATGTTGAATTTCTACCTACTACTACCTTTCAGAGAAATCGCTCTCCATTAATTTAAATGAATTGTCTACATTTAAGAGTACATCAAAGTGTCTTATAATCGATATTATTTTTATGTTTCAGCACTCAACACTTCATTGAGTGATTCGTTCACATCAATCCGAACGATGGCTACCCTCCATCAAATGCATCGCACCGGGCCGCATATCAAACAACGACCGCCACGACAGCCGCTCGATGGAAAACCATTCGCGAAAGGAGTGATTCTCAAAACCCTAATCAAGAAGCCCAAAAAGCCGAACTCGGCTAATCGGAAATGCGTACTAGTTCGCCTTTCGACCGGCAAAGAAATGGTCGCTTACGTTCCGGGAATCGGACACAACTTACAGGAGCACAATATCGTTTTGGTGCGCGTCGGGCGCCTTCAAGATGTTCCCGGCGTCAAGCTGAAATGCGTTCGGGGAGTGTACGATTTACCGCATGTCATTAAGAAAACTGCGTAGATGTAAGATAAATCAGAAATTAGATAAAACTTTAGTCGTACAATGAAATCACTCTATTCAATATCCTTGCACAATATTTTGTGGATGAATCATCATTGGTTCTCGTCAGTCTGGAAGAAAAAATCAATTACCACGAATTGGTCATGCATTTCTTTTGCAAAGCACAATCCTCTGACCGCACCACTCACAATCATCCCTTTGATGCTTCCCCATTTGGTCGTAACAATAGAAAACAATTTGCATTCCGCAAATGTCCATTGAATAGTGAACCTGAATCGGTGTGATAATCCCACAAGTGTTAATGTCCGGCAAAAGGAATGCGCCTAATCTCACGGCTGTGACAATGGCGAGGTAAATCTCTTTGAAAACGTCCTGTTTCTGACTATTGTTGAATATTGCCTGAAGTGACAAAGGTTGCATTCTTTTGCTTATATTTTGTAAGAGATGCGTCACTGACCAGCGTTGTAAGAACACTGAAACGCGATCAGTTTCTCAAGACGCTTCGAGTGTCTTGAAGACGTCCATGAAAATATAATGCAGACATCTATGTTCTCCTTTAAGAATGAGTTTTCCGTAAGTTTTGTAACTACGGGACATGCTAACAGATGGTGTTTAAAACTACATGCGCGCGAAACGGATGCACTGAGTGACAGTAAATGGTTATATTCAACTCCTTACGTAGTAAAAACAAATTATTGCTAGCCACAATTTATTTTGAACTATTTGTTTTTCGAAATGTGTGGGCAGATGGTGGCAATAACCGACACGGTTCCACCGCAATGATAATATACGTCATTAGTTCCGGTGAAATAAAAAATAACGATAAGCGATTGACGGTTATAGCTGTTGCGAGCTCTCTTGAGCAAACCGCGTACAAAAGTGATGGTTTTTACTTATCAAGTTTTAACAAAACATTTAAAAAGGCGTTTCTGAGCAACTTTAAAAATTAAAAGTGTTCGGTGTATATAGCAGTGGCGAGGGGTGAAAAACTACTGTGGGTAAGCCGATGATTTTCCAGCATCAATTTTCACAGATGATTCGCAAGCCGGGAACGCTACCGGCTTTTTGATTTGTTTCCATATCCTATTGAGGAGAACCGAGCTGCCATTCCAACAAACCGGAGTTCAATGCCCACGATGAATTCGAGACTCGGAAAGCTTTGCTGCAACTCTTACAGATGTTGATCGCTTTGCTGGCTTTTATGGAACTATGAGGATGTGTATAATGAAGAGAATGGAGTATGATGGAATAAACACCGAGATCAAGTGGAACGACTGTGCATGTTAACAGTGATGCATGCAAGTAAATAAACACTTAATTCCCATATAAAACTGAAGTGTTAGACGTTTTAGGAACATATTTGGAAAGGGAAGCCGATGGGAATCGGCTTATATGAACGCCTCGCCACTGGTATATAGTGGTCATATTTCTAGAGAGAGAGAGAGAATCCAATTTCTCAATTTTTTATATGTTTACAAAAAATATTTTGGAGATACTGGATTGAGTTGGATTTTCTCACAAAAATTATCCTGTCCAGAAAAAATAAAATATAGAAGCAATCAGTTGCCAAAATCCTGTAATTTATTTTCAACCCCCCTTTGCTATACAGTCATGACCACAGTTAATTACACAACGAAAATAATGAAGAAATTTTTTAATGAAATCAAAATAACTCCTTGCATTTTTAATGAAACAAAATGAAATTTTTTACAGGTATTCTTTAGCAAATTCATAGTTACTTGACAAAAGTAAAATTGAAATAAAACATTACAGAACAAAAATAAAAACAAAAACTAAGTGGCCAAAATTATTTGCAATGGATGGTTTCTGCCTCGTTTTTTCCGAAAAATCTGCGAAAAAGTTAAAACTAATTGTTAGCCTTAATAAAAAAGGGGACTTTATGACCATTACCTAATACAGTGAAACCTCCACTCGCGGACACCTCCGATAAGCGGACACCCCGCATAACTGGACAATTTTTTTCTACACACGCTTTAGGACTCAATTTTGGAACAAAATTATTGAAACGCTTTTTATTTTGTATGTATTCCTATATCTTCAGTACATATATTCTGAAATTTGTTCGATACCTCCTACAAGCGGACACCTCTCATAACTGGACAAAAAGACTGGCACCATGAGTGTCCGGTTATGAGAGGTTTCACTGTACTTGGTGCTGCCCCGCTTGGGACGAATAACCGATTCAAGTCTTGCTGGCATTGAATCAACTAAATTCTTTATAGTTTCGATGTATAGGACCTGCCATATATTTAAGATGTCTTCCGAGGCTTCACCTGCCGATTTTCCAATCTTTTGAGGAATTGTTGATTTCATCAAATGCCAGACATGCTCAATGACATTCAAATCATAGCTTTGCGGAGGCCATTTCATGACTTTTTGCCCAACATCCGATAAAAACTCCGTTTTGAATAAAAATCAGGACCAATCAAATAATCGCCGGCAACAAACGCAACTTTGTTCAATATTCGGAGGTATTCAGACAAACGCATCTTTGTTGGACATCAACAATTGGACCAATCCCATTGTAACAAATACAACCCCATACCATTATTTTACCACCATGTGAATGGCGTGTAGAGATACTGACGGCTTGATTTTTCTTTTGCTGTGCATTGGAATAGTAGAAATGTCTACCGTACGTTCCGTCCAATGGCATAGCACTTTCATCTGTCCACAAAATTTGTCTCCGAAATTCGACTGGCATATTTCTGTGCTCAAATGCAAACTGCAAGTGAACTTCCCGATTTTTTGGAGAGATGTACGGCTGTTTTCGGACGACGTATGCTTTTATTCCTGCCTCGAAAAGTCTTCTCCGAACTGTTTTTCTACTGGTTTTGTCATTTCTGTTCTCGTTAATACTATTTATTATGTTATTGATCTTTGCGCGACTATTTCGCTGCATACACCGACGTATTACAGTATCTTCCCTTTCACTTGTTGCTCTCTTTCGATCCCTTCCTACTGCATTTTTAACACTGCCAGTTACATGTTTTTTTTACCTGGTAATAAATAATAATAATTTGTCAATTTCAAAATTCTTTTTTGTTATTAGTTTGCAATCAATCAATTTTTAACGATTAGGAATTTCAATAGCTAAAATCCGATTGCTCCATCTTATTTAAAGAATCCAGCTTGAATGTCTTTATATATGAGCATGCCGAATGCTGTTAAGGCTATATTGTCGATGATCCGATTTAATTTTACTTCAAGGATGCAAAGTTTAAGTATTTGAGGATCTCAAAAATAAATATCTAAATTTCAGCTAGGTCACACCACATGTTTCAATTCATGATATCTGTACGCATTTCGAAAATCCCGCTCCAAAATGTGCTGGAGTCCGTTATAGTTCTGGAGCACAACAAATGCTAACAAAAAAAATTCAATGGATTACAAATAATTGAAAGAAATATTCGAACACATTTCTATATAATATATGTACTTGTACTTAATTAGACGAAGGTTGCGCTTGGCACGAATTTCGCTATGCTCGCTGTTTTCTGGGAACGTATTGTCCGCGTTAAGGGGCCACTCTAGGTACTGTAAAAAAATTTGAGATTTTCTTCTTCTTCCATATTACGCTTCAAGAATACGTGTATAAAATTTCAGATCGATATTTATATAATTTCTCTTTCTACAGCGCTCGCAGGTATTGTAGCCGCTAGAACATCTGTCGTGGAATAACTGTATATTAAGTAGTATGATACTATCTAAATCTATATATTCACGTAATAGGCTAATGAGCATCGAACAAAGTTAATATAGACCCAATATCATCATATTTTATGATAAACTTTGCCCTCGTGTTTTTTTAGATATGTGAGAAAATTTCGTTAAAAAATTTTAAACGCTTCTTCGAAACGTATTTTTTCATTACGCGTCATAAAACTGTAAGAAAACTAATCGACCGATTCAATTTAAACTTTGTACACTATTTTCTAAAGTATCTAAATATAAAAACAACCTATACTTTCGGATTTAAAAAATAGTTTTGAAAATTTGGGAATCATTTTTCGTTCGCGAATATCCCGAACACGGTTGCACAATTGGCTGAGCGCCTTATAGCGCTGGCCGAGTCTCGTTTGCCAGTGCTGGGGGTTGGCACTGGGCCAGTACTCGAATGCCGTACGGGGCCAGCATTCACCCAGCACTGGCAGCTGACCGTTGGCCGTTCGTTGTAAGTCGAAGCTTAGTCGACGCTTGGCGTTGTTTCCACTGCTAGCAAACCCTGCTCGCGATGACGCAAATCGACACACCTCCATATGTTTGGGCGTGCACCAAATTGTCAATAAAATTATTTTTCCTGCAATAATAGGTCGTTTCTTTTCTTTATAACCAAGATTAAAAGAATTTTTCTCGCTATATGCTTGCAGATGGATATTTTGACCAAGATATTACGAGGCGCGGTTTGAATTTTTTATTTTTGGACTGCGTGCGTGCTACACCCGTCCATTTCGCTTTAAGAAAATGTTTGCAATTAAAATGTTAACTTTAGACTTCAATAAATAAGTACACTAAGTTTCAAATGGATATCAGAAGTAGTTTTTTTTAATCGATTTTTAAAAAAAGGTTGCGTTTTTAGCACCTTAGCAGTAGAGTGGCCCCTTCAGCGGTTTGGTTTTGTTTGATTGAGAATTTCTGATTCAAAATCACTATTATTTTCGTAACGACATTAAGTAATATAAACTCGCAATCTAGTGGTAAAAAATCAACGAAACCTTTCGCAGCCCAAAATTTCTTGTCCCGATAACAGCGTCAGGCATGTCTAGACAATGCCTCGTTATTACGCTGTAATTTTATCTGTTTTGTGATTGCTACCATTTCATTATAGGATTTTGGGTAATTTCAATTCTAACTACATCCGGTATCACAATACTTCCTTTTGGAAACCTAAGTGCCAGCTCCGAACATGTAAATGATGTGTTCATGAATGAAACAGCTTACTCCCTTAACACAACTTCCGATTGCTGCTCTTTTTAAGTTCGATCAAGCTGAAAATTTAAAATCGTCAGCAATTATCTTGTAAAACGTCTTTTGTCGTAGCCAATAGACAATTCAAAGTACATACAATTTCAACTGCATATTTCTGGCTACGTTCTTCTATCCTACCTCTTGCCCAAGAGCGCAAAATAACAAACGCAAAAATGGTCATCTTAAGTCATGCCAAGTGAAACTTGGGTTCGTCGTCTCTAACTCAATTGCATAGATAAATCCTTGACTACGCCATCGACAAAGAAACGGATTAACGCGATAAGATCTTTCTGTTCGATGTAATCCTTTTTTCTGCATTTTGTACTGGTCAAATATTCTTCAAATGTTTCTATTGCTGCTGCCACGACACTGTATCGAACCCGTCACTTCTGATGTGTTCAAGTGTCCTTTTTCATATTTTTTTCCTCCGCAAATTCACTCCTTCTTAAGTTTTGCCGCACATGTCGTAAGAAAAATGTCAAAATAGTGGCAAGAATGTAGAGAAATGGTCAGTCGTTGACCATTAGCA
Source organism: Oxycera nigricornis (assembly GCA_963942545.1). Taxonomy (NCBI): domain Eukaryota; kingdom Metazoa; phylum Arthropoda; class Insecta; order Diptera; family Stratiomyidae; genus Oxycera; species Oxycera nigricornis. Next base: position 97,486,326 of record OZ012662.1, read on the forward strand.
AAAAAAGGAGAATAATGAAAAGGATAACTTGCATGATTTTACAATTTTTTCTTGAAATGTGTCCATATCCTTGTGAAGATGTACGTTAGGCTAGTGTTGTCAATTTTAATAAAAAAATCAAATTTCACCCTTAAAACGGTTTCAAAAATCAAAATTTTTCACATGCTTGAAATGTTTGAAAGGAATATAAGACTTTTAAAGGGACACTCAACATTGTAAATGATAGCTACCCAAAAAAAAATCACTCAACAAGATCGGTAACTCATATCCTGAAACCTTTGCATTGCAACAGCGAAAATACTATCGTAAACAAAGCATAGCCTCTCTTCTACTTGGTCTAAGCTAATCCTTTACTGAAATTCCCTTGACATCCTCAGCTATTCGTCAACCGAAGCAATAAAATGGATTTTGCAATTTTCGCAAAAATTATGCAGATTATACTCGAACCGAAGGAGGTCTAGGGTTTTTACCAGGAACCTATTCCTAAATAATTCTTGTCCACGATCGAGGAATCTTTCGCAAGTAAATAGAAAGGAAAGGGTTACGAGTAGAGTGCGTTTGAGCTATCTTAGAGGTCAGGTTGGTATTATTTATGATATGTAAATCCTTTATTTTCTCTGGATACAGGCATACGTGTGACTCTCGAACGGCCTTGATTTTATTAGCGAGTAAAATTTACATGAAGCGTCAAGGCAATTAAGAAGTTGTCCGATTTTATTGTTCAATTTAAAAAGTTAATTTGTCATCTGTAAGAGGATTAAACCGATGAAAGCAGGAGGTGTAGTGTTCAGATTACGGGGCGGGCATATGCTACCTGAGGCACATTGCCGTATAGTGGACTAAACTAGCGCTTTGATTACCTAATATTGGTTTTCTACGAAAATTATTCAAGACAGTACACTGGTCGTTAAACACTACCTTTTTTGCTTTAATCCTTGCCTACTTTGGGTGCATGAGGCTGAAAAGTTAATTACACGCATTTGTATATGCGTCCAAATATTGTTCAGGTAAATAGATCCTAGCTTAATGGATAGGATGCTCTTTTTTGAATTGATGTTTAATCATACACAACTGTTGATTCAAGAGAAAAAACATGATCAGGTAAAATATATTATTTAAATATGATATTTGTCGACCAATCAAATCAAAGAAACAAAAAATAATGGAAAAAACACGCAAAAGTTTTACAGAAACAAAATTTGTTTTAAAAAATATTCTGCATCATAAAATAGCACATCGCTGTACCACTAAATATGTTTTGTGTCCTGATGAAAAATATCCAGATCAAATTATTAGGGACGATTTTTCTCCTTGACCAAATTTAAATTCTTATTCCTTCCATCCATATGAAAAGATAATACTTAGGTACAGTTTCGAGCAGAAAATATTTTACAAAAAAAAATAGAATATTCTGTTATCGAAAATATTTGGCAGATGTGGATGACAAAAAATCAGCCTAAAACCTTATTGTCCACACAAAATAAAATATTGTTAGAGTTACCAATAAAATTTTACAGTGATGCATACTAAAAATTTGAGAAAATTAGCTCAGCCTAAAATTAGAAAAATGATAAACCAGACTATTTAAATAAATGCTTGGAATATGCAAACATGTGGGACAGCATATTTTCATCTTATTTATTATTCGCCCCGACTAAATTTGGCCGCTGAGAGGGGGCACACTGATTTTTGCGGGAAAAGTTGGAGAATAACTTGTATAACAATAATTGACTTATGCTCCCTCTCAACACAGTCGAAAACATTAAAAAAAATCGAAATCCTACTTTTCTCACTTCTAACTTTAAAACGGTTCGTTTTAGGTCTAAGTTGTGTGACAATAAAAGTTGCGATTGGTTAAAAATCTTAAAACATTTAACCGTTGCCGCAAAATTGCAATAAATATAAAAAAATCGAAGCATGCACGTCGTAGGAGCCAAGCTTCCATCAATAGAATCCGCAGCCGCCCAGCACTGTTTTAGAGTTTATTACCAAGTTTAGCAAAAATTGCTGAGGCCGCTCTAATAATTTGTTTTTAATTTTGTAAAATGCATTTGATAGGTGAAGAGTTGTTTTATATGTGAAAAAAATTCAAACTTCTAACAGCTTAATTTTCTGACTTGCAAGCTTTCAAAAATTTGGATTTTTTCAAAATAAATTTAGATTTCACAATCATTATGGGCAATCTACCGAATCGATTTTGATGAAAATTCGTTTGCTATTCTATGATATTGTAAAAAAACGAGACGAGATATGAAGGTCCTAAGTGCATTTTAAGTGGTAAAAAAATTAAATAAAAAAAGGCTTTTCTTCTCACTGTTTTTTTTATATTTACTGCAATTTTGCGGCAAGGGTTAAATGTTTTAAGATTTTTATTCAATCGTATCTTATAGAAAATTTTACTACGCAACTTTTATTGTCGAACAACTTTGACCTAAAATGAACCGTTTTAAAGTTAGGAGTGAGAAAAATAGGGAAAAAAACATTTTTTAAAGATTTCGATTTTTTTTAATGTTCCCGACTTTTTTGAGAAGGAACATAAGTCAATTATTGTTATACGATTTATTACACAACTTTTCCAACAAAAATCAGCGTGCCCCTTTCAATGGCCAACTGAAAACAAATCCGGTCTGGTCTAATTACCACAAAATAAAAGCCAACACGCATTTTTTTTATTTTTGAAATATATTATCCCCTGTCTTCCAATAGAACTGCAAATGATATGAAATTAAAAAAATGTTCCAACATGTTTGTCATATATTACAAGCTAATCTAATATCACAAAAAAACACATTCGCCACCCTCTTTTAAATGTCGCTACCCTTTTGAGGTCGCCGTCAACAAAGCCAATTGATTTTTCAAAGCAGCCAATTGTATCCTCAATTCAATGTTTTCATTTTCCAAAAATGCTGCCCTCACTGCGATCTCATCTTCCTTAATCCTCCTTCGATCTCTTGACTTTTTCGCAGCCGCATTATTTTTCTTGCGTCGTTCATAATAGGCTGCATCCCTCATGCTGCGACCATGTTCGGTATTTGCAGAATCAGGATTTGAAGCTTCATTGCCACTGCTACTATCGTTCGCCTGTTCATTTTGGATCTCATTCTTTGCCGGTATATTTCGTCTCATTTTCGGATTAGTCACAGTGGGCCTACCTCCATTCGAGGCATGCATCTGCTCCAGCATCCTTTTTCGAAACGCTCGATACTTCTCAGCTTTATCCACGTCCAAAAGAGCATCGGTTGCTGTAAATGTTGCGGCTAACGTTATCGGATCGCGAGGATATGCTTTAAAGGGTCGAGCGACCCTCGCGTCTCCCCTTATAATACCAGGTTGGATGCCTGTCGAGTCAGGCGAAACGGTGGGCTGTAATGATGCTCCACTCCTAGCGTTGCTTTCAATATTAACCAGGAGCTCCAGCTGCGGAGAGGGTGGTAGCTGCTTCAACATTTGTTGCTGCAAAACTGCTGCATTTCTTATGATGTCGAAAGGGGAGATCCTATCCATTGGTGTCGATGGTAAACCAGGTGAATCTGTTTTCGAAGTAATCCCAGGACAGTTGGAAGAATAGCTTGAATCGATGGCAAATGTCTTTCCAGCTTCCGTTGTAACTGATCTATAGAAATTGGGACATGCCTGCAACTCTGGAAGATCCGCCACTTGAAGCGATGAATTCAACTTGCTTGGAAAATTCTGACGCTCCCATCCTCCGTTGACGGGCATTTGTAGGCTAGGCTCGAAAGTTGAATCGCGCCGTTTTGATAAATCCAACACTTCTGGATTGTATTCGAAACTACTTGTGCACAATACCGAATCTATAACAATCAACAAAATTAATCATGTAGAATTCATTCAGAGCACTCTTATAGTTTAATCTAGGATAGAAATTTACCAATCTTCATTTTTATATCAACCAATTTACTTTCCACAGAACGTCCAAAAGGTTCACTACGACCTCTAACAATACTTCACGAAATCCACAAGTTGAATGTTGATGGCAAAATGACCAGAAAGTGACCAAACAGTCATTCCCTGGCATCGCTCTAATCCTTTTTGAGTGTATGCATAACATTCGCTTGTATATATAAATCCGTATTTGACCCTTAGAGAAAGGGTGCAGAAAGGGATGCATTTTTCATCTGGATTTAACTCTGCATAAGGCGTTGCTCGTTTATCTACCTAACCATAGTGTATAAATTTAAAATCGATCACAGTTGAAAGAAAAACTGCAGTTTTTGGACAATATTTTGCTTTTCCTTTCATTAGAAAAAATCAGCACTTATGAAATGTATTCCAATGTTCCAATTTATTTGGCATATATATTTTGTGATTAAAGAAATTCTTCCTAGTCAAGAGAAACTCCTCCTCAAATATGTATCTATATATAGTATCTGCTTAATAAAATTGAGCGGAACGGGGATTCGAGAATTGTTAAATTTTTAGCAAGAAATCGCCCCCTAAAGTGAATGCGACACTAACAATGTGAAAAGAAAAACCAAAGCCATTTTTACATGAATTTATTTTCTCAATTAAAAATCTAAATGTTTCATTTACATCAATAAAAATATGATTTATTGTAAATCATGTCAGTCTTCAACAGCATCTTCGCTTTCTCTCTCCATCTCGTACAATATCAGAAAACACTTCTAGTATTAAACCTGCTGATGTCCTCCAGGAACTACTTTTTCATTTCCTTTGAATAGCTGGCTCGCTTAAAAATGTGAAAGTTCATCATAGCCATTTTTACGATTTCTGTATATTCCATTCTGCCGTCAGCAAAGCCATTTGATACTTCAGCACTCCCAGCTCTAATTTCAATTCCAAATTTTCATTTTCAAGAAGAGCTACTCGCGATATAATCCCATCCTCCATCATTTTTCTCTTGGCTCTTGATTTTTTAGCTGCTTCATTATTTCGTTTTCGTTTTTCAATGTAACTATCTTCCTTGATTGAATCGGATGGCAATCGATCAGTATGATTATTATTTTGGTTACAGCTGTATTCTGCAAGAGGTAGATTGCACTCTACTTCCTGTTGCTTTTCATTGTGAAAGTCCGATACCGGGACATTTTCATTCTGTTTGTAAATCTGTTCCAGCATTCTCTTTCGAAAGTGTTGAAATTTTTCAGTTTTGCCCAAATTAAATTCATCATGTGATGCAATCATAGTTTCCGGTATCCTTGCAGACTCTATTAAATCAACGTTACAAGTCCGTTTTGGTTTTCTGCCTCTCCTTTTTTTCGTATTTATAGTAGGCGAAGTGGAATCCGGATAAGAATCATTTGGGCGCTTTTTCTTGACGCCCTTATTTTCGTCCTGGTGCTTATGATAGTGCAAAGAAAATGGACCCATCATTTCATCGAACGCAATTGGCGAGTTATTTTTGATTTCCATGGAAATTTTAGAATTGTGACTTCTTTTCGATGAAATCGAGCTACTCCCCAATGGTGGTGGACTAGTACATTTGTCTAAAATATGCTTCCTAAGCTTTTCCGATACTGTTGATTTATCCAAATGCATTTTCGTTTCTGGAAAGATCAAAAAACAAATAAATTAGATACTTAGTTTATGTGAATTCGAAATTAACACAGCATTTTCAGCATCGATTATGGATTTAATTAAATAGTTCTGGGCTTAACTATTTTGTTTTTTCTTAAAAACAAAATGTTTTAGATGGTAAGTTGTTATTACAGCTTATTTTAGTCGTAACTATTTCAGAAAACAGAATTGAATTTTTATTCCTTTAAAAATTGTTTCTCTAATTCAATATGATTTTATTTCTTCAATTTTTTATCTGCCGCGTATAAATTATTCTTTATTTGTTCGAACAAACAAGTTACATATCAGAGATAACACTCTCATAAGAAAGATAACAATGTTTTTGTTTATATGGCCTACGCTCTTTTTTTATGTGAATTTGTTGTTTCGTGAAATATTTCATTTGTCATAGCAGATTAGGTTTCCCAAAGACTTTATTTTAAGGGGGCAGTACCGGGTAGAATGCTGAAAAATAGCCTAATTTTCAATGTTTTTTTCTCAGCTCCTTTACTGTATATAAATTTTAAAATTTTCATGGGTAAAATACACATTTTGAAGATTACAAAAAAAATATTTTTATTTTTTTTTTTCATTTTTCTACTTATTTTTAGAGGGCGCCAAAGTTGATATCTTGAAAAATGCCTCGTCCCACTGCAGACAGATAATCTCAGAAAAAAAATTGAAATTAAAAAACCAAACCGTATTTTAAAGAGGAATATTTCTTATGTGGTAATCTACCACAATATTTTGAAAAAATAATCAAAAAAAATTGGCGATTGTTTGGAATTTTTTCTTCAAAAAATCGCTTTTTTCACTTTGTTTCGCTTGCCAAATTTTTTGGGACTGATTTTTGGCTTATATTCTCGTAGATTACTACACAAGATTTAATAACGTAGCAGACCAAATTTGACTTAAGGGGGCAATCGCTTTCAAAATCATCTTCGTTTTATGTAAAAGTGTTCCTTAACATTATAGAAATCATTTCCCAAAGCCGTTTTGAGAAATTCGAAACTGAACAAAAGTTAAGGGTAACCCAAATACATTATCTATACAAGTAAAAACTATGTAAAGAAACTTTAAACGCGATTTTCTCAAAGCCACTTTTTTTTAATTGGTCCACAACATATCTCCAGTTCTACTCAATGGAATTAAAAAAATCAAAAAGCATAAGTTTCGTTGACAAAAATACTAGATACTAAACCTATAAAAATGCAAAAACGAGCCCTGGTTTTTTTATAGAGTTGGTTTTCCGCAAAAAAATGACTGATTTTTTATGTTTTTCGAAAAACAGTGATAAAACAATTTTAAAAAATTAAAAATTTAAATTTTGTAGGTTTAGTATCTAGGAAAAAGCTTAACGAACATAACTCAGTTTGAATTTTTCCTTTATCTTTTCCAGGAAGTCCCACGTGATGTGTACCAGCTAAAATGAGACTTTTGCAAGACGCCCTCTGCGGCCGCCAAAACTCACTAAATTTAAAAAAACAATTGTTGTATTCTTCAATATTTACAGGATAGTGTCCAAAAAGAATTTTTTAAATAGATGCAATAGTTTTTTCAAAAAAAAAACTTGAAAATGTATTTTTCTCTTCAGTTATGAAAGCGATTGCCCCTTAAATCAATTCGGCCAATCCGGAGAATAAGTGTCCGCAGTTGGAAAAACGTCATTTCGAGAAAAAACGCGTTTAAAATTTCGATTACCGAAAATATCGCTTACCAAGCAAAAAAAATGGGGGGGGTCAAATGCCGTAACTTCTTTATTTTTGGGAATATCATAATAAAATTTTGAGACATGATTTCTGAAGGTATAATAAATTGAAAAATTAAAAATTAATTTTTCAAAACTATAACCGGTACTACCCCCTTAAATGTGAAAATATACACAATTGTTTTCATGAAATTATATACAAATCCACATAATATTACACAACAAAATGCAATAAACACTTTTCGGAAATATTTAAATTAAGATAAAATGAAAATAAAGTCAAATATAGAAATTTAACGGAAAGGTTTTTTTTTGAAAATTTCAGAGAAAATAATATGTAACGTAATTAGGGTGCCCAGATCTGATTTCCAGTTTTACGGGTCAACTGCGTTGAAAATATGGGATTTGAGGTTAAATTACGGGACAGGCCGTTATTTTTATTAAAAATCAAAATTCATTTTTGTTATTTGGCATAATCAATTAAATAAAAAATTGCTAAATTTCTTAATGAAAGACTTTAAAAAAACAATATTAAATATTTAAAAACACAACAATTTACATATAATCTCGAAAGGAAAATGTGAAATAATCAACTAAATAACGTATACATACAAACATAGATTTTCTTTATGAATTACCCTTAAAGCAATCATAAATCAACAGTTTGTTAATTATTTGGATAAGAATCCTCAATTCGCTGCTCAATTTTTTCTCTTCAGAATCAATAATATAAATTGACGCACTTTTTGAAAATTTAATACCTTCAAATACAGATATCTGTGTACCCGAAGTTTTGAGATAATAAATAAAAGTGTCAAGTTGAAATACATGGCAATGAAAACCATCGTTAAGAACTAAGTTCTGCTATAAATCCTAGTACTAAGGTCGATGCAGAACAGAATTTTGTATGAAAATTCTGCAACAGCAGAAAGTTCAGTCAGAAATTCAGACTCAATTTTGCAAAGAAGCAATACTAAGGTTTTCATCAAATTTCTATGATAGTGCAATTGAGGCCTTACCCACGTCATTTGATCAAATATGCTTTCGCGCAGTGTTCACCGCTTTGTGCGAGAAAATAAATATTGTTCGAATAGGTATTTTTATCATTAAATGCCATTGAATCATAAAATTACGGGACAATGTACTGTCCCGTATTGGCTTCGTCAAATTACGGGACAGTGAAAAGTTCGCGCCTGAAATACGGGACAACCCGTAAAATACGGGACATCTGGTCACCCTAAACGTAATGGACTCTCTCGTAAGCGAACAATTAAGGAACCCGAAAAAATGTCCGCTTATGAGAGGTTCTTACTGGAAGACTCACTCGCAAGGGACGCTCAAGGATTTGGAGCCTCGAAAAAGTGAGTCGGTTTAAAGTGTAAATATTACAGTGCTCAGTTTTTTTTAATTTAAGAAAATGTAAACATATATCTGGAAAATATCATCAGCATATTTCACAGATCTTTTAACTTTTAGTTTTCTTCAGAAATTTTTCAATGAAAAAAAGCAGCAAAAAATATTCACTCGTTTTCGGTAAATTATGTTCAAAGGTAATATTCCTTAAAATTATCTCTGCGACATATTTTCAGGTTTGTTTGTCATTCTTGAACAACAATAATAGCTCACGAAAAAAATATTCGCAGTAATTTTACAATTATTAGAATGTTAATTGAAAGCTTCGTAATCTACACAAACTCTGATTCAAACATAAGTTTCTATGCTCGCAATCGAATTTCTTGGAAAGTGTTACTGCACATTAAATTGCGTTCGAAATAATCTAGATAAAAAATACAATAATATTTACCTCGTATATGATTAAGCAATAACTGAATGTTCTATGTTGAATTGGTTTAAACGATAACTGGACGACTCTTCAATTTATTCTTTTTTGCACAATACACAATCTAACTCGCTGCTCTGCTCTCAAATCAGTATCAGACTGACCAGTATTGAAATAGTATCTTACTTTTATAAGCATGCATGACTCATCTCTCGTATAAAGTAACATTTTCAACTGTTGCGTAAGAATGGTGGTGACTCAACACGATGACATCATCTCTAAATTTGTGACCTAAATTTCTAAGTACATATATCAACGAAGCAATAACCTTTGAACTAGCGGAAAATTATACTATTATCGCGAGAAATATCATTTCAATCTTATACCTGTTTGAACTGACTACATTTTTCATATGATTCTAATGTTTAAGGTGTTAAGTGTTCGTTATTCGTTTATAATGGACTTTCCTGTTAGTAAGGCTAAAACATATATATGTTTACAATCAAATTTCCATATAAACTTCTTATCATTAGAACGCAATTTCGCGTAAAAACCGCAGTCCAGCAAAACCAGATATTTGTACACTATAATCTTGAATGAGAGAGTTTCGAGCTTTTCCGTGTGGTTCCCAGGTTAGCTTTAGATTGAGATACAGATATGTACATATGTTGTTGTTGCTAATTTTAGCTAGCTTGAGCAACATAGGCTCGGCCTCGTCATTCTACAAAGCTTTGCACATACTCGACTAAATTAGACTAATCTAGACTTGGCGCTGATGGGTAGAATTATGTATTAACATATTCCGTTTAAAATTATAAACAAATTACCATTTTTCACGAAATCAACGGAAAGTAAAGAGTGAATGATTATGGTTTACGAAAGATGAGTCACATAAGCAACAACAAAATTTGTTTTTAATTGAATGGTTGTGATTCATAAGGGTCTAAGTATCCAATTTGCTTTTTTCTCGAGTTAGTGGATTTAATACGATGTATGAGTTAGTGTCAGCGACAATCAAAAGGAACTATCTGAAAATCTGTAAGATAGTTGTTTCCACAGCGCTTTTACATACATACATAAGTTGGCAGCGGGTCCAACTCCAACGGGTGTTTTTTGGATCTAAATACTATATGAAAGGTAGCCTGATTACATGCAACTGAATGGTTAATGTTATTATGAATCAACAAGCTCATTTGTCACTTTGTTTATTTGTTTTATTAACTTCCCAGTTCCCTATGGGAAGTTATTGTAATGGGGTCGATTTTGCGAATCCCAAATTTTGACATATCTTCACGTTTTAAGGTCTCTAGAATCCAAATCCATCGTTTTTAGAGAGATGTCTGTGAGTGTGTATGTACGTATGTGCGGATGTGCGTATGTGCGGATGTGCGTCTGTGCGGATGTGCGTATGCGCGGATGTGCGTATGTGCGGATGTGCGTATGTGCGTTCGGAATAATTTTTCGTCTCGATTATCTCAAGAACCAAAGATCGGATTGACGTGGAACTGGTTTTAAACGACGCGTAATTACGTAACTTAAAACTGAATGACTTTTCAGCAAAATCGGTTGGCCGTTTTTTATTTAGGATGAAAAAACTGAAAAACGACTAAAAATTGCTTATTTTTAAACTGTTGATACGCACTATTAATTCGTGCAGATACCAAATACCTTCATATTAATGTTGTTATTATTGTGCGTTTTAGCAAAATTGTGATCAAATTTGTAAAAAATGTTATTTAAAATAAAGATTAATTTATAAAATTCCAAACTTATATTATCAGGTTTGGGTGAATAGGAGTAGAGACGCTAATGCAGTTAAAAATTGGATATTGTTATAAATAATTTAACATCTATATAAATAAAAATTAATCGCCAAATGTGTTGCTAAGCGCAAAACTTGAGAACGCCTCGACCGATTTGGCTATTTTTTTAAATATATTTTCCTTAAGGCACAAGGATGGTTCTTACGGAGAGAAAAATTTAAAAAAATTAATTTTAATTTTTAATTAGTAAAATTAATTTTTTCTATTGGACTGCGACAGACCAATAACTTTTGACAGAACGAAGTCTGTCCGGGCAGCTAGTTGTTAATAACAATGAAATAATATTAGTTATAATCTGATATTGTATATATAAAGTCAATTATAATTATTCAGTAACGGTCAAACATTCTTAATAACGAATGGTTATTGTAAATAATAAATAAATATCCTCAATAATAGTTGTGGATTCCGAGGCCGAGATGGAGAACGAAGTTGAGGACGAAGTGGAGGACAAGAAAGATGACGAAGACGAAGAGGACGAGGTTGCCGAGGCTTTGGTAGAGGATGACCATGTGGTGGAGACGTCTTCCTCTACCAAAGCTTTTATGGTTAGATAAAAAATTGATAAAAATAATAAAAGTAATTATGTTAATTTAGAATAATAATGTTTAATAATAGTAATTATTAATAAAAGCAAATTATAGCTTTTTATTCACCCCACTGGGAAGTTAGTCGTGTGGGCCTCAAGGGTCGCACTTAGACCACATTTTTTATTTAATATGTGCATCGAAAAAAGTATTTCTTGCTAAATAAATAAATACTATACACGTTACTACTCCATAGAGGAAAATAAAGGCGAAAATAGACGAAAGAAGTAAAAATGTAAAAAAAGCTAGATGCAAAGGCAGATTGCCACTAAAGAAAGTATGTTCAGTGCATTCTATCCTAAGTACTGCTCGATGGATTAGGTATCTATGTACCTACAGATGCATTTCAAAACATTCGAAAAGATATTTTCCAATTCTTACAAATAGATCCAGCTTCAAAGTACCAAGCTAAAAAAAATGTTTAGTCTGCTAGCATTATGTGGAGATTTTATTGTAATGATAATCAAAAAAATATCAAAGCTGCAGAGGATTGTCGTCGATGATACAAAAAATGCTCATCTACTGATACTATTTTTGATGTACCACGATTGTACCACCGAGTCAAGAAATATTCCTTGGAAATTCAGATAACAAGCTGTTCACCAGGTTTAGATAATTACCAAGGTCAATCTTGCTTAAGGGGAAAAACCACTGTAGAATTTTCAAAAAATCAAATTTTTTTTTGTTGCTCTAAAGTATACCTTATCATCATAGAAATCATGTAGCAAAGTTTCATATGGTGGAAAAATCTCTTAGTATCCCCGCGCACTGTTGGTATTGAAATTTAGAACAATTTTAAATATAAATCTTTCAAAACTGTACACGTTCTCTGTTAGTTGAACGTTAGCAGAGAACGCTGAAGTACGTATTTTGCAGACTAAAGGTATATTAAATTTATTCATGATTTTTCAACAACTTAAACTTTAAACGCGTTTATCTCGGAACAACGTGTTTCAAACTGGTCGGACTCTTTTCTCAAACAATTTTTGTTCGATCTTCTTGAAATTTTTACAGTATGTTCAAAACTAGTATCTGCTAGAAAGTACGTAAGATTTTTTTAATGTTGCATATTTCAATTATTATTAACAATTCTCGAGCGTTTTTTTTCGTTTTTTCACATTTTTTTTCAAAATGACGCCATTTTGTCAAAAATCAATTTAAAGAAAAAATCCTACGTACTTCTCTGGCTGTTATTGCGCTTTATCGACAATTATTTGTTTGATAACCATAATCTTAACATTTCAGGAGAAAACGGTCCGGCCGCGAAGCCATGAAAAAATAAGGCGTTTCTGGAAAAAAATTAACAGAGGTTGTCAAATACTTGTACAATATAGATCTTTTTACCAAATTTCGATATGTCGTTTGGTTTTTGAGAATTTTTTTTCAAATAATGACTTTTTTACCTCTACAGTGGTGTTTCCCCCTTAAATGTTACGCCCAATATGAATATCATCGATAATTGCGACTCTACTGATGATTAAAATTCATCGGGTGATGAAATGATGAAGACAGCTAACAATTTGGAATAGAGTCTGAAGACAAATAATAAATGAAATGAATAACTCTTGTTTTGAATAAATACTTATGAATTAGTAAATTTATGATAAATTTAAAAAAATAAACATTTTTTAAGCAAAAACAAACGTTGACTAGGTTTATTGCACCTTGTGCTTTACCTGCAATGCAAAATGGAGTGCACATTCGTTTCATAAGAAACATGAAAGTTACAACTCTGTCGATCGAAATATTTCAAAAACGGTTACTCTTACAAGAAAAAGCTTTGAAATCTTTTACGGAGGAACACTATTTATAGGAAAATTTATTTGTCATAATTATTTTCATATGCTACAAGTTTGCTGAAAATTAATGTTTCTGTAAAGTTAACCATTACCGAGATATTCACGAAAAACGGTTTTTATTATGTTTTGGCTTCGTGTAAAAATTTTAACCGGCACCCAAATCGATTACGACTTTTGAAATTCTGTATAGAGCAACATTATCAAGGTTCGTGCCAAAATCCAGTGCTCCCCCAATTTTCTGAAGCACAATGTCTAATTTCCCTGGACTATGATGGATATCAATGCCCGGGACATTTTCCAGTTTGTCGATTTCAATGTCACTTTGGGATTCAGGCTTTTATTTCTCATTAATCGAAAATCTTTGATATTTTACTCATTGCTCTTATGTAAATTACTATCTTTGCACATACATATACAGTCCATACCACTGCTAACATTCTATAACTTAATAAAACATTTTCATGTTGCACCGATTCTAAGAACAGCGTTGTCCGTTAGCCTGGCGCTTCTTCTATAATCTAAGCCTTAAGATGCCGTGACATCCGAACAATATCCATCCAATTGCCATTTCTAATAAACCAATGTTCACAAAACCGATCAATCATTTCTTCGGTCAGTTACATCTTTCTAACCCAAGATTTCCTCACTGTTCCAACTCATATTTTTGTTCTGAACAATGACATCAACCAGGATAATTTGCAAGAAGAAAGAAATCATGTCAGGACGAAAGAATCCAGACAATAGTAAATAAAAGATTGTGGTCAGTAATCGTATATTTGTTCTTCGGCTATTGTAGTAGTTTTTTGTGCTATGACCTCTTGAAACTCAAGCCGTACGAAAAGGATTCGTCATAACGCATCATCAGATTGAAGCAGTCGAGATTTTTCCTAAGAAAATTATTTGTTTCACTATCATAGTAGGTGGGACATATGGCACGTCCTAAATGCCTTGTTGAGATTTTCGCTAAAGATGTTATCTCGAAGGATGGGTTGATGTCGAAGCAGGCATTTCTACTCACATGCAATGATTCAGTTCATACATGAATTGCTAATATTTTTTGAGTAGGCTTAATTTGCCATATTTTTAAGTTTCATACAGAGAAAAATTGAATAATTGGTTTGAGAAAGATAAGAGTAATTTATTTTTTTCAAAAACAGTTGTCAAATATCAACCACTAAGCGTCAAGCTTCATCAGCACCATTTATTGAAAGGAAAAAAAATTATACGCCTTAAAGAAAATATTGAAATCAAAACAGTGAAATTCATTTTGTTTATTTTTCCTCATATTTCTTTCAAAAATTCGATTTACACAGAATCCATTTTGTTTCAAACGGTATTGCACAACCAACGCAATTGTGGTACCGCCCATTCATCCTTCTTACCTATGCACAACCACCATGAACAGTTGACCAGCCAATCTTTCCTTATCCTTATTGGTTGCGTAACATAATGTTATGTCAGGAGTGAACCGGAGGGTTAGATCAGTAAAAATGGAGGAGTTTCAAGGACCCTTTTTCAAATTAAGAAGATAGTGAAAGATTTTTCATACGTCAGTATGGACAGAAAGCAAAAAGCGATATTGAATGCGTCGTTTTTTTCTTGCCATACGTTTTAAACGTGTGATTCGTAGACAAACAGCACTTGTAACTTCACTATGATTATAGAACTTTGCTGAACAAGGACATGTACTAGAATTTAATTGAATGCGATAATTAAATCAACTTATTATAACACAAAATGAGAATTTTATGACAAATACTGCTTTCTCACGTTGATACAAATTCTATAATGTGCTGAACATCAATGCTGATTCGAGTCCTTGATTTTTTTTTTTCAAAATTTTAATGTAGACAATCTGGAAACTGTTTAAAAATATTTCATTTAGAACCATCTTATGTGAAGCTCAAATTTAATTCTCGCCAAAGCTAAAAACAGCTTGGCTTTCTTAAAAGACGAGCCAAAGAGTTTAAAAATTTTGTGGGTAACTAAATCAGCTAAAAATAAGATAATAACAACGCTCATACCACAAAATAACTTACATGAATTAGAAAACACTTTAGAACAAATGGAGGGACACGAAACACTTCAAGAAAAGTATAATTTTCTGGAAAAAACATTTATTAACATGAATAATATGCGTATTAAAAATGAAAAGAAAAGTAAATTAGGAGAAGAAACGATACAATTAATGAATGAATGGAAAATAATGCTAGAAAAATGAAAAGATAATCGACGAAATATAACACACATAAGCAAACAAATCCAAACATCAATACGAAACGACAGAAAGATAGAGAGACTGAATGTAATAAGACAACAAATGGAGAAAACAGGTGGAGTCAAAAAGGGGTTAAGAGAATACACGCAATGGATACCTAACATGAAAATCAAGAGTACAAAGAAAAACGAAACAGTCACAACAAAACGATTATCGATAGCTAAAGTAGCGACAGAATTCTACAAAAGTCTATACACAGAGACAGACAAAATAATAGTGATAGAATTAGAAAAGGATACTCATGAAGAAGAAATACCATGCATACTAGAAACAGAAGTGATAAGAGCTATAAAAACGCAGAAAACCGGAAAAGATACTGAAAGATACCCTAACCGTAATATCCAATTCTACGACAAATTTATTTAATGAAATACTAACGGCTGAACAAATACCAACTCAGTGGACAAAGTCCACAATCGTCCTGCATAAAAAGGGAGACAAAAATGATATTAAGAACTATAGACCTATAAGTCTAATGTCCAATGTTTACAAAGTGTTTTCAAAAATAATACTCGGCCGAATATATTAAAACCTAGAAGAGAGCCAGCCAAAAACA
Organism: Oxycera nigricornis; assembly: GCA_963942545.1. Classification (NCBI taxonomy): domain Eukaryota; kingdom Metazoa; phylum Arthropoda; class Insecta; order Diptera; family Stratiomyidae; genus Oxycera; species Oxycera nigricornis. The sequence continues at coordinate 97,502,392 of OZ012662.1, forward strand.
TTAAAAAACCAAGGAGTAGAAAGTAAATATATCAATATTATAAAAGAAATTTATAGCAACTCCACAGCAAAGGTCCAACTCGAACAGCAAGGAGAAGAGTTTAAAATCCAGAGAGGCGTCAGGCTGGGAGATCCAATTTCCCCAAAACTTTTCACAGCAGTGTTAAAAAATATCTTCCGCAACATACACTGGCAAGATTTCGGAATAAATATAAATGGATTAAACTTAAACCACCTAAGATTCGCTGACAACATTGTGATTTTCGCAGAGAAACCAGGCATACTACAAATTATGTTACAGCAGCAACTAGATAAGGAAAGCAGAAAAGCAGGACTATCAATGAATCCAACTAAGACAAAAGTAATGACAAATGCAACTGAGGAGAACATAGAAATAGAACAGGAGTTAATTGAATATGTTGATGAATACGTTTATTTAGGACAACTTATATCAATAAAAGACCAATATTCAAAAGAAATTGAGAGAAGAATAAGTAGCACTTGGAAACGATACTGGTCTTTTAAAGGAAATTGTTAAGAATGATACAGTACCGATGTCAATTAAAAGTAAACTGTACAACAGATGTATACTCTCATGTCTAACTTACGGGTGTCAAACTTGGCCGGCTACGAACAAAAACAACCAGAAACTGATAGTCTGCCAACGCAGTATGGAACGTAGCATGCTAAACGTAAAGCTAAAGGATACGTGGAAAATTTCAAAAATAAGGAAAAGGGCAAAAGTAAACGACATGCTGCAAAAAATCAAAAAACTCAAATGGAACTGGACTGGGCACATCTTGAGAACAAATAAGGGAAAATGTGGTCTTAGTGCGACCCTTGAGGCCCACACGACTAACTTCCCAGTGGGGTGAATAAAATGCTATAATTTGCTTTTATTATTAATTACTATTATTAATAATTATTATTATTAAACATTATTATTCCAAAATAATATAATTACTTTTATTATTTTTATCAATTTTTTATCTAACCATAAAAGCTTTGGTAGAGGAAGACGTCTCCACCACCTGCTCATCCTCTACCAAAGCCTCGGCAACCTCGTCCTCTTCGTCCTCGTCATCCTTCTTGTCCTCCACTTCGTCCTCAACCTCGTTCTTCATTTCGGCTTCGGAATCCGCAACTATTATTGAGGGTATTTAATTATTATTTACAATAATCATTCGTTATTAAGAATGTTTGATCGTTACTGAATGATTATAATTGACTTTATATATACAATATCAAATTATAACTAATATTATTTGATTGTTATTAACAATATTAAATTATTTATAATAATATGCAATTATTAACTGCATTAGCGTCTCTACTCCTGATAATATAAGTTTGGAATTTCATAAATTAATCTTTTTTTTTTTAAATAACATTTTTTATAAATTTGATCACAATTTTGCTAAAACGCACAATAATAACAACATTACTATGAAGGTCTTTGGTATCTTCACGAATTAATAGTGCGTACCAATAGTTCAAAAATAAGCAATTTTTAGTCGTTTTTCAGTTTTTTCATCCTAAATAAAAAACGGCCCAACCGATTTTGCTGAAAAGTCATTCAGTTTTAAGTTACGTAATTACGCGTCGTTTAAAACCAGTCCCACGTCAATCCGATCTTTGGTTCTTGAGATAATCGAGACGAAAAATAATTCCGAACGCACATACGTACATCCGTACATACGTACATACGTACATACGTACATACGTACATACGTACATTCGTACATACGCACATACACACATAAGTACATACACACTCACAGACATCTCTCTAAAAACGATGAATTTGGATTCTAGAGACCTTAAAACATGGAGATATGTCAAAATTTGGGATTCGCAAAATCGACCCCATTACAATAACTTCCCATACGGAACTGGGAAGTTAAAAATGAACGAAAGATGTAATGGAATGGTACCCTATGAATGGGAAAAGACAAAAAGGGCGACAAATTAATAGATAGGAAGATGACCTACCAAAAGGATGGAGAAGGATGGCTCGTGACAGAGATGAGTGGAAGAAACAAGGGGAGACCTATGTCAAAGGACAACCCAACCAATAAACTGGTTGCTGAAGAATACCAATGTACATATTTTACCCGTAAAGACTATGTAAATGTAAAAACTCATAGTATCCTAAATATGTTAAAACTGTACTGTATTTGGTCAGCGAATAAAGGCTTTTATTATTATTATTATTATTATTATTAAATCATTATTTACTTCACTGGTTCGCCCATTACTAGAATATGCTAGAATAGAATAGAATAGAATAGAATGCTAGAATAGAATAGAATCAGTCCAAAAACAATTCTCAACCTCTATAGTCCTGGTGACTATCAAATATTGCATGCAGTTAGGCTGGAACTTCTGAATTTGTCGACTCTTAAAGTGAGAAGAATAGTGTTGTCCTCCTGTTTCGCCTTTGACGTGATTAGAGGCCACATTAATGTGGAGTATTTGACTAATAAAATAAAGCTTAAAGTGCCTGCAAGAAATACAGGCAACACACATTTACTTACAGAATACAAGCATCTTACTGAGTATGCAGAGGAATTTTGTATGAAAGTGTCTGTCTTACTACTAATGAACCTGTTAATAGGTACTGTAAGATCTTTAACGCTTTGAACCAACACTACTGCCCTACCATCTCCAAGTTCAATTTTAAATCCTGCATTTATAAATCCCTTCATTATCCATCCATAAATTGTGACGTGCTTACAACAGTGTAAATTAATGTTGAGTGTAGCATGTATTTTAGAATTAAGATTTTTTTTGTATTATATATTTTAGTTTGTGTTTGCCTTGTGGCGAAATAAATAAACTAATATACATCCAACAGTTGGAAAGCGCTAGCCATGTAATAACGATTAATGTCGATTTGAAAGTGTAATTCTCATAGCAGATAAAAAAATCACGGTTTTGTTTGGATTCTGATGTTAAGAAGATACATTTTCATAATTATCTATTCATATCCACAATTCAATCTATATTTCCTACCAACTTTTTACCAGCTATTACCCTCCTACAAATGAAAGAGGACACTAAAGATATCGACTTAAAATTATTCTCATGTCTCTTTTGAAAAATACGGAAATCGAAAATATATCCATCATAAGCAATTCACTCAAAAGGATTTACGGTTGTCGCAATCATTAGATCGTGTGAAATTCATAACGGATATCCTTTATAAATTTTACTCAAAATCCGTATGCAGCTCACAAAAATCGAACGAATTCATGCACCATTGTATCATGAAATTTACAATAAAATTATGAAAAATGAAAATTTTATGCTAATCATAGTACACAAGAAAACCAAAAAAAGGACATTGTCACAAATCCTTAAATCCGTTATACAATTCAATGCATAACGGCTACAGAAAACATGATATTTTTGCTTAAAAAGAAATGTATAGGCTCCTTAGAATGTCTTTAGATATTTCCAAAGTGCGGCAAATTGAGATGTAAATGGCACGATGACCACAAAATGGTTTAACAATATTGTCGATTTTCTTATGGCGGCACAAGCAGAAAGAGGGCCCACTGTGACCGATACGGACAATTGTTATTCAGCTACTCATTTGGTTGATTTTTTCTTTAAATGTTGAGATAAGAAAGAAATTTTAATGCTGAGTCAAGAGACGGCATTTAAAAATTGAAGACAACAATTGTGCATACATATATGAGATTGATGTTTGAAAAGTGTTTATCGTCAAGCAGAAGGACCGCTTATAGCTTTCCCTGGATTTTTTTAAAAACATTTCAATCTTTTGCTAACATTTGTGTAGGATTATCCAAGAGCCGCAAGGTATAGTTTATTAGCGAGTTAATTCAACATTGCTTTTAGGTACTATAAATCGTTATTTCTTGAGCCTCATGCTTCTAATCATTCTAACAAATGCATGTGAACCATCCCACGCCATTCTTGTTTGTGTTTCAGTGCCACTGATGCATTATATATTTGAAATTTGCTCCGAGAATCTAATTTTGTCAATTCCTGAAGGGTCAACATAGAACACACATGCCTTTCTTCTCTAGCAAATCATTTCATTGAATCATTGTAGTAATGGACCTAATGACTGGTCATATTGAATGCGGAACTGTAAAAGTCGAAAAAAAATATCGTACATGAGGAAATCAAAGAGAGGATGCATCCGCAAAAGGATTATTAAGGCATATTTGTATGGGCTGACCATAACATAAGACTTTCAAGAGATTAGCCATTCAAGAAAGAAAGGCTTCATGCGAAATCCGTCATGTCCATCTGTCCATCAGATGATCCCTTAACGATTCGTGTTTTTTTCTGGTTGCGATTCAACCCTTAAGATCAGCATCCATTCTCCGCTTTCTGTGCATCCTGAATGCATTATGTGCACATCGAATATATAGACGGAAAAGAATTGAAAATCCATCACTTTTCCGGGCTGTGGAGCGTCGACCATTATCGAATATCTATCTTTACGATAGATGAGAAGGATTCAAAAATTATGCCAATTTATGATTTTCTGCTACGATACTCCTACAATATCTTCATATATTTTTTTTGCAGTTTTCTTGAAAGAAAAACATAATCGCCAGGTGTCTGCTGGGTTGTGTCGTATGCATTGCCACGTTATCCTATCGTAACTCGTTGTGGACATAGTCCACTCCATGAAAAAGTATTTTGAAATCGATTTGACAATGCGACAGTGTTATTTTGCAAGTAATATATGGTTCCTGTTGTCTTTCATATTTGCGACGAATATGAGTCATACGTGGAAATGGAAACAGACCGCAGGATGATTTGCGGAAAAAATTCAGGTGAATTTGTGCTAGTTTTAGAGATGATCTTTATTTTTGCCGTCAAAATGTGTCATAAATGCTTTGAAAAGGATTAGCTACATCTGAATAAAGATATTGTCAAAAATGCAGTTCCCAGAAGAACAACACTAAAGGTGGATTTTCCGATTTTCATTAACGTGATTCATGTAACCAGTTTACCCAATTATAAAGATACAAAAATTTCAATAAACTGTTGCTTAAATATTATGTACCATTTTCGAATTAATTTTTCGTTAACATACAACGAGAAATGGATTCTAAAGAAAGTAAATCGCATCCTATCCACTCTTGGCTATTATTGAATGTCTTGTATTGAAAAGACCACGTGCCCCTTTCACCACAACAACCCTATTTCCAAATAAGAAAGTCCTTAGGCGGCCGCCAATTTGTTATTGCATTTGCAAGTGTCCTTTCTTCTCAAGTGACTGACTATTCTTTGGTCCCAAATGTATTCTCTCTAACTTCGTCAAAGTGTTATGTTAGTTCACGTCAAGATGATGTGACCATGCCCAGGACCTAATGATCTTATCTTCCGGTCACCCTTGAAATGATTGATGAAATTTATTTGACGCGATCGTTAGCCAAACTGAAAATGCCAAGAATCTAATTTTTGAATAATGGTCAACAGCACAAATTTGGATTTCGTATAGTCAATTGCACATATTCGGATATTGTGAGTACAGTGCCCAATTCCCATATGCAATAGATTACTGAAAATAACTGGATAATGGCTTACGAATGCATAATTTCATTTTAGGTCATTAGTGAGGCAAACGGATTGCTCAACTTTGTGCAGCTTGAAAATACATGTGAATTGGATGGTATGCGGTAAATAGTTTTAGGGTTCTCCGGCTGTTAATTACTGCAACTTAGTCACGAATGTTGAGCAATTGTATGGTTTGTGAAATCTGTTGTGATAGCAAGACAATAATGAAGTGCTTTCACCTTATTTCCAGGGAAAACATAAATAAATTCTATCCAACACTAGAAAAAAAATTTTGATCATGATTCATCTTTTCCCCATCGGCAATCGTATCTATCCTTCATCCAGTTTTTACAGCACCTGAAAATCGAAGATGAATTGGAGAGGTAACCGCGCACGCGCCACAACTTATCTACACAATCTAAGGATACCAAAACTGTCAGGTATTTCAGGGCACCCTCAGATTTTTTAGATGACATGTGATATTGTAGTACGATTCATCTTTGATTCAATCAGTCGTTTGATGAAGATTAATTTTGATTTTCTTTCGGTTCCGGAAGCTATATTTCTTTAAAAATGGCTTTCGAAACGATTATAAATTAAAATATGTTTGAAACTCTCAATTTCTTAAAAAAAGCAGCTCTGACTCTTTCGTTAAAAACTAACAAAACTTATTCAAATAGCTGATAGATAGTACGCCCTCTTAATCGTCCATGTTTTCTTGCGTTATTTTTTTTTTTTTTGAAAAAGTAGACAGTGTTTGCAAATATATTTTCTCTTAATTTAATTTTTAAATGTTCTAAAGTTCATTGGTGAAATACAAAATTTAGAACTAGCAATCTTGACAACAATAATTTTCAAATGTTTCAAAAACTCTTTTTTGACGCTACCGAACACTTTTTTTGGGCAATACAAACATATCTTCTTTTCACAATTGGCTAGTACAAATTACAGCGCCTAAATCCACGGAAACGATCAATTTTTATTAGGGATTGATATTTTTAAGCCAGATGAAATACTTTTCTTGCAAATTTTTTTCATGGAGGGGGAAGTGTCCGAATTACGGCCTTTTTAAAAACTCTCGACTGAGCTCATGCTGGAAGGGGATCAGCAGGTGGTGGATAGGTGGACGGTTTCCGATGAAAATGTGGATGCAGCTCTCAGGGAAGGTAGTTGCGAATACCCAATAAGCAACCCCCGACTGAAAAAGGGATCTATAGCAACTTTGGCGCTTCTATAGATATTCATTATTCTATGCTAAATTTGGTTTAAGGGGATTTTTTTATTAGTTTCATAGTTTACTAAATTATTTACACAATCCTAGCCTAGTAAGTCAAATATATTTGACGCAGCAAAAAATATAAAATGATAGGAAATTTAAATGTAGACAGTTGAAAGGCTTAACTTTAAGATAAAAAAATCGTTATACTCGCTAAGTGAATTTTTTTTAACGGTTTTCTACTTTTATTGTTTAAATAATAAAAATACACAAAAATGTTCGAATTAAAATTTGTAGCTGATGAATTTATCTATAAGTTTTGTCTACAAAGTTTTTCTAAAAAAAAAAATTATTTCACGAGAAACGATCAATTTTATTAGAGGTCAACTGACGGGTGTGCGTGCAATTCCAATAAATCGATTTTTTTATAATTTGGGGGTTTTACTACTCAGAAAGAATAAACAAAGTTTTCTAAAATTTAGAGAAAGAACTCAACTTTCAATTGAATATATTTTTAAGTTTAAAAAAAAGTTATCTAACTGTAAAGTCTATTTATTTATGAAAAAATAAGTCCTAATAAAACCAGTTATAGAAAGTTTTGTGTAGGTACTCTTGATAAGCTATAATGAAAAAAAATCCTTATAAAATTAACCACTTGATTGTTTTCGACTCACAAATTTTCATTAATACGAAGATGATCTAACGATCGAAACGCATCGTATTAATAAAAAATTTTGAGTCAAAAAAATCAAGTGTTTGATATTTCACAGATTTTACTTCTAAATAGACAATAAAAAATTTCGATTAATATCTATTAAATAATTATTGCAGTGAATTCCTTTATTTTATTTATGTATTTTTTGTATTATTTTTTATTATTACAAAATAATAGGATGAATATTATAGAAGAAAAATAATAGCTAGTCAAAATTCTTGTTTTTTAAACGCTTAATTTTATTTGTATGTCTTAGAATTCATTTGATAACATCTCTAAATCATCCTATTTTAATGAAAATATTTCATAAATAGTTCAAAGTAAATAGTTTTGAAACTCCTAAAGTTTTTTTATAAATATTAATTTTTTTAAATAATTCACAATAATTTTTAATTCATACAAAAATTTGTCAATTTTGAGAAAATATAATCTAACTTTTTTCAACATGAATATTATTACCTAAAACTTTGTGAGCTTGGAAATGAATATCTATAAATACGTTTATGCTACAAAAGTAGTATTTAAAATAATTGAATTTTATTTTTTTTGATTGCTTTATAGCAAAATATTGTAAAAAAATAACTTTTTACTGGTTTATGTGGAAAATCACTAATATTTTCTGGAAAATTTTAGATATTCCTAAAAATTAAAAAAAAATGTAGATACATCGTTGTACTGCAATTTTTATTTAAAACATTTTTTCTAAATGTGATTGTTTTAAAAACTACAACAAAAATAAAGACTTCAAATGATGTTCAAAAATGGTACTTGAAAAAATGCGTATATCTCAAGAGCAAATATAGATATCGATAAATTCTTCGGATAAATTTTGTGGGTAAATTAACCAGCTACAAATTATAAATCAAAAATTTTTTGTATTATCATTATTTAAAAATTTATAGTAAAGGACTAAAAAAAATTCACTTACCGATGTTCCGGGAAATTGAATACCTTTTTTATCTTAAAATTAATCCTTTCAACTTTGCATCCTTTCAAATTTGCATCCTCTTTGTAATTTTTGCGAGATTTTAAGATAATTATGTGTACATTTAGTACACAAATTTGTTTTTATTTTATTTGAAAAACTGCTTTAAATAAAGTTTTCTTTTAAAGTGTTTTTTTTCCGAAAACATCAAATATCAAATTACATAAAGATTCAAGAGCCTTAGATTGTTACACAATAGATGATTTTCGTAAATTGACGTAATGTCGATGTTAATTAAACAACATTTTTTTTGGGCTGATGAGTATCTTTCTACAGGATGTATTCAAAATTCGAAACCATGAAGACAATGTTATTTAGGATAAAAATGGATGCTATCAAACGGGTGGTTGCATGTTTTCTAAATTTTCGTTATACCATTTCATCAATTCAATTATTATTGAAATTGATTCTATGTAAAATACATTTCTTTAAATCTTTTAATTAAGCGTTTGAGTATATTGGCTCATTATTTTTCAAGGTTTTCTTTTAAAGCTTTTTGTACGGACTTTCAAAAATTTATTTTGCAAAACTCAAAAACGTTTTTTTTGCGTGTTACAAGTAAACATTCGGGTCTTTAAATATATGATTTTTTGTTGCACTTGGCGCTAAGCATGTTTACATTCGAAAAAATGCAAACAGCAATTCCCAACTAATTCAACGTTGCATTTCCTCATGTCTAGACAACGAAAGATACAACTTCTTTGGTGAAATACCGACATTTTTAGATAACTATATTGGTAAGCAAGAGTTCGGCATCCTTATTTTCCTACTATGCTGCACATGTGCATTTTAAGAAACAGAAAAAGAACCTGGCATCCATCTAGTTGCTAACAGCAAAATGACTTTCCTTTTTCAACCGAAACCGCAAATACCGCATATGTACCTCTTATCTCTGTGTATATAACTGACCACTATCACTCGACCGCAAACTGTTCCGCATATGAGAAATACATCTGCTCCCTGTTCTCAACAATACCATCATCGTCACAATGAAGAAGATTCACTTCAATCACAGCTTCCTGAACGATGACAGTTTCCCTGTTTGCTCAATGCGAACCCTTTTCACCCTGAAAATTCGCTGCAGTCATCCTTTCATCAGCATGTGCACCACACACTCGTGATATCTACTTATGGACAATATGAAGCAATGCGGAAGGGTTACGGCCGATTGAATGTACCGTTGCAGGGAAACATCACCCCCGCATTTTATTATCATTTTCCCAATAAAGAAAAATAGTTGTGGCAAATGCTTCGATATATGTAGAAGTAAGTATTTATTGTTAGGATGCGACGTGCAATGGGAGAGAAGGACGCGGTCGCGATGACGCAGATTGACTGACCATAGTCGCCCCCTTCATTACAATTGGGTTAGATGTCTTTAATTTGTCCATGTTGGCACACTAGGAGGGTGCAACAAGGCGAGACTCTCATCACTCGTAGCATTTTCCAATATCTCCTAATATAACGAGAATTCGGGAAACATGCAACCACCCTTTGGATATTACTTCAACAGAACTCCACCCCTTTCTTAGGGATTTAGCAAGAACACGCAAATATTTAAGAAACTATTTAGTATGTGTTTCATTATAGAAAAGTAAAATGGTGTCGCTTGATACCATCCATTTCTATCTCACATTACATTGTCCTCAAGGTTTCGAATTTTGAATATATCCTGTAGAAAAGAGATACTCATCAGCCCAAACAATGTTATTAAATAAACCTCGACAATTACGTCAATTTACGAAAACTATCTATCGTCTAACAATCTTAGGCTGCGCTCTTGAATCTTTACATTCTGATAAATGGTTTAAATAAATTATTTGAAATGAACAAAATATTTGTTTTAAATACAGCTAATATTATTTGTTTTTGCATGAGTTTTAACGTTGCATAAGATTGAAACTAATGTGCCTTTCGACATTCAAACTATCTTTTGTGTACGAAAAGCATATTTGAGGATTGTGTTTGGATTTAGATTGTAATGGTGGACTTGAAAGAATTCAAGCTAATCAGAAAATCAATATTTTGTAACGTTCTCTTCAACGCCATGAACTTACCCAATTTCTTATCGAAATGTTGTATGTATGTGTGTATGAAAAAAATTGCTTGGACATTCTTTTTAAATGATAATAATAATAAACCAGGGCGGATCTGTAAAAAAAACTATTACATTTGACCTGTGGGGGGGGGGAGTACACAGATTTTCGCAGAAAAAGTTGTGGAATAACTCGTATAACAATATTTGACTTATGCTCCCTCTCAAAAAAGTCGGGGGAAAATCGAAATGTTTAATAATTTAAAAAAAAACATTTTTTTCCTAATTTTCTTACTCCTTTAAAACGGTTCATTTTAGGTCAAAGTTGTGTGGCAATAAAAGTTGCGCAATAAAATTTTCTACAAAATAGGATTAGTTGCAAATTTTAAAACATTTAACCCTTGCCACAAAACAGCAATAAATATTTAGAAATGTGGTCTAGGTGCGACCCTTGAGGCCCACACGACTAACTTCCCAGTGGGGTCAATAAAATGCTATAATTTGCTTTTATTATTAATTGCTATTATTAATAATTACTATTATTAAACATTATTGTTCTAAATTAACATAATTACTTTTATTATTTTTATCAATTTTTTATCTATCCATAAAAGCTTTGGTCATCCTCTACCAAAGCCTCGGCAGCCTCGTCCTCTTCGTCTTCGTCATCCTTCTTGTCCTCCACTTCGTCCTCAACCTCGTTCTCTATCTCGGCCTCGGAATCCACAACTATTATTGAGGGTATTTAATTATTATTTACAATAATCATTCGTTATTAAGAATGTTTGACCGTTACTGAATAATTATAATTGACTTTATATATACAATATCAGATTATAACTAATATTATTTGATTGTTATTAACAATATTAAATTGTTTATAACAATATCTAATTATTAACTGCATTAGCGTCTCTACTCCCATTCACCCAAACCTGATAATATAGGTTTGGAATTTTATAAATTAATCTTTATTTTTTTTTGAAATAACATTTTTTACAAATTTGATCACAATTTTGCTAAAACGCACAATATTAACAACATTACTATGAAGGTATTTGGTATCTGCACGAAATAATAGTACGTATCAACAGTTTAAAACTAAGCAATTTTTAGTCGTTTTTTCAGTTTTTTCATCCTAAATAAAAAACGGCCCAACCGATTTTGCTGAAAAGTCATTCAGTTTTAAGTTACGTAATTACGCGTCGTTTGGAACTAATCCCACGTCAATCCGATTTTTAGTTTTTAAGAAAATCGAGACGAAAAATTATTCCGAACGCACATCCGCACATACGTACATACACACTCACAGACATCTCTTTAAAAACGATGGATTTGGATTCTAGAGACCTTAAAACGTGGAGATGTGTCAAAATTTGGGATTCGCAAAATCGACCCCATTACTATAACTTCCCTGATGAATGATAGATGAAAAGTTGTTTTATATGTGTAAAAAATTTCAATTTTCAATACGCTAAAGTTTCTGACTTGCACGCTTTCAAACATTTTGAATTTTTTACAATAAATTTAGATTGCACAATTAATACGCGCAATGTACTGAATCGATTTTGATGAAAATTTATGTGCTGTTTAATTACACTATAAAAAAATTTAGGCGAACTAATGCATTCTAAGTGGTTAAAAAAATTAAATAAAAAATGGGTTTCTCCTCTTTTTTTAAATATTTATTGCTATTTTGTAGCAAGGAATCAATGTTTTGAAATTTTTAACCAATCCTATCGTGAAAATTTTATTGCGCAACTTTTATTTCCACACAACTTTGCTCTAAACTCAACCGTTCTAAAGTTACAAGTGAGAAAAGTAGGAAAATTACGATTATTTTAAAAAAAAATTAAGCACTTCGATTTTTTTAATGTTCCTAACTCTTTTTAGATAGAGAGCATAAGTCAATTATTGTTATACAAGTTATTCCACAACTTTTCCTGCATAAATCAGCGTGCCCCCTCTCAACGGCCAACTGAAAACAGATCCGCCCTGGTCTATAAGGAAAGACACTTCAGAACTGCAGACGATAATAGATAAATAGAAATTGAAATTCAGAAGCTCAAATTCAAGCGATTGGAAATTGATTTCTTCAAACAGTGTTTATAATAGTCAAAAGACCTACCTATATTCTGTATTTTTTTCAATTTAACTTCTAATTATTATTTCTGATTTGTTTACTGCAAGGACACATTCATTACACAATAAACTTTACATCTATCTATATTCTATATGAGGACATTATCACTGTCACGAAAATATTTAATAAATGCCTACCAAAAATTATTACCATTTCTTTCATCAATTTGACCATCAACACTTTTCTGATCCTTTCATCCGAGAATATACCCTGACAGTCAGACAAAAGATAATAAACATCTCCAGTGAAATTAAAGTTCCCACATTCAGTCCTCTTTCACACTAGATGAAATGAAAATAGAAAAACCCTTTCTCATAATACATACTATCAATTCGTATTAATAGCGAGGATTTTCTCATTCTTCGAAAATACATTCCCACACAAACCTCCCTTAATTGCAGATATCGTTATTTGGAAATGTTTTCTTCCTGGCTAGATATATATTTTCTCATTGTATCAGGTACGCAGTTCAAAGTGATGATTGGTATTTTTTTTTGTAGTTTTGAGACAGGAATATTTAAAAGCTGAGGCAGAATAGAAGGTTTTTGTCTGAGTGTACTTTTGTGGGAAAATTTTATAAGAAAGTACACAAATTTCATTTATAAATAAATGTACACTATTTGTATATTTGCCGGTATTTTATTCGTTGAGCTATAAATATATGAAAGTTCAAAATCTTTCAGCTGTATCATGAAAAGTGTTTTTGAGTCGATCGCAATTGTACGGCCAAACTTATTTTCAAGCGAACGATTTTTTTTTTTGATTTTACCATCGATTGTCAGCAAAACTCTCTTTAATAGCGTTGACTTGAATAATTCATAGTTACTTAGATTAAAATAGGCAATTAGCATCTAAACTATTCGATAAGTTGTCAAGAGCAGTTTTGAAATTCTGGATTGGCATTTAAAGTACTGTAGCAAATTTTTCTCTATATCGACAAATGATTGTAAAATTTTTGAATGAATCTGCTTAGAGTTTAGGATTATTTTCATTAATTTTGATCTCCAAAATTATGCTACAAATAATTGAATATAATGAATTCACCACAAAACTGGACTCAGCAAGAATTCTAGGTAGTTGTTGCACATAGGTTACATAGGTCTTGTATTTGCATAAAACAGATCAATAAATTTCTCTAAAAACATGTTTTTTTTAATTCTTTGCCTAAGTTTAATTAACTTTATTTATGTTTTTCCTTGGGCATAATGGGTGGGCCAATACTTATGCGACCATCTATAGATCTTGTATTTTCAAAAATTTAATCGATTTTCATATGAAAGTATAGTACTTCAAGAGTATTTAAACCAAATTTGAAGTAAATTCGAGCAATATTACCGGAGCTATAGAGATTTGATACCGCGTGGTCGGTACGTACGTACGTACGTACTTACCAGCGTATTATACGCATGCGGCGCGGCTCTACCGCGTAAAATCAGCTCCTTTTTTTCATCAAACATCACAACATCAAAAGGTTGCTCTGAACATCGCGAATGAGGCGAACGGATTACTGTATGGACCTGGGATCGACGACTCGATGTAAGTCGCTAAAAAATAACTTTAATTCATTATATCGTGGCAAAAAACAACTTTAAACGCGTTTTTCTTGAAGCTTTGTTTTTCCGTGCGGTAGGCACGATTTCTCGTAAACGAATAGACCGATTTTGCTGAAACTTTACACAGTTTCTCTTTATAGTATTAACTCGTGCTCGAACGAAGGGATTTTCATTCTATCGACTCGTTTTTGTTTTATACGAAAAAGATATTTTAAAAACGATGAGAATCGGAAAAATGCTAAAAAAATATGAGACGAAAATTCATTCAAATCCATTTCAAAAATTAAAATTTCATTTTTTTTCAATTCCTTAGTTCAAGCACGAGCCAAGGGCATAAACTATAAGAGAATTTTTGAATTTTTGATTTGAGATGAACCTGCACCGAAATATTCTGCCTACCGCACGTGACGTGGAAAATCGCAGGAAAATTGACAATTTTCAATGTTTTTACCTGAAATTTTTTTTACAACTTTTTGAAATGCTAAACTTTTGCGTGTGTAAATTTTAAATAAAATAAATTTTTGGTTTTTAAAATACAATTTTTTAAAAAAGTTGTTTTTTCCCTTCAAGACCTATGTAAACTTTAAGAGTCGACAAATTCAGAAGCTCTAATCTAACTACATAGTGAGGCAAGATTTGATAGTCATCAGGGCTATAGAGGTCTCTCAAAGCAAACAACAAGAATTGTTTTTGGATTGATTCTATTCTCGTATCATGAACTCCAAAAATTGGGTTCCATACATTACAGGCATATTCAAGTAATGGGCGAACCAGTGATTTAACTAATGATTTAATTACCCACAAATTTTTAAAATCTTTGTCTCGTCTTTCAATAAAGCCAAGCTGTTTATTAGCTTTGGAGAGAATAGTATCGCAGTGCAAATTGAAACTTTGTTTCTTGTCGAGGACAACTCCACCATCGATTGTCAACAAACCCTTTTAAAATAGCGTTAATTTCAGTAACGGGTAGTTACTAAGCTTAAAATAGGCAATTAGCATCCAAAATAATATATTTTCGATATATTGTCGAGGGCAGTTTTGAAATTCTGCATTGGTTTTAGTGACAACAAAAAATTGCTATAATGTTTTAATACATTATAGCAATTTTTCTCCATCTCGAAAAATTACTTTAATGTTTTTGAATGAATCTGCTCACAGTTTGGATTATTTTTATCTAGAAGTATATGATTTTCATTTCAACATTTATGCTACAAATAATTGAATACCATCAATTCACCAAAAAAAATCCGGGGTCAGCAAGAATTTTAGGTAGTTGTTGCATATTAAACTAAAAAAAGTTATGCCAAAACATGTAATAGAGCTACATAAAACCATTGACGCTGTTTTAAACAATCGATACATACATAACTATTGTCCACAACGCATAATTTCCCGGGGAAAGTTCTATCATGTGATGAAAAACACATTTCTCAAAGCTACATGCAATTTACTCGAATCTTTCCCAACCCATCCTTACCACCTTCTATGCCCAAAATTTCGCACAGGTTCGGCCCCTAATCACTGTGCATCTCTGTTTTGGGTCGTGCGCGAAAGGAGTCCGGCACTAGAAGGCATTTACTGAGCATACCAAGCGACCAAACGCCTACCCCGAAGTGATATAAATGCCAAAAATGTGGTCAGTTTCGGGTCATTTTCAGTTTGCCCTTCAACCCTGTGAAATATACATACAGTGATTTGAGCGAGAGATAGTGGAACGTGTCGAAAGTGATAGTGTTGCGTTGGAAACAATATATATATAGTTTTGAAAGTGCAGTTTTGTGAAGATTTCGATGATGATAAATCGATTTATTGCTGATTTGAATACTGGTGAGTTTGGTGAAGAATTGTTTTCGTTTTGTTCTTCAGGCTGGAATAATTATGGCTATTTTTTGGAAATATTCGATTCAATAATCAATCTGAAGCTATGATTACTAAACAGCTTACTTTCTCCTTGCAGCATCCCACAATATGCCATTGAACAACTACAGAAACGATTATGTTGCAGTTTTGGATTTGTCAAGACGTCGCGATTCCGTAGAAACTAGAAAAACTCCATCCCCGTACAACACGAGCTCCAGCCCAGAATCAACATCTCCGCACAACAGCTTACGGCAATCCTCTACGCAACGTACGACCAACAGCCTGAAATCCTCGCCAAGTACCTACGACGCGGTAACGATGCCAGTCGAATCTTCTGTCGTCCTTCAAAACCAACCCGTTCGATATTACTACGGACCGATATCACCGCCCGAGGGTAACTGTTTACTAACATATCCCTCATTTAGCTCCGATGCCCGGAGTAATCGAGGGACAACGAGTAATCAGGTTAAACAAGAATACTCACACGATCCTGTAAATGGAGGAAGTGAATATCAGCATCAAATCGTGGCTCGAGCATCCCCATCAGGAATCAGGACGCCATCTGCTGCTGAAAGTCTGAATACTCATCTAGGAACAATTGCACGACGAGAATCCTCGATTACCAACGAAGAACTCATCCGACCAACAAGCGCCATTCCGCCGCTGTTGTATCCAAAACTGATGAGCAGGGACCGAAAAATTGCTAGACCTTTTAAAGCGTATCCCCGCGATCCATTGGCAATGGCGGCCACTTTCACAGCAACTGACGCCCTATTGGATACACAAAAAGCCGAAAAATACAGCGCATTCCGGAAACGTATGCTAGAACAGATCCATGCGTCCAATGGAGGACGAGCCACGATATCGAATCCCAAAATGCGAAGGAATATCTCTCCGCATCGTGGCTTCCATGAGGAACAGGCCAATGATAGTAGCAGTGGCAACGAGGACCAAAATTCAAATGGTCCCGATTCGGGGAGCATTCAAAATGATAGCAGCACTTGTGCCAACAACAACAACAACTCCATCACAATGAATCAAAATGGTATCGTAAAGGACGCGGCGTACTATGAGAGGCGAAAGAAAAACAATGCTGCTGCGAAAAAATCCAGAGACCGACGCAGGATTAAGGAAGATGAAATAGCAGTGCGGGCGGCATTCCTGGAACATGAAAATATCGAACTGAGAATTGAATTGGCTGCTTTGAAAAATCAATTGGCCATGTTTACGGCCAACTCAAAGCGATAGTGTCTAGCAACTATTCGATTTATCCTGATATAAGTCCTTCATCCTATTTATTTGATTGATTTGTGATAGCAATATTTATTAGTCGATAATATTGATGTACATAAGACTGAATATCGCCAATAAGTCATTTCTAATGCACCTAAATAAAATATTCAAAGATAATAAAAAAGGATTTTATACCTGCTATAACTGAGTTTGAGTTTTTGAAAATGAATCTGCTTGCAAGAAATTACTGTGCGATGTTAAGCATAAGATCAAGGACATTCCTGCTCATTAAATATTCCAGCGGAAACTAAAAAAATCATTGTGTGAATTTGAATAAATTATAAAAATTGTTGTTCAGCAAAAGATTAGACTACTTCTTACATTTTTGGGAAATATTTTCGAAATTCGCAAGTAGCGTTGTAGACCAGGGTGCACGTGTAAAAAACGACTACATTTGGCGGTTGCAGTAAAAGTTTTGAACTAACTTGTATAACAATAATTGACCTATCCTCCCTCTCAAAAATGTCGGGAACATTAATAAATTAATCGAAATGTTTAAAAATTAGAAAAAATAATCGATTTTTTCCTAATTTTCTCATTCCTAACCTTAAAACGGTTCATTTTAGAGCAAAGTTGTGAGACAACAAAAGTTGCGTAATAAAATTTTCTGTCTGTCTCGTCAATGTTTATTTGCTTAATGCTGTTTTCATTTTCATTTCATGGATAATTTTCTAAATGACTTTTGCTCGAGTATTCTTCAATAAAATTAATTCCTCAAACTTTTCAATGTACATATGTGTATGATATGCATTTCTAGATAGTTTTCTAAAAACGATAATCGCATGAACTTTGTTATTGATATTAACGATAGGCGTAGACAGGATTTTTCTCAAAAAAATGATCCATTGTATAAATTTATTTTACATAAATTTCTTAGAAACTTCATTGAAACAAATGTATGAAAACTTGATTTCTCTGACTTATGTAAAAATTAGAATATAATTAGTAAGATTTCAGCTTCAACATATAATTTAATTTTCATGCATTTTTATTATAAGAAAAAGATTCAGAATTTTTTTCTTGATAAAATATCTTAGGAATTATTTCTATACATTTTTTTCCATTCAAAAATATATTTTTTCGTGGCAGTTGCTTTCGTTCTAACTATTTTCGGAGTAACGCACTTTTACGAAAGATTTATTTTAAATTCTTTTGTCTTTTTTTCGTAGAATTTAAATGTTGCCTTTATTGAAACCTTTAATAATTTATCGATTGATTTTTGTTTCCATGCAATTTTTCATATGGCAAATTTTTCATATGGCAAACTTTTCAGTGTATTCAGTCATGTTGAAACTTTTTTGTGAAACATTTTGTGCAACAACATTTCGATAAATTTTCTTCGCGATTTTTTGACCTAGAAAAAATTCATTGGAATAAGTTTTTCGACGTTTTCAATAGCAGAAATTCTTATTAATAAAAAAACAATGAGGAAATAATGAGAACACATTTTTTTTCAAAAGGCTGTTTTAATATAATGAGTCACGTTCCATGAATATTTTACTAAAACTTATGAAACATATTTCCTTACCTGCCGGAGCTTCATATAAGGCTAAGATTACAATATCAACACTTCGCCATAATCGTTATGATGCTCCTTAACCTTCGGCATACAAGATGAAAAAAATCTTCGCATATGTAACGTGGGGCTATATTAACCCCATACAAAATTTCATTTATTTTGGACATGCATCGAAAAGAGTACGCTTGATCGCATTTTTCGTTAGATATTATTATAGTGCCGAATAAAAAGCAAAAAGATAGGAAAATAAACTCCAGTTACTGAGAACATCAGCTCCTTTTGTTGCGTTCTAAGAAACAATCAGCACATTTCAAAGGTATTGGGGTTAAAATAACCCCACCTTTAATTCCGAGAGCTAATATTATGATCTTGGCAGTGGACAGCAATAAAAATTATGAACCAAAGCCGATATTACAGAGACAAAAGTTAAAATCAAAAGGTTAATTTGTTTTTCCTGGCAGTAGCATATATATATAGATTTGCTACCTGTTTAAGTGCAAGTTACCTAAGATTTATGCTTTGTCCTTTTGCCTGAGAACTAAGTAATGAGGTGAAAAGGGTAGATGAATCAGGCGAAAATTTATTTTCTTACCTAGACCACAATATTGGGGGTTTACCAGTATGGTCTTTCGGAAAGCGTACATAATATTTTCTTGCGCAATACATACTCAATTATGGGGAGCAACATATATTAAAAAGTCTAGTTTAGCTGTGTTTTTTCAACCAGATTTTCTTCGTCACAAATATCAACTAGATCTATTCCGAAAATATACCAACTAAATATTTACCGGATACGCCCAACAACTATCCAACACTCGACTTTAATATGCACCTAATCCTTTATAACTTCGCAAATGCGCATACCTGACATGCTTTACAGTTTATGTTGTTCAAAAAGAGTGCCTTGCTGGCCCTTTGATTGCATATCCCAAAAGATTAAATCCAGAAAAGGGGACAAAAGATAACTGCAAGTAGCTAACAGGAACTCACCCAACCCTTCCTATTTATTTCCATAAAATGTGAATTACCTACGTTATATTATCCTTTAGATCATACACACGCATCTCTTGCTGTCACGCAAAACCTTGAACAACTCTTTCAGCGCAAGGATCATCAATATAATAACCTTTTGTCGTTGACTTCATGAACGAGTCGTGAAAAGAGCAGGTTGCAGTGAATGTGCATATTCAATAGGTCCTCTGTAAATGCTCATTATCTGAATTGAAATATCACATAAGCTTCTTCATCGTCTTCCTTTTTCAATTGTTCTCAACTATTTACTGGGTGTCGAATGGTTTTATTCATCGACGAAACCGTGTTGCACCTTTTCCTACGTTAGGCATTTGAGGAAAAGATTTGAATTGCACGCATTTATCGATCCTTTACAGCTAGCTTCACTGCCTATGGAAAACTGTCGACTCCTCAAATTTTATTCTTCATGTGTGCAACTGTAATGCATGAAATTTTGATAAGGATATAAACCAAAGCATAACGCACAGATTTTAATAGGCGTGCTATTTTCAGGATCTGCTTCTTCAAATGCCCATTTTTACTGAGTGATTTCGACATTTTAAAATTTATGGTGCTTATATGGATAAATATTCTCTGATGTGGACTCCATCGTATGCTGAAAGACAAAATTATTCAATTAAAGAACTCACTCCAGCTCTTCCATTAAAAATCAGAAACATCGACATACCTAATAAAAAACGACGGCTTTTCAAGGCATCGACTAGTAAAGGACGAAGAAGCACAGCTAAACTTTTAACACCATCACTATATAAACAAAAGCTGCATGAAATCGTGAAGAAAATTACCAAAAAACAGAGAAAAACCAAACATACAAAATAGTTATACTAAAGTGAACAATGACGAACCTCGATTGTTTGTATTTTATTCTTGATTCAACAATGATGTTTGCTTTTCTTGTTTACCAATAAATTCCTTTCCGAGGTGCACAAAAAACCATGGAACTCAACCTGAATGGGTTGATTTACATGAAAATACATAAAAATTTACAATACAATAAAGAAAAGCAATCAAACTACGAGACACGTCCAGAAAGTAAGAGTCCTGGTTGCCTTCTCATGCTGTGAGATTTTTTTTCCAGGTTGACAACACTGAATAGTAGTGGGGGATCTCCTGAACAGAATGAGCACAGGCGAGACCTTGATAGTATAAAAACTCGCTTCGTAGTGTCTACTTTTGTGAAATATGTCGATAAAAAAACACGCCAAGTGCGAGGTGCGAGCTGTCATACGATTCCTTCTCGCTGAAGGTAAAACAGCAACCGAAATTTTTTCACGTGTCAAAACGTGTTCAAGTGGTGTCGTGAGTTTAATGAAGGCAGAACGAATGTTCATGACGATCAGAGGTGTGGAAGACCTTCAATTTTGAACGATGAGTTGGTGCAAAAAATTCAGAAAACTGTTCGTGAAGACCGGCGATTGACACTGGATGAAAATTCAGCAATGTTTCCACAACTCTCCAGATCTCTCTTACACGAAACAATTCCAGAAATGCTGGCATTCCGAAAGTTATGCGCAAGATGGGTCCCAAAACAACTGACAGAACAGCACAAACTGAATCGGGTCACTAGCGCTCGCGAGTTCCTTGAACGATTTGAATTGGAAGGTGAGGATTTTCTAAGCTCGATTGTAACTGGAGATGAAACCTGGGTAGCTCATTACACTCCTGAGACAAAAATACAGTATCACAGTGGCGGCACACCAGTTCCCCATCTGCCAAAAAATTCAAAACTTCAATTTCGGGGGGGGGGGGAATCATGCCCACTATGTTTTGGGACCAAAAAGGGATCATTTTGATCGAATTTTTGCCTCAAGCGGAGACGATTAATGCAGTACGATACTGTGAGACCCTAAAAAAACTCAAGAGAGCAATTCAAAATAAATGGTAGGAATGTTTCCCGCCCGCACGCAGCCAACGCCACCAAAGCGCTTTTGAGTTCACTTGGTTGGGACATTTTAAACCACCCCGCATATTCCTCTGACTTGGCGCCTTCAGACTTCCATCTTTTCCCTTCCCTGATGACTCACATGGGTGGAAAAAAAATTTCAACTGACGAGGAGGTGAAACTAGATGTTCTGAACTAGAAAAATATGTCGGGAGAGTTCTTTCACGAGAGCATTAAAAAGCTTGTGCCACGGGAAAGAGACTACGTGGAAAAATAACTGACATATTTACCTACAAAATCCTGTAACTTTGTTTTAAATACATTTTTTTAAATTAGAAAAATCGAGTTCTCTTACTTTCTGGACGTGCCTCGTAGCTAGAAATTTGGAAAACATGACTATAATATGAGAAACGCGAATAATATATTAATAAAATTTGCTAGGGCAGAGCGCCTGAGGAGGGATCCAACTAACAGTGCGGCTAATTTCTACAACAATTTACCCCATAAATTAAAGGAAATAACAAAGGCATCATCTTTCAAAACAGCAGTGAGGAAACATTTTCTTGAAAAGCAAATATCGGAATATTGAGATCTACTAAAGCTTAAGACTTAGACAGCCAAACCGAATGGATTTATTTGTAAAAATAGACCTATATATTAAATTTAAAAAGTTAGTGAGAATCTAGTACAATCCTTTATACTGATATTTTTCATCTGGGAAGTACTAAACAGGGCCGGTCCTTTCATATGTGCAAGATGTGCAATTGCACAGGGCGCCATTTAAGAAGGGCGCTAAAACCCTAAACTGATAAAATGGGATACCTATTATCTACACTTACTGATAATTTTAGTTTCATATTGCATGAATAAGATTAAAGTAGCTTACAAACATCCTATTAAAATATTATTTAGTGCAATTAACACATTTGTTGCGGTTGCGCAACTGTGGAGTTTTATTCAGAGTGTTGCGCCAAATTCTATCACTCACCATAAGGTGTTAAATTCATTCTGCCACGATCGAGCAATCCCAAATCTCGCACACAGTTCATACATTCGGACATCAATGGCTCCAGCTATCCACATATGTATGTATGGACTAATGTAGATATATCTACTGATCAATGCGTTGAATACGTGTTAGTACAGTCAATTGGGAGTTCAGCGTGCATGTTACGTCGTCGCCCCTTTACTCTTGTACACTGCATCTCGACTGTACTCGAACATGTGGGCAGTCACAAAGAATCTTTAAATGTGAACAAATACGAGTACAAGACAATAGCAAGGAAATGCATGGTCCGTTTTCTCACATGTGGGAAATTGTAAAAGTAAACATATAATAGATAACAACAAAGAAACGCATGTTACGTTTTCTCACATGTGGGCATTTGCAATAAAGGATAAGAACAAATGAATGCAGGCCACTTGGGCGTTAGCTATATAAGACAATAATTACTTAAGAAAGTTGTTCAGTTGTATTTAGAGAGTAAGTCGGGATACTGCTCGAATTTCATTAAAATTTATTTAAAACAAAGTACGCATGTGTTTCCTTCCACGTGAGGCAACAACAAAATTGGCGCAGTCGGTAGGATAGTGTGTTAACTATCCGCAAGTGAAAACGAACCTCATTAAAGTAGTGAAATTGAATAAATCCGCACAAATAACTAAAAATCAGTTATTTAACAACACGAGTGAATTCAGTGGCAAGTCTTAAAGCCATAACCTACGGAGAGACCGACGTAGGACTGAATTGTAATAAAAAGTGTTAAACAAGTGCAAAAGACTTAAAATCAGTCAAAATAAACGCTACGAACAATTACAGTGAAAAAGTGAACTTGGGAGCAAGTGCAGTACAAGCAACCTATCACTCATCGCTACAAATCTACAAGCTACTTTGGTAATTAAATCTAGAAATAAAAATGTCATTCGATCTTCCCACAGCTTACCAGGTGGCCGAAAGAGCCCAAATCTTCACAGGCACCGGTGACTATCAGTTAACGGACTTCATTACAAATGTAGAACGTATAACACAGTTCACCCCCGAAGAACACAGACCCCTGATATATACAGTTCTGTTAACCAAAATGCAGGGAATAGCAGGAGACGCTAAATTATCGGCAGCTTCTACCGATTGGCAAGATGTGAAACAAGCCCTAATTTTTCGATGCGGAGTGCAGGAATCTTTCACACAACTGAGAAATCAAGCAGAAAGAATACAAGCCAGCACAGTAATAGAACTGTACGATCAACTGCAACAAATTTTGAGCAAATTAAACAGGAAAGCAAAATTAGAAGGAACCATCCCAATCGACTATACACCTACCCACAACGAAGAACGAATATTAAACATATTCCTGGAGAAAATCAACGCATACGATGCATCATGGCTCAGGACCGAAGGTGTAACTTCATTGACAACAGCATATTCCAAGCTGGCATCCATCAACCACATTAATATGCAACTCAACCAGCCGTTACCCAGACCACCTGTTCAACAGTCACAACATCGACAGCAACCAAACTCTAGACTTAAGCCTTCTTTGTACCCAAATAATCATAACAATCTTTACCATTTTAATAATAACAGATTTTCAAACCAATTCAAAAACCCTTATATACAGAATAATCAATTTAGACCTAATCAATTTAACAATTTTCAACAGCTTCACAGACCCCCACATAATGGATTTCCCAGACATAGCTCACAACAATTTAGAAACAATTTTCTCCCTAGAAATTTTCAAAGATCGATACCTATGGAAGTAGATGCTATAGATAGGAGTGACCCTAGAACCTCCAATCCACGCAGACCCCGAATTGAAGAAGCAAATTTTCCTCAGCGAGCCTCATCTTCGATCAATTCCCCCTAGTCCAATTAACAGTTAATGAAAATAAAATTACAGCCCTCATAGATACCGGTTCATCTCTAACTCTCCTCGATGAAAAATATATAAACCCTTATCTAACTCGCAGCATTAATCTAGAGATAAAAACAATAGCAGGAATAAAAATAATTAAGGCAGAAACTATAACAGATACACCTCCAGAGTTAGGAGGATATTCGACAATCATTTGGAAAGTAACAAACTTCCAAGACAGGCATTATGACGCTATCTTAGGAACGGATATCCTAAACGCGCTCCACGCCGAGATAAATTTTAAAACGAAAGAATTCATAATAAATAAAATAGATAATAAAAAGGTGAAAATAAAAGAACAAATCCGAAATCCACTACTAGGAAATACTTACAAATATGAAGAAATAAACATTATGGAACCCATAGAGAACCTGAAAATAAATACCGATCATCTAAATACTGAAGAAAACGTGAAAATAAGACATTTAATACGGAAATACAAGAACCTATTCTATTTAGAAGGAGATACCCTAAGTGCAACAAGTACAATAGTGCACGAAATAAAAACAACTACGGAAGAACCCATATACAATAAGATGTATCGCAACCCACAGATACACGATGAAGAAATTGAGAAACAAATCACCCAAATGCTAAAAGATAATATAATTCGACCAAGTAATTCCCCATATAATTCCCCAGTAGTAATGGTAGTTAAAAAATTAGACAACTCAGGAGAACAAAAATGGCGAATGGCGATAGATTATAGGCGACTTAATGCAGTGACAGTAGACGATAAATTCCCTTTACCCAATATCGATGCCATATTGGATAAATTAGGTAGAAGTCAATATTTTACTACACTGGACTTAGCGAAAGGGTTTCACCAAATAAAAATGCATCCCAACGACATTAAAAAAACAGCTTTTTCTACAACTAAAGGTCATTATGAATATCTTCGTATGCCCTTTGGATTAAAAAATGCACCGGCTACATTTCAACGTATGATGAATGAAGTCCTAGCCGAAGTGATTAACAAAATTTGCGTAGTATATCTCGACGACATTCTAATCTTCGGAACGTCACTCGATGAACATCTACAGAACATTGAAAAAGTTTTCAAACTATTGCATCATGCACAATTAAAAATTCAAGTCGATAAAAGCAATTTTCTAACCAAAGAAACAACATTTTTGGGACATCTAATCAGTGAGGAAGGTATAAAACCCAATCCAGAGAAAATCGAAAAAATTCTCAAAATAGCACTACCAAAAACAAAAAAAGAAATAAAGTCATTCTTAGGATTAACAGGTTATTATAGGAAATTCATCAAGGATTATAGCAAAATCGCCACACCTATAACTAAATATCTAAAAAAAGATGCTAAAATAAAATTCGATGACCCTCAATATATAGAAGCGCATAAAAAATTAAAAGAAATATTAACAACTGATCCAGTACTTAAACATCCGGACTTTAAACAGACTTTCGAAATAACAACAGACGCAAGTGATTACGCAATTGGAGCTGTATTAAGCCAAAATAATCACCCAATTGCATTTATCTCAAGAACTCTTAATGATCACGAGCGAAAATATGCAACCATCGAAAAAGAATTACTAGCCATCGTATGGGCAGTGAACTATTTAAGACCATACATCTATGGAAGAGAGTTCAACCTTTATACCGATCATAGACCAATTGAATGGCTATATAAAAAATATAAAGGCAAAGATATCAACCAAAGAATACAACGCTGGATTTTAAAGCTAGGAGAATATAAAATTAACGTCAAGTATATTAAAGGAAAAGACAATATACCTGCCGATTATCTATCGAGAATCATAAACGACGAATGTAATGGAATTACGATTATAGAGAACAAAAGTCTAGAAAGCAACGAAAAATATAACCTATCAGAAATTTGCAAAATGTCATGTATAACCATTTCACCCAATACACTGTTACCTACTCAACATTCCGCAGAAGAAGACTCAACCGAGTTAATACCAATAAAAGAAGATTACTTAAACAAATACAAACAACAAGTAATCTTATCTGACAACTCTGATCTTGACAGACACCATTCCACACATAGACGAATTAGGCTTACAACATATGATATACATCATGATGACCTCATAGAAATCTTACGAAAATTCTTGAAACCTATGCAAACTGCTATTTATTGCGAACTCAATAACAATGCTTATAATACCTTCCAATTAAAGTTTCAAAATAATTTCAATCTTAAACAAATACCCATGATAAAAGTAACCGAACTTAAATCCGAACCTAAAGACATAAGTGAATTAGAAAAAATAATAAAATATTATCACGAAAAAGAAACCAGTCATGCTGGAATTAACGAAAACTATCAAGGTATATCGAAAACACATTACTATCCAAAATTGAAAGATTACATAAATAAATTCATTAACACTTGTGAACACTGCAATTTAAATAAATTCGATCGTAATCCAATCCGACCTAAACTTAACATCACCGAAACTCCAACAGACACCCGACAAATAGTCCACATAGATATCTTACATATCAAGAAAATACGCGTTTTGACGGCAATAGATAGATTTTCCAAATACGCGATTGGCATAGTACTACCATCTCAAAATAATGTAGATATTAGACAAACCTTACGGATAATTTTCTCAATCATAGGACGATCTGAAAATATCATAGCAGATAATGAGTTCAACACGGTTTTATTAAAAGAATATTTTCAATCCAAAAACATGACTACACATTTTACCAAACCAAATACTCATACAGGTAATGCAGACGTAGAAAGATTACATGAAACACTACTTGAGAAAATGAGAACATTGGACTCAGAACTGAGAATTAGTATCGAAGAAGCCATCGCAGAAGCTTTAGAATTTTATAATCGACAAATTCACTCAACAACAAAAGAAAGACCAATTGATATAGAAACCGGGAGAATAAATAAAGAAAAAGTCCATCAGTTAATAAAACAAAAGAAAGAAAATGTAATTTATCAGCTAAACAAAAAGCGAGAAAACTATAAAGAACAACGGAAAAATGTTCCTTTAAAAAACTATAAAGCAGCCCGAAATAAGTTACAACCCAAATTTATCAATAAACCTTTCGATAAAGCTAAACACGCAGTCCAACTAATTAAGCGACCTAAAAAGAAAATATTTATTACAGACAAAAGACATCCCAAACGCAGTACTGACTATAATCCTACCACTTACCATGATCCTGTTGATCTATCAAGTAATTCCGACATTAGAGTCAATTAACAACCCAACAGGATACGAAGAAATAAAAGTAGATCAAATCAATCTTAGCAAAATACGAATTCTAGACAACGAAATCCAAAATACACATTCCTAATATCTAAACAAGTTTTATGAACCCCAAAGCATCAATCGATTAAACCTTAAAGTTAACATTTAAATTATCCAAGACAATATACTAGCCTCCAAACTTAAATTTATACCGGGAAATATGTTAACCTACGTAGAAATAAAAGAAAACGAAATAGATTTAAATAAATTAGAATTAATCGAATGAAATATTCTGTACGATCATTATAAGAAGAAAAGAAGAAAAATGTGTTAAGAACCTAAAAGAAAGAAAACTCTGTATACACTCCAATGAAACATGCCCAGCAATAAAAGCTGAAGAAATTATAGAAGAAATTCATTCTGGTGTCATAATCTTTAACTAAAAATCAGCAGTACATGTGACCAACTTAAATGGAATATATACGCAAAATACTTCATTAATTTTAACGATCGTATAATTCAGATTCACAATATCCAATGTTCGCGTAGAATCAAACACTTCCAAAATATGTTTTGTCAGGACCCCAAACACATACTACAAATCAATTAACTTTTAAAGAACTAGATGAAATCCAAATCAAATTTGAATCATTACATGCACATATGTACTCGTATATGCCTATCAATAACTATAATAATAATTGTTGTAATGTTAAGTCTCTTTCTTTATTTTAAATTCAATACCAAAAGTTTAAAATTTAAATTGTTTAATTCAGTCCTTCAGACTAAGGATAGTCTTCAGACTTCTAGGGGAGGTGTTACGTCGTCGCCCCTTTACTCTTGTACACTGCATCTCGACTGTACTCGAACATGTGGGCAGTCACAAAGAATCTTTAAATGTGAACAAATACGAGTACAAGACAATAGCAAGGAAATGCATGGTCCGTTTTCTCACATGTGGGAAATTGTAAAAGTAAACATATAATAGATAACAACAAAGAAACGCATGTTACGTTTTCTCACATGTGGGCATTTGCAATAAAGGATAAGAACAAATGAATGCAGGCCACTTGGGCGTTAGCTATATAAGACAATAATTACTTAAGAAAGTTGTTCAGTTGTATTTAGAGAGTAAGTCGGGATACTGCTCGAATTTCATTAAAATTTATTTAAAACAAAGTACGCATGTGTTTCCTTCCACGTGAGGCAACAACAAAATTTGCATTTTCAAAAGGCAGAAATTTTTTATTGCAATGCGTGTGGAATGCTATAATTAGCTTAAGTTCAATTTCCTGGAGTCTCCGATGATGGCGTTTGGGCTCCATCTTGAAAACAAGAGAAAGTGGGACACCCCCATATCTCCCAAACCGTGGCATCCACAAGAAAGTTGTGTATGGCAAATTCGCGTAGAATATAATTTTTAGCAAGTCGTCCATACATTTTGCGTCATGTCAATAACAAAAAAGAAACAATCCAAAAACCGTACCCAAAAAGGGGGGAATAACTTTCGGGCGCCACAACTTTTTTTAATTTCACGTTTAACGCGAAACACGTTGGGATACTTTTCGAAGATAATTTTGTCGCCAATCGTTTGCGATATTGATTGTTCCAATCACTACACGTTAACGGGAGTTATTCCATCCCAAAGGGGAGAAAGTCGCGTGGAAACCCGTTTTTAGGCCAAATAATCGGCTTCCGATGGCAAACCCCTCATTGCAAAACTCACGGAGCATTTTAGTGGGCAGAAAATTTTTAATTGCAATTAGTTGTATGTCTCTATGTGAGCTTATATTGATGTTTCTGGGGTTATAGCTCCAATCCCCTTGGCGCCATCTTGAGAACAAAAAAAGTGGGACGGCCCCATATCTTGGAAAAGAACGTCCCCACAAATAAGTTTAATATGACAAACTTGTGTGAAATTTAATTTGCATTAAGTTGTGGATACATCATTTTCACGTGCTGTCAATATTAAAAGAGTTACACGCCAAAAACGATGTTGAAAAGGGGGAATCATTTTTCGCGCGCCACAATTTCTTGGTTTCCCCTATTACGGCGAAATTCGTCCGAAAATAACTTTTAGGCAGTTTTATCACCAAACGTTTGCGGTATTGCTTGTTTTGATCACTGTACCAAGTCGGGAGTTATTGTATCTCGAAGTGGGACAAGTCATAGGAAAAAAGCATTGTAGGACCAGATAAACAGGTGTTAAAATGATCCCCCCTTTTCAACATCGTTTTTGGCGTGTAACTCTTTTAATATTGACAGCACGTGAAAATGATGTATCCACAACTTAATGCAAATTAAATAAATAAACAAGACTTATTTTGCATCTGAAATTTTATTGCATGTTAACTTACTTCATTTGGTTCACTTTATCAGCTGCACGATGTTCATAATTTTCACATAAAGCTAATTAAAAGCAAATTTTCCACAGTCTTCTTCTCTGCGCTCTCGCCGCCATAAATCTTTTTATTCAAACGAAATTGTTGAAGTTTTATTAGATCCTGAAATGCAATATAAAGTTAACTAGTGAAAGATTTTAGCAGCTCCGAAATCATAATAGTATTATTTGTTTCTTGTATGATATCCATGAAGCGGCTTTATTAGATAATTTGAATATCCTATGTAAGAATCTAGAAAATGCTTTAATATTTATTGACTCAAAAGATTTAAATGGCGAAGAGTTGTAACAAGAATCAATGATGTTGTCTACGTTCGTTAAACCTGGTAGTTCACCCTTGAATGTATTGAATTACATTTATCAAGCACATTTAGATCAAGCATTTCCAAATTCAGTCATTGACTTGAAAGTGCTTAATACGTTACCAATTACAGTCGCGTCAGGCGAACTTAGCTTTTCGAAACTAAAATTAATTAAAAATTATTTTAGGAATACAATGACTCAAGATCGCCTGGTAGGTTTAGCTATTTTGTCAATAGAAAAGATTTGGTAGAAAGATTAGAATATGACCATTTGACTGCCGAGTTTGCGAAGCAAAAGGCCAGAGAAGTGCAATTTGTTTAATTCTTAGTTTCTTTTTGAGCTATTTTTAATTTAAAGATTTTTAAATCAACTTTCTGTGATTTTGCAAATTTAATCTGAGGAATCGGCCTACCGGGGATACCTCATTAAAAAAGCGCGTAAAAAATTCTACCTCATGGGTTACGTGGAAACGACTATTATTTGGCTTGGGGCGCAAAGTTGCACTTTTGCCCAGGGCGCCACAAAAGCTTGAGCCGGTCCTGCCTGCATCCCACCTCTTTCTATTGCTTAGGATGACTGACTTGAAACTATGATGAAAGCAGGGAATCGGGGGCTCAAGGTATACTTCCCCTGGCGTTGGTCCATCCCTCCGAAGTATGGTAGAGTGGCCAACATTTCCCTCTTGCCAGAGATGTAGTGCTTTTAATCGAATCGCAGAGCACTTGGTCTGCTGTCTCGTAAGGAGCTCCGTCGGGAGCCAATTCAATAGCATAAACAGTGCCTTTGTCAGGGTAGTGCGTAAGGCCCCGGTGATTGCAATAGCTGCAATCCTTCTGACCCTGTTTAGCGGGTTTGCATTGGATGTTTTTGCAGCTGGCCACCAAACAACAACTATCGCCATATAGAGCCATGATACAATTTTGGGTTTCAATCCCCATTTTTTCCCAATGGCTCTTTTGCACCAGTAGATTGCGCATGCTGCTTTTCGCGTTCTCTCCCGCACTCTTTGCCCTACTTGGGAAGAATACTCAGGGCCAGTGGCGAACCCAAGAGAGGGGGGGGGGTTACGGGTTCAAACCCCCTCTTGAATGATTCAAGTAAATGGAACCAGACATGCGATTCGGCTAAAGTCTGCCAGAAATATTTTTGGCGGACTCCAGCTTTGACCGGTGAAAAAGTATGATTAAGTATGATTACATAATTATATCTTCATATCTACACCGAAGCACTAGCAAACGTACCTAGTCAACACTTCAAAATATCACCCCCTTATCAAAACCCTGCGTACGCTACTGCTCAGGGCAAAGTTAAGTCTTTCAGATAGGGTGTTTACGAATTTGCCCGATATTGCTATTGCCACATACCATCCACATTGTTTTCCTCGAATGCCTTCTCATTAGCCTTGTGGCTGACGTTGTTGAATGTACCTTCGATGTCTAGAAAAACCTCCTGCGTGTATTCTTTGACGCTTAGCGATTTTTCAATGTAGCTGGTGAGCGAGTGAAGAGCTGTTTCAAGCGATCTCCCTTTTGTATATGCGTGCTGCGCATTAGAGAGTGGTTTCAGAGTTGCTCTCAAATGAATCTATCAAACTTTCCAGAGTTTTCAGCAGAAAAGAGATGAGGCTGATAGGTCTGTAGTCCTTAGGTGAAGAGTGAGATGTCTTGCCTGCTTTGGGTATGAAGATTATTTTAGCTTCTTTCCATCGCTGTGGAATGTAAGTCATCTGTAGACAGATAGGCTTTAAAGATGGCTCTTAGCGCTATTATGATTCCCTACTGGATTTCAACGGGCGAGATGTTGTCCATTCCAGGGGATTTAAAAGGTTGAAATGAGCTGATTCCCCAGCGTAGGAGCCTGTCATCTACAGGCACAGTGGCTTGTCAGCCTGTCGGCAGTTCGGGGCCGTATGTGGATCAGCTTCATGAATCACATCCTCACTGCCCGGGAAGTACGTGTCACGTGTACGGGACACATAGCAATTGATTGTCCTCAACCACAACGTCGTCCAAGATGCACACAGATCTCTTCCTTCATACCCGATAAACGAGCTCCAGCCAGTTCACCAGCTTTTAAATTTCATTGAATCAGCATGGAAATGGATCGCAGGGAATTCTGACCATGGAGATTTTCTTACCATTAAGGAGAAAATTACAAGCGTCCTGCAAAACAACAACAGACAGGTCGTCATTTACAATGAGCGGATTAATAACATCACGAGAATCACTAACGACATCCAAAGTTTATTGAGGGAAAATGACCAAATGAGTCTAATCACAGTATTAGATCTAGAAAGCAAACTTAAAATAATCAGGGAAGAGATAAAAATATTAGCCATGCCACTGGGCCAAATTTGGGATCATAAATTCGCTAATTTTGCCATGATCTGAAATTAACATTACTAAACATATTGCATGTTACCAAATTCAACAATAAAAAAGAGCCCTAAATTTTTCCGAAATTAAAATCATGGCGAACTTATTTTCAATTCTGTACATTATAAATAGGCCATTAGCCACGTCAGAAATTTATCAAACATTGTTAATAAAACCAATTAAAAGAAACAACTTTGTCGGCACTTTACGGCACCTTACGGCACCTTACGGCACTTTACGGCACCTTACGGCACCTTACGGCACCTTACGGCACTTTACGGCACCCTACGGCACTTTACGGCACCTTACGGCACTTTAAGGCACTTTACAGCACCTTACGGCACTTTACGGCACCTTACGGCACTTTACGGCACTTTACGGCACCTTACGGCACTTTACGGCACCTTACGGCACCTTACGGCACCTCACGGCACTTTACGGCACTTAACGGCACCTTACGGCACCTTACGGCACCTTACGGCACTTTACGGCACCTTACGGCACCTTACGGCACTTTACGACACCTTACGGCACCTTACGGCACTTTACGACACCTTACAGCACTTTACGGCACCTTATGGCACCCTACGGCACTTTACGGCACCTTACGGCACTTTACGGCACCTTACGGCACTTTACGGCACCTTACGGCACCTTACGGCACCTTACGGCACCTTACGGCACTTTACGGCACCTTACGGCACTTTACGGCACCTTACGGCACTTTACGGCACTTTACGGCACCTTACGGCACCCTACGGCACTTTACGGCACCTTACGGCACTTTACGGCACCTTACGGCACTTTACGGCACTTTACGGCACCTTACGGCACCTTACGGCACCTTACGGCACCCTACGGCACTTTACGGCACCTTACGGCACTTTACGGCACCTTACGGCACTTTACGGCACTTTACGGCACCTTACGGCACCTTACGGCACTTTACGGCACTTTACGGCACTTTACGGCACCTTACGGCACCTTACGGCACTTTACGGCACCTTACGGCACTTTACGGCACTTTACGGCACCTTACGGCACTTTACGGCACTTTACGGCACCTTACGGCACTTTACGACACCTTACAGCACTTTACGGCACCTTATGGCACCCTACGGCACTTTACGGCACCTTACGGCACCCTACGGCACTTTACGGCACCTTACGGCACTTTACGGCACTTTACGGCACCCTACGGCACTTTACGGCACCTTACGGCACTTTACGGCACTTTACGGCACCTTACGGCACTTTACGGCACCTTACGGCACTTTACGGCACTTTACGGCACCTTACGGCACTTTACGGCACCTTACGGCACCTTACGGCACCTCACGGCACTTTACGGCACTTAACGGCACCTTACGGCACTTTACGGCACTTTACGGCACCTTACGGCACCTTACGGCACTTTACGGCCCTTTACGGCACCCTACGGCACTTTACGGCACTTTACGGCACCTTACGGCACTTTACGGCACCTTACGGCACCTTACGGCACTTTACGGCACCTTACGGCACTTTACGGCACCTTACGGCACCTTAAGGCACCTTACGGCACCTTACGGCACCTTACGGCACTTTACGGCACCTTACGGCACCTTACGGCACCTTACGGCACTTTACGGCACTTTACGGCACCTTACGGCACCTTACGGCACCTTACGGCACTTTACGGCACTTTACGGCACCTTACGGCACTTTACGGCACTTTACGGCACCTTACGGCACTTTACGGCACCTTACGGCACCTTACGGCACCTTACGGAACTTTACGGCACCCTACGGCACTTTACGGCACCTTACGGCACCTTACGGCACTTTACGGCACCCTACGGCACTTTACGGCACCTTACGGCACTTTACGGCACCTTACGGCACCTTACGGCACCTTACGGCACTTTACGGCACTTTACGGCACCTTACGGCACTTTACGGCACCTTACGGCACTTTACGGCACCTTACGGCACCTTACGGCACTTTACGGCACCTTACGGCACCTTACGGCACCTTACGGCACCTTACGGCACCTTACGGCACCTTACGGCACCTTACGGCACTTTACGGCACCTTACGGCACCTTACGGCACCTTACGGCACCTTACGGCACTTTACGACACCTTACAGCACTTTACGGCACCTTATGGCACCCTACGGCACTTTACGGCACCTTACGGCACTTTACGGCACCTTACGGCACTTTACGGCACCTTACGGCACCTAACGGCACCTTACGGCACCTTACGGCACTTTACGGCACCCTACGGCACTTAACGGCACCTTACGGCACTTTACGGCACTTTACGGCACCTTACGGCACCCTACGGCACTTTACGGCACCTTACGGCACTTTACGGCACCTTACGGCACTTTACGGCACTTTACGGCACCTTACGGCACCTTACGGCACCTTACGGCACCCTACGGCACTTTACGGCACCTTACGGCACTTTACGGCACCTTACGGCACTTTACGGCACTTTACGGCACCTTACGGCACCTTACGGCACCTTACGGCACTTTACGGCACTTTACGGCACCTTACGGCACCTTACGGCACTTTACGGCACCTTACGGCACTTTACGGCACTTTACGGCACCTTACGGCACTTTACGGCACTTTACGGCACCTTACGGCACTTTACGGCACCTTACGGCACCTTACGGCACCTTACGGCACTTTACGGCACCTTACGGCACCCTACGGCACTTTACGGCACCTTACGGCACTTTACGGCACCTTACGGCACCTTACGGCACTTTACGGCTCTTTACGGCACCTTACGGCACCCTACGGCACTTTACGGCACCTTACGGCACTTTACGGCACTTTACGGCACTTTACGGCACTCTACGGCACCTTACGCCACCTTACGGCACTTTACGGCACCTTACGGCACCTTACGGCACTTTACGGCACTTTACGGCACCTTACGGCACCTTACGGCACCTTACGGCACTTTACGGCACTTCACGGCACCTTACGGCACCTTACGGCACCTTACGGCACCTTACGGCACTTTACGGCACCTTACGGCACCTTACGGCACCTTACGGCACCTTACGGCACTTTACGGCACTTTACGGCACCTTACGGCACCTTACGGCACTTTACGGCAACTTACGGCACTTTACGGCACTTTACGGCACCTTACGGAACCTTACGGCACTTTACGGAACCTTACGGCACTTTACGGCACCTTATGGCACCCTACGGCACTTTACGGCACCTTACGGCACTTTACGGCACCTTACGGCACTTTACGGCACCTTACGGCACCTTACGGCACCTTACGGCACTTTACGGCACCTTACGGCACCCTACGGCACTTTACGGCACCTTACGGCACTTTACGGCACCTTACGGCTATTTACGGCACTTTACGGCACTTTACGGCACCTTACGGCACTTTACGGCACCTTACGGCACCTTACGGCACCTCACGGCACTTTACGGCACTTAACGGCACCTTACGGCACTTTACGGCACTTTACGGCACCTTACGGCACCTTACGGCACTTTACGGCCCTTTACGGCACCCTACGGCACTTTACGGCACTTTACGGCACCTTACGGCACTTTAAGGCACCTTACGGCACCTTACGGCACTTTACGGCACCTTACGGCACTTTACGGCACCTTACGGCACCTTACGGCACTTTACGGCACCTTACGGCACTTTACGGCACTTTACGGCACCTTACGGCACCTTACGGCACTTTACGGCACTTTACGGCACCTTACGGCACTTTACGGCACTTTACGGCACTTTACGGCACCTTACGGCACTTTACGGCACCCTACGGCACTTTACGGCACCTTACGGCACTTTACGGCACCTTACGGCACTTTACGGCACCCTACGGCACTTTACGGCACCTTACGGCACTTTACGGCACTTTACGGCACCTTAAGGCACTTTACGGCACCTTACGGCACTTTACGGCACTTTACGGCACCTTACGGCACTTTACGGCACCTTACGGCACCTTACGGCACTTTACGGCACCTTACGGCACCTTACGGCACTTTACGGCACCCTACGGCACTTTACGGCACCTTTCGGCACTTTACGGCACTTTACGGCACCTTACGGCACTTTACGGCACCTTGCGGCACTTTACGGCACTTTACGGCACCTTACGGCACTTTACGGCACCTTACGGCACTTTACGGCACCTTACGGCACTTTACGGCACTTTACGGCACCTTACGGCACTTTACGGCACCTTACGGCACTTTACGGCACTTTACGGCACCTTACGGCACTTTACGGCACCTTACGGCACCTTACGGCACCTCACGGCACTTTACGGCACTTAACGGCACCTTACGGCACCTTACGGCACCCTACGGCACTTTACGGCACCTTACGGCACTTTACGGCACTTTACGGCACTTTACGGCACTCTACGGCACCTTACGCCACCTTACGGCACTTTACGGCACCTTACGGCACCTTACGGCACCTTACGGCACTTTACGGCACTTTACGGCACCTTACGGCACCTTACGGCACCTTACGGCACTTTACGGCACTTCACGGCACCTTACGGCACCTTACGGCACCTTACGGCACTTTACGGCACTTTACGGCACCTTACGGCACCTTACGGCACCTTACGGCACTTTACGGCCCTTTACGGCACCCTACGGCACTTTACGGCACTTTACGGCACCTTACGGCACTTTAAGGCACCTTACGGCACCTTACGGCACTTTACGGCACCTTACGGCACTTTACGGCACCTTACGGCACCTTACGGCACTTTACGGCACCTTACGGCACTTTACGGCACTTTACGGCACCTTACGGCACCTTACGGCACTTTACGGCACTTTACGGCACCTTACGGCACTTTACGGCACTTTACGGCACTTTACGGCACCTTACGGCACTTTACGGCACCCTACGGCACTTTACGGCACCTTACGGCACTTTACGGCACCTTACGGCACTTTACGGCACCCTACGGCACTTTACGGCACCTTACGGCACTTTACGGCACTTTACGGCACCTTAAGGCACTTTACGGCACCTTACGGCACTTTACGGCACTTTACGGCACCTTACGGCACTTTACGGCACCTTACGGCACCTTACGGCACTTTACGGCACCTTACGGCACTTTACGGCACCTTACGGCACCTTACGGCACCTTACGGCACTTTACGGCACTTTACGGCACCTTACGGCACCTTACGGCACCTTACGGCACCTTACGGCACTTTACGGCACCTTACGGCACTTTACGGCACTTTACGGCACTTTACGGCACTTTACGGCACCTTACGGCACTTTACGGCACCTTACGGCACTTTACGGCACCTTACGGCACCTTACGGCACTTTACGGCACCTTACGGCACCCTACGGCACTTTAAGGCACCTTACGGCACTTTACGGCACCTTACGGCACCTTACGGCACTTTACGGCTCTTTACGGCACCTTACGGCACCCTACGGCACTTTACGGCACCTTACGGCACTTTACGGCACTTTACGGCACTTTACGGCACTCTACGGCACCTTACGCCACCTTACGGCACTTTACGGCACCTTACGGCACCTTACGGCACCTTACGGCACTTTACGGCACTTTACGGCACCTTACGGCACCTTACGGCACCTTACGGCACTTTACGGCACTTCACGGCACCTTACGGCACCTTACGGCACCTTACGGCACTTTACGGCACTTTACGGCACCTTACGGCACCTTACGGCACCTTACGGCACTTTACGGCACTTTACGGCACCTTACGGCACCTTACGGCACCTTACGGCACCTTACGGCACTTTACGGCACTTTACGGCACCTTACGGCACCTTACGGCACTTTACGGCAACTTACGGCACTTTACGGCACTTTACGGCACTTTACAGCACTTTGCGGCACGTTACGGCACTATACGGCACCTTACGGCACTATACGGCACCTTACGGCACTTTACGGCACCTTACGGCACTTTGCGGCACCTTACGGCACCTTACCGCACCTTAAGGCACCTTACGGTACCTTACGGCACCTTACGGCACTATACGGCACTTTACGGCACTTAACGGCACCTTACGGCACTTTGCGGCACCTTACGGCACTTTACGGCACCCTACGGCACTTTACGGCACCCTACGGCACTTTACGGCACCTTACGGCACTCTACGGCACCTTACGGCACTTTACGGCAACTTACGGCACTTTACGGCACTTTACGGCACTTTACAGCACTTTGCGGCACGTTACGGCACTATACGGCACCTTACGGCACTATACGGCACCTTACGGCACTTTACGGCACCTTACGGCACTTTGCGGCACCTTACGGCACCTTACCGCACCTTAAGGCACCTTACGGTACCTTACGGCACCTTACGGCACTATACGGCACTTTACGGCACTTAACGGCACCTTACGGCACTTTGCGGCACCTTACGGCACCTTACGGCACCTTACGGCACTTTACGGCACCTTACGGCACCTTACGG
The DNA here is from genome assembly GCA_963942545.1 of Oxycera nigricornis. NCBI lineage: Eukaryota > Metazoa > Arthropoda > Insecta > Diptera > Stratiomyidae > Oxycera > Oxycera nigricornis. Next base: position 97,541,865 of record OZ012662.1, read on the forward strand.
CACTTTGCGGCACCTTACGGCACCTTACGGCACCTTAAGGCACCTTACGGTACCTTACGGCACACTACGGCACCTTACGGCACTTTACGGCACTTTACGGCACCTTACGGCACTTTGCGGCACCTTACGGCACCTTACCGCACCTTAAGGCACCTTACGGTACCTTACGGCACCTTACGGCACTTTACGGCACTTTACGGCACTTTACGGCACCTAACGGCACCTTACGGCACCTTACGGCACTTTACGGCACCTTACGGCACTTTACGGCACCCTACGGCACTTTACGGCACCCTACGGCACTTTACGGCACCCTACGGCACTTTACGGCACTTTACGGCACTCTACGGCACCTTACGCCACCTTACGGCACTTTACGGCACCTTACGGCACCTTACGGCACCTTACGGCACTTTACGGCACTTTACGGCACCTTACGGCACCTTACGGCACCTTACGGCACCTTACGGCACTTTACGGCACTTTACGGCACCTTACGGCACCTTACGGCACTTTACGGCAACTTACGGCACTTTACGGCACTTTACGGCACTTTACAGCACTTTGCGGCACGTTACGGCACTATACGGCACCTTACGGCACTATACGGCACCTTACGGCACTTTACGGCACCTTACGGCACTTTGCGGCACCTTACGGCACCTTACCGCACCTTAAGGCACCTTACGGTACCTTACGGCACCTTACGGCACTATACGGCACTTTACGGCACTTAACGGCACCTTACGGCACTTTGCGGCACCTTACGGCACCTTACGGCACCTTACGGCACTTTACGGCACCTTACGGCACCTTACGGCACTTTGCGGCACCTTACGGCACCTTACGGCACCTTAAGGCACCTTACGGTACCTTACGGCACACTACGGCACCTTACGGCACTTTACGGCACTTTACGGCACCTTACGGCACTTTGCGGCACCTTACGGCACCTTACCGCACCTTAAGGCACCTTACGGTACCTTACGGCACCTTACGGCACTTTACGGCACTTTACGGCACTTTACGGCACCTAACGGCACCTTACGGCACCTTACGGCACTTTACGGCACCTTACGGCACTTTACGGCACCCTACGGCACTTTACGGCACCCTACGGCACTTTACGGCACCTTACGGCACCTTACGGCACCTTACGGCACTTTACGGCACCTTACGGCACCCTACGGCACTTTACGGCACCTTACGGCACCTTACGGCACCTTACGGCACTTTACGGCAGCTTACGGCACCTTACGGCACCTTACGGCACCTTACGGCACTTTACGGCACTTTACGGCACCTTACGGCACCTTAAGGCACTTTACGGCACCTTACGGCACTTTACGGCACCTTAAGGCACCTTACGGCACCTTACGGCACCTTACGGCACCTTACGGCACTTTACGGCACCTTACGGCACCTTACGGCACTTTACGGCACTTTACGGCACTTTACGGCACCTTACGCCACCTTACGGCACTTTACGGCACCTTACGGCACTTTACTGCACCTTACGGCACCTTACGGCACTTTACGGCACCTTACGGCACTTTATTTATTTACACCAAACAAGGCATCAAGTAAACAATACAAAATACATAAATAATTAATAAGTTAAAGTAAAGTAACTTAGTCTAATTAAAACTTAATCAGGCTTAGTTGGGGAGTGCGTGGTTATGATGACAATAGGGCCTTTGTCAGGTTACGTTTAAAGGACGATTTAGGGATACCCGGAGAATAGTGGTTACTAATTGTGTTGAATATTCTGCAACATCTATTTATCGGTTCATTATGACCATAGGCCGTGTGATGCCGATATTCTTTAAGCAGGGTTGTGTGTCGAGTACGTCGTTGTTGGTCATTAAATTTTATTCTATCAGCGAGGGCTACTATATTTACTGCGCCGCTGATAACGTCGAAGGTGAAACTGGCACTAATTAGTGTTCTTCTAGATGAAAGAGACATTAAGTTTAGAAGGTCTAGTCTATATTTGTAGGAAGGAAGACTATGAAAGACACTCGGGTTGTAGAGGTCCCTCAAGGCAAAAAGCAAGAATTGTTTCTGGATAGATTCAAGTCTGTCGCTGTGGAGCACAAAAACGGGGTTCCAAATTATGCAAGCATATTCGATCAAGGGCCGCACGAAGGTGGTGTATAAGGACTTGGTAACCCAAACGTTTTTGAATTCTTTGGCTCGTCTCTTAATGAAGCCAAGCTGTTTATTAGCCTTTGATAGGACTTTGTCATATTGCAGATTGAACCGCAATTGGTTGTCTAAGACTACGCCGAGGTCAACGACATGATCAGCCCTGTTTAAAACTATGTCGTTAAGGTAATAAGAATAGGTAGTAACTGCATTTTTACGAGAAAAGCTCAACACGTGGCATTTGCTGACATTGAGATAGAGCTTATTCTGACTACACCAGTGTGCAAGTGCATGAATCTTGGACTGGAGGAAGGCTGCATCCGATTGTGTTTGATGCTGTAGTTAATTTTTAAGTCGTCAGCATAGAATAGGTGAGGTATGTTAGACAGTGTCGCAGATAGATCAGAAATGAATATATTAAACAACAGAGGGCCTAAATGACTGCCTTGTGGTACTCAGGAGGATGCAAAAACTCTTTTAGATAAGTGACCTTGGAATTTGACCATCTGAGTTCGGTCACAGAGATAGGATTGTAGCCAATCGAGTAGGGAACCACATACTCCAAAATTACGTACTTTACGTATTAGGGTTTGATGATCAACCCGGTCAAAAGCCTTACTAAAGTCTGTATAGACCGCGTCAACTTGGTTTCCCTTTTCCATTTCACAGAGGACGTCAGAAACTAGGATCATGAGATTAGTGGAAGTTGACCTGCCTTTACGAAATCCATGCTGCTGTTCGTTAAGGAGAGGGTCTATGATGGGAGTGAGAATATCGCAAACTAGCTTCTCAAAGAGTTTGGGGATGACTGACAAAATAGCGATCCCTCGGTAGTTATCAACAGATCGCTTATCACCACTTTTATGAATAGGTATAAGATGCGAGGATTTCCAGGAGGACGGAAAGACACCTAGAGACAGAGATCTATTGAAAATGAGGTGCAAAGGAGTGACAAGTTGGTCTATGCAACGAACCAAGAAACCAGGAGGAAGTAAGTCTGGGCCGGGTCCTTTGTTCACTTTTAGCTCGTAA